>JAJEOX010000223.1:6620000-7220000 GCA_020740385.1 Mylabris phalerata | reverse complement strand
CGGAGGCTCCAATGTGACGGAGGCTGCTGGGCCTCTGTCGGAAATTGTCCGAGAAGGTGCAGCAGTGGTGGCGTGTTAAATAATAGACGGCTGGCACGCTCTGTTTTCAACATGCCATCCCGCGCTGGCGCGGCGTTTGTTGTTTGCATCGCTTTTGACTGAATCTCTCCGGGCTGGAGTGCAGCCTGTCCCTGCAAGTTCCTGGGAGTGTACAATTATTTTAATTTTTCTTCTTCATTTCTTTCTAAAAATTATCATTACCGGTTTCTTGGGAAAATAAAAACATATTTTTTGGCCTTTCCACAACCCTCGTCATGCCTTATTGTAAGAAAAACACCCTTTGTCCCCCTTTAAAGTGATGATGACGATGATTGATTTGCATCTGTATATATTTCATAATGTCTATCGGTGTAATACTCAGCCCCATGTATGTATAGGTACTATGTGTCATGTCAGCTATGTTACACAAGTAAAGCTCTCTCCATTTTAAACAAGACTGTATTATTTCACCTAATCCTCAAATTAAATAAAACAATTACAAAAGATTCAAGGTTTTTCAAACAACAAACCTCCAATAATCTATAAACATATTAGCAGACAATTAACCTAAAAAGGAAATCTAATGAATACTTTAATCCATACCGCCAACACAATGCGATGTTTACCAACGAGTGAAGGACAAGGTCAAGGTAAACTCTAATTCTGTACAAAAAGTTCTATGTAAAAATCATTACAGGAAAAATTAGATCCAACAATCTTTATACAAAAATTAAAACGGTAGAATGGACGGATTATTTGCAACATTAACAAGCTAATAGTGCATTGCCAACATTAAATACACAATAAAAATGTAAAACACTATAATCTTAAAACTATACCGATGGTTAATAATAAGAATAAAGTCGGTGCAAATTTCGTGCTACTAGAATAGAGATAATCAAAACCAAAAGTAAAGACTTTAATAACGTTCTCAGTCGGTTGCCACGGATTACTACCATCATCGAAAAACATTGGACATTGATCGCCTATTAAAGTACAACATAAAATTTCTTCGCCATTATTATTAAAGTCATTATACGTACGTTCTCTTTCATATTCTTGCATCTCGATAGCAACAGCAGCACCCTCTGTATGATTCCACGATGTAACATCTTGATTGACCATACAGAAAGCACCGACAGCTTGAGACATTAAAACTTTATTAAGATCGGCCCGTTGATAGACCCAACAACGGTATTTTGAAAATGGATCTAAAGCATCGTATGTAATCAGATAAGATTTCAAATTTTCTTTCCAATAACCAATACATTGCATCCTATAATCAGGATCACCTAGAAATTTTGTAAATTTTGATAAAAATCAACTTTAATCGTTTAAAATTACTGTAAATATCCACAGGTCGTCCTAGATGATCCACCGATAGGCAATAATTTTCATCGATATCGATCTCTTTTTGTTCAGTATCACATACGGAAAAATCGGAAATATTCTGTTTACAATAAGTATTAGGACGTGGACTTAATGTAACACCACCTAGGATACTAAAATTGCAAAAATAATTAAATATTCGAAATTAATTAGTTTAAAAATACCGTGTTTCGAAGGGTACTTCGCCTTTTTGTGTGAAATTAAATTTACCAGCAACCGGACAACGTACCGGTACTGGATTCTTTTTCAAAAACAAATCATAACGCCAATTAATCTCATTTTTAAATTGCACCCAAGAACATACAGTACTGAAATCTTCTTTAATAACAGCTATACCTTTTCTATATCGTATTATATTATGATGACGTGGTACAAAATCGAAACAAATAAAATCTTTCTGACTGGAATCAATAGAATTATGATTAAAAATTTGTAAAATTATACGACAATCTACCATCCATCTACAGTAAGTCGAGCCATCATTATCCGTGAATCCCTTTGTTCTCGACAAACGTAAATTGTACGTCGATAACGTGCTTCATCAGGATAGTAAGTTTCAATAATGTGCGTTTCATTTATAACAATATCTGCATCGATATTTGCCGTATTTATCCATTCGCCTGAGAAATTTTGAGGTAGACGACAACCAGGCTCGACGGCTTCAGATTTTACTAAAATCGACAAGTATAATTTTTAAAAAATTCTCTAATTATACAATTATTATAATTGGTAAAAAATTGGTAAAAATTCAATTGAATTATTCAAATTAATGAGGTATTCCCATAGTTTTTACAATTTCCCAATAGACATAAATTCAATATCAATAAAATTTCCAGTAAATGACGACAAAATTCCGGTTGCTAAGCGTAAAATTAAGAGCGATCAATAAATCCTGTAAATTACTCAATTGATTGCGTTTTACACAAAAATTAATTACTTTATAAAACGACTGTTGAAGTTTTTAACATAAAAATTGTCATTTATTTTGTTTTATTATTCAGTTAGATTTCAAATATTTATATTTTACATTAAATTTCCTAGAAACCTTTGCAACGTTTTAATTAACATGTTTCCCATTTTCTCAAGTACCCATTGTAATTAAAATCGCAACATAAAATATTTTACAAATTAAAATTAAAATTATACATTTAATTTACAAAGGCTTTTTTTTAATTTGAAAAGATTAAAAAAGTTATTGATATTGCTATAAGTGGGAAAATATATGGAAAATTTGAAGTATTGATTTTTAAATAAATTTCCCTTAAAAAGATTTCCATCAACTTAAGTATTGCATTGTAGAGCAAGTACCTCTTGATAAGTAGAACAGTAGCGATAAGAAAATTTAAATTCAGGATTTTCTACGATAGTTTCAACTAAGTAGATTTTCTAATCTTTTCAGTTCATTGTATTACAAATTCTACGACTTTTAAGAATTGGATGTACAGTTAAAATTCAATTTTAAAACCGCAAAATCTAAGACGACATTCGATATTGTTAAGCTATTTAAAGGGAATTCCAAAAATTATACAGAACGGCTTTGACGTCAATTTTAAATTGAATATTGCGAATTTTATTAAAATTTGTTTTTAATAGAAAATATCGTGATATATTTTGATAAATGGGAGTATAAGCAAATTTATAATCGAGCGCAAAATTAAAAAATATGTTGTTTCAAATATTTAAACAAGTTTTCAATTAAACAACACCGACAGAACATAAACATTACTATTTCAAGTAATTATACCGTCATAGCAATTAGACTAAGAAATACAAGGAACATTTATATAAAGACAACGATATTAGTATCAAAGTACGAATAGAAAGAAATTGTGAATTATTACAGGAATATTTTTATTGGACAAGCAATTAAGTTGAAAATAACGTATTATTGTATCAAATTACGGTTAAGCGGGTTAATTTTAGTGTTTAGCCCGAAGGATTGGAATACACCTGTGTGTTTTGTTGTTAACTAAATTATCGACAAATCAATACAAATTTAACGCTCTTATATTCTCCCAAAACAACTCAATACCTTGACAGAATTTAGGTTACGTGTTTAATTTAATAGAGATCTAAATAGAAACTTCTATAGCAGTTAAACGGATTAAGTTGTACAATTATGATGTTGTTTTTTCCTTTTATTTTTTGCTCAATTATTTTAAGTAGATAAAGTTTAAGTAAATATCTATTTTTAGTTAATTGTAATGCTTCAATAAATACAGTAGCAATTAACAAACATGTTGAATGTTCTCGACAGACAAATAAGATCAACGTAGGATGATGGGCGTATGCAAATATTACTCTAATGCTTAAATCCCACTATTTGTGGGATATTTGATATTTGATATTTAATCAACCGACCAAGCAAACTTCAATTCAATATGGTTGATGTAAGAAATATTAATTATTATCTTACTCAATTATAAATTAGATACAAGAAAATCTCACCCACAAATTGAGCTTTAAAGTAATCTTTCTTTCATCTAACTTCATAAATAGGTCGTAAATTAAGGTAGGACATTTAAATGAAACAATCTAAATAAATAAGCCAAGTACAATCTCCCCTAAACACCCCAAAGTTATGGGTTATATTTCCCTAATACCTTCATTATTCAATTATAACTAGGATTACGCCAACAAATAGCTCGAAGATATTTATATGGATAATACGATTTGTCCCAATTGTATCAATTATCCAAATCGTATCAATATGATAATTAATTAATTAAACCGATTAAATATAAACCGTTTATAGCAATGATAAATAGACCAAGAAAAGTTTGGCTCTCTGACTGATTGTTCTAGTAATATGATAATTATTGTATTATTTGATAAATTCTTTGAAATTAATTAAATTTCATATTTATAAAGCTCCAGTAAGACTAGATTTAACGTAAATTTATACGACCCCACATAGATTCTTTAATAATATCGCCTTACACACAAGAATGGAAAATTGAAATATCAAAGTTTCGATTTAGAATTTACATAGTGGGAAAACTTACTAGGTGTAATGTGCAATCTCTCGGGACTTTCTTCAACAGTTTTCAAAATATTACATTCAGCAGTAATTGATACACCAATATAAAGATCATCGTCACGATTCTTCAAGAAACAACGATATTTCTCATCATCGCGTGATTCTTTCGTATTGGCAACAGCAAAATAATGATTTTTACCAACAAACCAATCACCAAGACAACTATACTCAACCACTACAATCAATTAGAATTATTTTAAAGAAACTCTAATAATTATAAAAATTCACCTCCATCAAAAGTTCCAGTCATCTCCGGACATTTCTTATAAGTTATATTGAATTTTTGATTAGATATCAAAAATTGCGAACCGGCTGTTTGACAGGATCGTATCTGAGCTTCCGGATTATTACATTCGCCAGTGAATTTAAAACGATTCTGATAAGCAAAATTCCATACACCCTCTAATGATGAACGACAATTGATCGGTGCGTATTTCTGTGAAAAGAACGTAACTATCTGTTGGCTGCTATCTAATTTCCTGCAGATACGTTCAACTGTTGCTTGAGATTCAGGTACGTCCATACAAGTTGCTAGAACAGTTTATTTTATTATCAAACAATTTTTGTTGTTATGCCAGATTACTTTCGATTTTTTCAAGAACATTAATCGTTCTAACCATAAATTTGACACAATAAAAACAGTGCGTCTGTGTCCGTCTCAATGATAATTCATTTTTAAAAAGTAACGTGTAATTTTGATGGAAACTGTCTTTAATATCGACACATTCACCACGATTCGTCATCGTTTTATCGTTAATTTCAATGTAAGTATTAACATTATTTTCACGTGAAAACCATAAACCACGGAGAATTAAAGGAATTGTACAATTTCCATTAGAAGAAGTTGCTGAAATTGAATTTTTTCAATTAAAATCACAAATTGATACATAAACATAACCTCGATTTTATTTGAGGTTATGTTTATCCATTTTGAAAAATCCACAATTAAATTAAATACTCACCAAATACAGATGATAATATTATCACTAACCACAATTTTGATAAAGCTGTAATTGATAAGAACATTTTTACTTAGTTCTAGATTAGAATTAAGAAATTAGAAATATAGAAGGGGGCACGCCCCAAAACAGTTGACTAACAAACGTTGTTGTCAGATATCCAAAACTGTATTTCAGGAAATACCGATGTTCTTTAGGCGATATGTTATTATTGGAAATAATCAATAATTGATCATTTCGTTACAGTGAAAACTAGATTTAACTGGTTATTGAATAGTTTAGTTTTCAATTTTAATTTTAGTTTAAAATATAATAATTTAAATATTGTGGCAACAATGCTGTAAGTTAACGCCATGACGTCATTGATTTTCATGACGTTTCTCTACATTCTGGAATGTCGGTTTTAATGGTAATTGAAGAATATACAATTTAATAATTATGACAAATAAAATCGATAAAAGGAAATTTCACAATCTCCAGTACTAGTTTACTATTTAAATCATTTTTGTTGTAAGTACAATATAATTTAAATTTATTTAAGAAAATAATATACCACAGAGTATACACAATATTATTGATGGTTGTCTAAGCTTCAGGCGCTTTTCAGTTGTTTGTATGAGATATTGTATAAATCATCTCATATTTCTAATGTACTGATATTACGTTCTTCTATTGTACTATTTTGTAGTAGGAATAGAATATAGTGTTTTGTATGTCACGCTTTCCGTTTAGTACAATTTTATATCTGTAATAAAATCTAAGAGATAAGAAATCGAAATAAACTGTATTCACGAGCCTAGAAGCTCGTCGTTCTACAAAATAGAATTATAGTCCCAAATACAACAATAAATAAATCTTATTTATGTATTCTTGGGAATTTTAGATGTATTGTTAGAGGAAGTTCATTTACAGAAAAAACTTCCATTTGAAACGGGAGAAAATCAAAAGAATTGAACCGAATTATTTCTTTTTATCATTTTATCTTTTATCGAAAGATAGATCCGTTCACCCATAAATTGCCTCTATTGCAAGGCAGCGTCACACGAAGGCATTCCTTCAATCAATCCCATGTTGGCTAAATTGCTTACGAACTCAAAAGAAGATCTAAATTTAGTTAACTTTCAATGGACGTTAACAATATCTAATTGAATCAATTCGTACATGTGCGGAATTTTATCCAAATTGTGCAATATTCATTCTAATCATAAATGACACTAATTGAATTCCAGTGAAAGCTTAATTATTTTTGTTGTGTGCTAATAATCATCCCCTCTATTACAAAACCTGAAATCATATTGAATCAAACCGTTTATAACGTGATTGCGACTGTTTTTTAGAAATTTTACTGCCTGTTATTATCAAAGGCACGACGTAGTGTAATATGTTCTGAAGTTATGAATTATCGCTAATGGAATTCGAGATGATTAAAGTTCGTGTCGTGGTATAACAGTAGCATGGGGGAGGTAGGCGGGAAAAAGACAGGATTATAGGGCGAGTGAAGGATGAAAAAATAACGAATATCAAAAATAAGTCATCGTATCGAGGGATGAAACGCAAAAAAAACGAATTTTATTGGTAACGAGTAAAATGTTCTAGAGAAAATTTGATATAATCGTGTCCGCTTTGGAAATTATTGTTGCCGGGAGTGGTTGATGCGTACAGCTCGGTTTCGAATTTCGTACAAATTGAGTTAATTATATTCATAAAGAGAGCGATAGATATCGAAAACTGATTAAAGAGACAATTCCCGAAATAATTTCGTACTCGTATTGCACATATATGACGATATATCGTTGTAAATAGAGGAAATTAGAACGTTGGAAACTATTAACAATATTATAGATTCATATCGAGATTTCACTTGCAAATATTTCATTCTAAACGCGATAGAAAAAGTGAAATCAAGCATTTCGTTTGATAATGCTGTGAAAAAGTTGAAAGAAACTGCAAAGACATTCCAACCAGACCGATCATTTGTTCTGTATTGAATATAGGGATCAAAACACCCTTGTTATCTTCAAATTGAATTTTCAATCTTCTCCCGATTTGGATTTTTTTTCAAACAAGTTCCCTTTATCGATTCCTCAGTTACAAAATCTTCTTAAAACATAGGAAACCTTACGATAACAACAAAAGTTCGATTTTAGACATGAAATTTGATTAATTCTTGTTCAACATTACAAGTTTAGGATTCATGGAATAATTCGAGCTATCTTCTGTTGACGTGTTGACATGCAAAAATTTCAAACACACCTACCAATTTCAGTTGAGTATCGCATATTAGATACAAACTTGTTGTATTCGCCTTACATATAGATTGAAATTATGTTCAAAAGTACAGCCGTGTATTCAAGTTAAACGATCAAGACTTTAATGTAATTTAAAAAGTTGTTAACAACACCTTGTAAACGTGATAAGAAGTGTATAAAGATGAAAAGCTCATCTGAGCTTACAGTAGCCGTATAAAATGCAATAGTTTTAATTCCAGTTGAAATAAAACAACAAATTTCAACTAGAGACATTAAAAATCTTGATTTACCGGTGGGAAATTTCGAGATCTCCAAACGAAGATTTTCAGCTTTCTTAACAACAATGAATCTCTATTTTTATTTACAGTTTTCCAACAAACTGATTCTGAATATTTTACAATACAACGTCCACTAGAACTATGTATTTTATATGAACTGTTCTGTCGTTTCCTTTTAGGGCAAGCTTACAAGGATTGCTGCAATGAATAAATAAGTACGATACCTACAAGTCTGTGATGCTATAGCGAAGAAGGAGGAACAGGGAGAATGAATTTATGTAAACATGATGAAAAAATATTTGAGGTGGCAATCTGTAATAAAACAGGTATGTATAAAATTACCCTTTAGTACTTTCATATAAATTTGTTGTAGTTGAGATCTTTATTTAAGTTTTAATTACAAATTAAATTGCATCTTGAAAATCAGTCTTTAAATCAAACTAATTTAAACTTTAAACAGTTTCATCTTGATTAGATTGAAAGTAGAAAATTTATTAAAGATGGAGTTATTCAAATTTAATTATCTTCAATTATTATCGAATTCGGTTAATTCAATACCGAAGATTTGGTCCTTGATCTGTGAGGAGCATAGAGGGACAAATATAAGGGACTGCATTTGTAAATAATAAATAATCGTTCCAATGGAAACTGTCAATATGTTCGAAGTTATATTGTCGTTGAAGAAAACAAATGAAATATTAAAATCGTACAACAGCTGGGATATAAGGGTGAAAAGAAAAATGATAAATCGATTAAAAAGCGATTTTTCAACAAACAGAAACGCTATATCAGAGCACTTGGTAGCTCTTTTCAGATCACTAGGACTGTGGCCGATTGTGGCGGTATTTCCGCTCCTTTGCGCTTTTTTTAGAAGAACATAGAATACAAAATTGAAATACTTTATTAAAATAGTGTCAATATCGTTCACTGTTTACAAGCATCAATAATTTAATCGTTACACCCGTATATTCATCAAATTCTTAACAAAAAATTGTTATTCCAACAATCTGTGGTAATTGAATGAATATTTCAATTTCAATAAAAATGATTTCGCATTATTGTATATTATATAGTCGGAGATAGAATCGTACATTGTAGGATAGGAAAAAAATCTAAAATCTCTCAACTGAAAAATTGGAATTGCTTTGTGCACTATGTCGCCGTAAACTGGGTAGATTTATGCTGCTCAAGTCGTCGGATTGATTAGGAAAGAAAATTAACTCGGTTTTCACAGCTGGATTTTCACAAGAAAATTTGTTCGTCTTCAATACCTCGTATAATTTTCGTTTTATCTTAATCAAAAAACTTTTGTAAACTTTACCAATTGATCCATATTTGTCTAGTTAATATTGCCCCGATTTGAAGGGTAATGGTTAATATTTGGCCGATTACCAAAACTGTAATTACAGGCATTTATTTGGAAAGTTGACAATTTCGACCGGTTACCAATCGTTGGAACTGTTGCTCAATGGAAGGTTTCAAACTAAATTTGAATTGCCCAAATTTATTTTTTTGTCCTAATATTGCACGACTCCCAACCGGTACGCAAATTTCAACGTTAAATTTATACAGAAACAAAAACATTGAACGCATACAAAAGCGAACCGCATCCTTCAATCACTATTCGAATACCATCACAATCTTTACTTAAAGTCTCCCCAATGACTGTAATTCTCGGTCGAGTGGCTCGTTCATGGTATTTCAGCGATCGTGCGACTGGATGAGCTTACCACGCTAACTGCTGCGATCGATTCAGCCTTCCCAGGCCTAGTGCGGTCCTTTTTGAAGAGCATCGGTGTGTTTTGTTTCCATCTACCATCAATATAATTATACAACTAAATACTTTTATTGGTATCTGCAACGGAAATTAACTTTTTTTTAATAGAGATCTGGCGCTTTAAGAGAAACGATGGAAATAGAACCAACTTCCTCGATTTTTTATCAACATCTGACAATATCCGGAAATTGAGAATTTTATAAAGATATCCTTTAAAAATGCGAATAATACTATGACAGATTAATTCGATTTTGATAGTTGGGTACAGCTCAACTGGCTATTGTTGTACTAAACGTTACCGATAAAAGTCGAAGAAATTGTTGGATTATATTTGCGAAATTTCGATAATCTCATTGATTGAAACGAAATGAGAAATCCAAAATAAATGGAGTATACTCGGATTTATCAATAAATAAGATTTGGTAAACAGTTTGTCCATTATGAGATTAAACTCCCCTGGCGCATCCACCAAAATTACACAATTTGATCTCCAATCAAAATATGACTTAATTCATTCTATTTAATTACTTTATGGTTACAATTAACTAAACAGCGTATTATTACTGCATTAAATAGCAATTGATACATGTTGTGTAGTTGATGAGTTCACCCAACAAATTACGTGTAAGTTTTTCCGTTAATTTTCCTAATTTGGGGCAATTTTTGTACAGTACTTTCATCAATACGGTCTTGTTAATCTCTCAGTAGTATTTGTACCAACAATAGTATAGCACACAGTCTGTTTTAATTAATTTTAGCGACAATTTCCTTTAATGAAGCAAAACAACGAACAAGTTATACATTATACAAGTTACACAAGTTATTTCTCAATTGCAAACAAAGTACTTTATTAGAGGAACATAGAGTAAAATCAACAAAGATATTTGTAACATAATCAATTAATAGAATTAATTAATAATCAATGTTTAGATAAACATGTACGTTTGTGTATGTCTCTAACATTTACTCTTCTATTTCGGTTGTTTGTTAAACTGAAATTTTCATCTTTATATTTTTCTCCAATATGTGTTAATTGATGTTGATGAATCGATTCCAATTTGTATTTGCTGGAATTAACATTGAATTTATTTCTTATTTACCAACTTTATAGTAAATGAATTAACCGAAATAGGATATTGTCGGATGGAATTTGTATGTACAACATTTGAAGTGATATACAAGTTCAATTAGAGCATTCTACAAGACAAAGGATGTTTACATATTTGTCTAAACACTGGAACAGTTGCTTGTCAGCATTGTATTAATGTCGATGAGATTATGTTTGAATTATTAAATTGTAAGGAATCTGAGCCGGTTTAGACTGTTCAATTTCGCTGGATTTCTCTTAAAAACTCCGGACAGTTTTGTTTGAGAAAATTCGATCACAACCGTGCCAAAGCTGATAAAACGTTCAGGTGACGATTAAACAGTAAGCAACCGATAATTAACTGGGAAATTTTCCGAAAATACCCTTTTCATATTAATTTAATTCAAGTGGATCACAGTTAGAGTTAATTTAACAATCCCTTTTCATCATATCAATACCTTTATCAAATTTTGTTTTAATTTGTAAGATGTCTTGATTTTGATAAGGGTAATATTGAGGTCAGACGATCATGCAAATGATGAAACGTAGACTGTATAATGCAGAAAATATGAATGCAATGTCAAGTAGACTCTTATATTTCAAGTGAAGGACTTGTATGTTATGCATCAGCACACAATATCACAACAGAACTATTTTCTTCGCATAGTTTTTTTAAATAAACTCGAATATCTCCTGTAAATTGACCGCAATTTATCATGATAATAAAAGTAGATGAAATTCGGCTTAATTCTCGAAGATCTTAACCTATTTTACAGCTAGAAACCGGCTCAAGTTACAGTTTTAATTAGATTCTCGAGGATTTTCGATAAGGGTTGACATTAATCATTACCGGACCCTGTTTTAATTAAACCAATAATCAAATTAAATTAGGATTAATATGCAGGTAGTGATTTACTTGGAATATACAGACTTTCTAGTTTAAATTCGCTTCTTGAGTTTTGTTTATTGAACACACTCCAGTCACAATGTTTCACTTCCCTTGTGAATTATCCTTTTACAACTGTTTCAATCTATCGTTACTCAAATTCAAGCCAACTTAATGGAGACAATAGGGGTTGTATTGGAAATTCGATCATACTATTTAATATTAAAACCGAATTGAAATTAATCAAATAATTTGAAATTTGGTGAAACAAAACAGCGATTTTAATTCCCTATTTATATGAAAATCGTTTCTGAATAGGTAATTACCAAACAATCGGATAAATATCTAATGATTTTGTGTGTAATTTCGGTTCGAATTGGTGTAAATTAAAATCGTTATACAATTCTGTATGGAATTTTTTGGAATGTATTGGCGATTTCAATTTAACATATTGACCTTTGTTGGCTAGCGAGTTTCATATTTAACGAAAAAACCAACGAAATGGGGTCTGGAAAACTTTACTGAAACATTTCCCACCATTCAAACATTAATAACTGACAATAACAGTGGACTCCTCTTTTATGCCCCGCTTGCACACCATCAAACAGCATTGAATTTATCCTCTGTCCTATGTGGATTTCTGCAAATATAATTAATTCATTTTGTATGGGTTGGATTAGTGTGTAACAATTGAATTGTTCAAGTTTATATTGAGTTTCAAATACGATTTTCAATTAGTAAAACGAAAGATCCACAATTATTTTATCTATGCGACATAATTACTCCTAGATGCATCGATGGGTTTGGTAGAATTATTGTTATTATAGATCGTACAATAAACCGTTTACGTGCTGCACTAAATCGGGAAACTTTACTAATTAATTCCACATGAAATACCCAAGTGTGTTGCAGCTTACAAACACAAATTTACTTTCATCTATTCTAGTTTGTTAAATGCATAATTCATTATTATACTCAATGGTAGAAACGTTAATGTAGATTTTACATTAAATAGGGTTGTTAATGTGAACGATTTGTTGATACTAACAATTTTATAATACTCGAGACTTTTCCAAATAAATTGCATTCGTTAAGAGACTTTTATCTCTAGATTAGAGTCTCAACTGTAGAAATGTTAGACATTAATAACACAACCGTTATCGTTGATTCAATGTTAGCGAAACGAAAAGATCTAATGTTTGGTATTAATTTAACTGTAAGGTTACTGTTATCAGTATTGTAGTTTGTTGTACTTGACGTTTATGAACCCTTTAATACCCAATCTATTTAAATTACTTCTTCTCCATCAAATCTCTACATAGACACAATTTTAAATCGAGTAATCGAGCGATAATTGAGAGATTATGTTTCCATCAAAACGATAAATTACAACGAGATCGTAATGGATGGGTTCATTGAAATTCCAGGATTGTCGCCTTAAAAGTCACAAAATTGTCCAAAATGATGTCCATTGGGGAGCAAGTCTTCAATCTTCCGCCGGACGTGGTTCCATTAGCGCGATATTAAACGTGATCTTTTACTTTTTAAAACGCACCGATCAAGAATCTCGCGCAAATCTGAAAATAAACAAAATTTCCATTTGTAATCCTGAAAATTTCCTGGATAATTGTTATTTAAATGCAATCATCGTTTCGGGAATTGAAATTCGGCAACTGTAGTCTGGATCGATCGACCTATTTGCTTCAACAATACAGAATTGTCGAGAAAAAATGAACTAAAACCACAATAGAAGATAAAATAATTACCGCCATTCTTTATAGTAAAACTTAATAAAACAAAGAGGTGAATGTAGTGTGGCAAAAATTATAACGGAAAGAAATTGTTAAAGTTCCTTAATTGAAGTAGAGAGAGGTGTTCATTGTGTCTGCGTAAAATAATTCTTCCTCCAAGGCAACAAACTAATTTTCGAAGCAGGCACGAACGAATAATAGAAACAGAATCTTGTAATAAAATATCATCAACATCCAAGTGTCTACGAGCTCTCGTGAATAGCCAGTCTGAGGGCAAAAACAACGACCAAAAAAAACCGTCTCTATACTTTATTCTAAGAGGGCAGTAATTTAGGGGTTTATGATAAAGATAATTAAGCGAAATCATCCAACAGTTAGCTACTTTAATGTCAATAAAGTTTGCAAAAATACCAGTAACAATCCAGTTTTTCGTGTAAATAAAACCGGATGGTTAATTATCACAATTTGAAAAAGCATGTAGTGGTTTTCAAACACAATGCAACTAGTTTTGTTGAAGGACCGCAGCTTTACAAAGCCAGAAATTCAGTAACCAATAACTTGAAAGTTATCACCCTGTGTAGGATGAATCTACTGTAACTTTATACTGTAATTTAAGTTTCAAATGCACAAAGGAGTTGAATTTTGTATTTATGCAGTTGATGGGTACTTTAATTTTCATAAAATTCCACTCGAATTCTAATAGAAATTATTACAACTGACTGAAATAGCAGATTTGAAGTTCCGTCTGTTTGGTATAGATTTTCGGGCTATAGCTGAATGGTAGATTTTTTATGGCTAAATAAATTTCCAACAAAATCACCCAATAATTTATCGCTATAATAAAAATAATGATGTTTGAAAGATTATTGCGGAAGATAATTCAAATTTCTAGTGAATTATTTGATTATCGTTCAATTTACTTGCAATTAATGTATCAGGAAATCCGCTTTAATGCTCCTAGTTCTTATAGCTCCTCTAATTATCGAGCGATTTGAATAATATTTTGGGGATTTGTAGGATAGTCCCCACGGAAAATTGTCAAAATTGGTGAAAAATCACTCTGATCCAACCGACACACTATAATTAGAATATCGTTGTGCTTTTTTCAATTACGAATTAATGAATCATGAATCAAAATTGTCTTCTAGTCTTTCTTGATCGTTTCAAGTGCATATTCGATTGGTGAAAGTTGCGTTATTGCCCAGTTCAAGCGGTTTTTCGCCAGCTACGAAACTTTAATTTAGAGTCAATGTTTTCGGGAGATTACCCTACTCACTACCGGTAATTAGAAGAACTATGGCAATTGGAAGCATTAAAATGAACATAACAACTGGAAATTTTGTTAGCAAACGGTTTCATATAGATTAGCACGATTCGTCGATAAAATTCGTCTTGTAAACAAATTTACATTGTCTTTGACATCTCTTTAATTCTCTTTCGGGGACAACTCGGTTAGCTAACTTTGTTAGGCAAATAAAAAACATAACTCTTGGAGCGGTGTTAATTTACAAACAAATAATTCTAAGATTGTTGCTAATTCTACAATTTAGTCAATTTAATAGCGGTGTTATTAATATTTTTTCGACGAACTTTATCGCCAAATCTGCTCTTGTCATATAAAGTTTTGATGGTAAAAAGCAACAAGGAAACTGAAACAAAATCAGACTAGTCTGTTCTTGACTGTGGTAACTTTGCCGGTAGTTGATTTAAGATTAATTAAGTAGATGGAGAAAAAATTAGAGAATATAGAGATATTTCAAATAACCAAGAATTTACGGCGTCTTTATATGAATTTACAACGAACTAACCGGGGAAATTTACTGGATTTACCAACCCTAAACCACCTTGTAGTCTTGATTTACTTGACTTTATGGAAATAAACTAAGATTTCCCCTTATCTTCGGTAAAAGGAGAAACGGATATTGAACATCGGACACTACGTGAAAATAATCATTCACGACGGGTACGTTGTTGTTGTTGTTGCTAGATTAATGATATTCGAATGCGACAGTCATCAATCTTGAAATCGATCTGACTATTTCAAACACATAAGCTCATTATTTGGGGCATTTCGCCGAATTCGCTCTTCAAAACATTGAAAAACGCTCCGACTAGTTGTAAGCGAGTTTTCATCGTTGATATGCTTGTTTTCGTTCAAACTAGCAAATTAGATGAAATTGTCGACAAGAAATTATACCTTCAGAAATTTCGACTCTATTTTGAGTAAATCTAGAAATTTCCCGAAAATCCCGACTTATAATAATTTGCTAGACATCTGCTAGCGAAAGTAACTGAAAAATGATGATTTTTATCAAGAATATTGAAGACAAGCTCTTATTGAAGAATAATGTCGTGCGCCCGCCCTATATTTTTAATTTATTAAAAATTCATGGTGTTACTACCGTTAAATCAGACCAGATCCAAAATGTTCTACATCCCCCAATATTCTCAATATTTATGTATCAACAGATTATTTGCGTATATGTGCGTTCGGCTGGTTTTTCGTTCGATAAAATCAACCAACAGTCGGTATAAATTGAAAATACACAAGGTAGATAGTTTCATTTCCTCAAAGATTACAAATTCAGTCAACTTCATCATATAGACACTTTATTAGAATATTAGTTAAAATAAGAAAGTGTCATTTTAGAATTTATAGAAGATTTCAGGTGTCAATGATTTTCTAACACAGAAGTTTCCGCAAACGATCCTGCATACACCTCGGGACTTGTAAACTTGTAACAAGAGTTAAAATATTTGTTGATAGCGTTACAGCTTTGATGTAGATTGCACCGGATATTTGCTTTATTCAATAAATTCAAAAACTTTAAAATGCTGGCTTATCAAGCAGTACATCGAGCGAATCGAGGACCAGTCTAGCCGAGTTGAAAACTGATATTTTATCGAAAGTTTAGATTAGTTTCCATCAGTTTTTCATAAATTTGTCAAAGCGACTATATCATAAATTACCGTAACGATATAGAATAATAGTTTTGAACAAAATTGAACGGAAACATGCAAGACTGATATTAGAATTTTTAAATATAAACTTGAAAAATTCATTTGAAGCAATTATAGAGACATCCATTATATAGAATAGTTGCCTTTGGGTATATAATTAAGGAACAATCAGTAATGAGAAGTCCCGTCGAGATGCCAAATTATTAACTAAACAACGGTGATAGTCCCACCGTTGGGGCTCATTATGTATTTATTTCACCATGAATTATGCAAAGTTGATGCAACATTCTCGTTTTTAGTAAACGTAACTATACAAAATAATGTGCGGAACAATATATGAGCCACGTTCAATATTTCACCCTCTAGAAAATCAACCTGCTACCATCATTAGAGATAACAGGACTAACTAGAACCATTCATATGTCATTCACAGTTTGTAATCTACGACTGTAAACAACTGAATCGATTGCATTCTCTCCCTGTGTAGTTTATCCCGTTACCCTTGTTTTTCATCTAAAACTATATAATTAACGTCAACATTAGAGTCTCGTATTTAATTTAAAGATTTATTTACAGAAAACTAACTGTAATTTGCATAGAGGAAAGTTTGCTGCTAATATTGTAATAAATATGCGAGCTTCTAATTAATATAATTAGGAGATAATTAATAAAAACAACACGTTTTGCTTTTATTTTGTCAGTTCAATGGAAAAAGATTCTTTTGAAATAAATTGCCATCTACTTTGTGCAATTTTTTCGTCGTTAACGAAGACATCATCGGCTTTAAAATTCACAAATTGCCAGTCCGTTTTTCGAAACACAAAGGCCGAGGTAAAACAACCCTTAACTCGTATAATACAAATAGTTTGTGTATTTTTCGAGGGTATTTCCTTTGAACTACTCGCCAAAATGTCTAAATTAAACAGAGTTATGGGGGAAGAATACGAGTTATATTAAATTTCTTACGATTATTCTACTGATACACGATATTAGATCTTGTGCCACTTCAAGTAGAGAAATAAGAGGCCCAATAGATGAGATTTGGCTAACAAATGACCATAAATTCGACTCATTTAATCTTCCCTAACGTTATTTAGTTATTTATAGATAGATCTAATTGTGTGATGTTTCAAGTGAAACGTGTTATATTGTTACAAATTATTTGAACAAACGTATTAAATAGAGGCCGTTTTTTTGAGAACGTGTAGAAAATGGAAGCCAATTAACCTACATATAGGTAGAAGAGGGGGAGAAATAATAGTGATAAAAGGAATGTAATTCATTTATCTTATCATGGTGACATTATTGCTTGGATATATCGGTGAAGAAGGATTTTCGTTGCTCCTCCCAACAAACTTTCTCGTTGTATTTCACACAATTTTCTTATTTATTGTGAGTAGTGCTTGAAGGCATTGAAATATCACTAGAGTTTATTATTTCCACAGGATTTGTGTCCAAGTGTGGTCAATTAATGTTAAAATTCGCACTTTAATTGTGCCGTACATTTTTGTTATTGATTTTTATTGTACTATAATTTATTGACATTATATAGTAAATCTGAATTTATTTTCAAAAGTTGTAATCTGAATAATGGAGACAAATTTGCACGGTTTAATTGCAGAATATCGCATCCCAGACGTACACTAATCACCGGAATAAACACGAACGTGTACGCAGCCATTGATTTCTTTTTAATGGTCGGTTTTTTCGGAAGATATCCACTCCGGAATATCATTTCCACAATTATTTTGATATTTAACGCCTGGTGGGAAAATATCGTTTGCATATTTTACGAAATTTCAAGTGAATTCTATAATTCAATAAGCGACTATTGAGACTCAACCGTTGCATCAACCATTTCAAGCCACAATGGGCCGTCAGGGTGACAGAGGTCCCCAATTTGGTTACAGCCTTATTAACTCTGACAGTTTGAGTTTTGTAAATATTGCCTTATTTTCTAAGATTTTGGCGAATTCTGTATTGATTTATTCATTATGTGGAGAGCGATAATTGAATCAATAGGAGCTACAAGGTTCAAATTTTGTGCAATTTTGTGCTCCCATAAAAACTTCATGTTTTAAAGAATCGACAAGTGGTTGAAAATTTAGACTGCAAAAAATAGTTGACAGTGTCTAAAAAATTACAATTAAGTAATTTTACATAAGTAAAATTGAAAATCTAATTTCTATGTCAATTTTGCGCTACATTATCATCAATTTTGAACGTTGACACAACACTTCAATTAAAATTAGAACATTGGCACAATAATTTCGAGCAAGATCGGCAATTTTTCAAAGGTTTATTCGTGATTATTGAACAAGTTGTACGAAATAACGTAAACGATAATGTTAGTTTTATAGGATTTTGGCGACAACGTTCAGTTTATTTTCGATTATTATCATCATTTGCCAGTGAAATAAATAGGCTCTCGAGTAGTTCGATTTTTTTTAATACAGTTGAATGCAACTACCTACGATATTTGGCAAACCTACCGATTTCCATAAATAAATTTTTGTTTTCTTTTGTATCCGTGCGCCCTGAAAATTTCCATTCGACTTAATGGCCATCTACACGTGAAATAACATAAAAAATTATCAACAAACACACTTATTCGTGTTATTTCGATCATATTCCGACTATTTTTTTGAATAATTCATAAGTTATAGAAGTTTATTGGAATTTATTGGAACAAACAAGTTCCACAAATGAGCATATAAGTACAGTAAATATAAATTACAAGTGACCTTCTCGACAAAACTTTAAACAAATTTACTGAAGGACTATACGAAAATTAGTGGACGATAAAAGTTGGTATCAATTTGGAGACTTTACGTGTTGAACATGCCCAATATTTCCGATTCTACGATTAAAACTATAAATAGAAATAATAAATTTCGTTGGTTGATAACGATCATTCTCGGCCAAGGTTTCTATATTAGTTAATGTTGGAATGAGAATTTGTACAAGGATATTATCGCAACTGTATAATTGTTTTACGGGGCAATTATCGTCGGTTTTCTGGAGATTTAATTAGGAGGAAACTGGCCACAAATAACCGGCCAAAATACGTGCCAGTCAGCAATTTAGATAATTATTAGAATATGTAAAATCGGGATTATCACTATTTCCGTACGATTGTATTCGAGCAGATTGTTCGAATTTTACAAATATTGATCATGAGAAGAACCATTGAAATCGTAATAATATTGAGCTTTCATTCGTTTTTTGTTTAGTATTTTATTTTATTATCCATTACTGTATAGAGTACTGTATAAGCTTCAATTTCAATGGCCATTACAAACAACATCCTTTTGTTTATCTTTCTAACATTCAATTTAATGGCCAGGTCAATGCAGTTCCGTTGAAAGATATTTACGTGATATGAACGATTTAAAAAGATTGTTTTGAAACGGTTGCAAAACAATTACAAAATCATAAATTAAATAGATTTAGAAATAGGTCAAGTGCATTTTATATTTTTGATACGATTTATTAATTTAACAAACGATCCTTCTTGAAAGAGAAAACAAATTAATCTTTAATCTCAAACGATACGCTCATATTTGAGATCATAATTGAAATCTATCTAAGATATCAGCATTTATATCAAAATATGTGGCGGAAAATTTCGATTTTCCTATATCGCATCGATGGAGAATCTATTTAAAAGACACATTTCGCTACCCCTGTCTGTACCTAATTTAAGAGGGCAATAGGTTAACTCTACAGTCGATTCTCCTTAAATATCTCTAAGCGGATCAATATATTCGTGGTTCAAAGGCTGAATAATAGAGACATTTAAGGACGATTATGTAAGGAAAACAAATTTTCTATTTTCAATATAAGAGCGGAATTGCACGCGACTCTATGCTGTGTTTCAATTTAATTTTGTAATTTTTCAAATCTAGCACAATAAGCAGTTTTCCGCCGATAAAAGTGATTTTTTTAATGCAACATTCTATAGGTAGAATAATTTCTAAACGTTGAACTGATGAGATTCTCTATTTTTACTTATCATTGGGTATTTTGTTCAATTTTTGAAATAAACTCCACTTCGTGGGCTGATGATAGATTCATTTTTAGCACGCAAAATTTTGTATTTCTCATCATAACGATTTATTTCAGTCCACTTTAATTATTGTTTTTCGAGTTTTTGCCCCGTAAATACCTTGAAATTTTTGTTAACATTTAACTTTTCAAACAAAATATCCAGTTGGTGAACAAACACCAAAGAATTTCTATAAATTCTCGACTTAAATTACTCGTAGTTTTTTTATTTAGATTTACTTCAAGTTATTGAAGCACCATTTAAATTCACACCAATTCTATTGTAACGATAATGTCTACACTAAATCAGCCGTAATATAAATTTAATTTTTAATGAGCCTCTGAAAGTTGCACGCAATTAATTCAAGACGTTCCTCCTCCACTTTGTTAATTAATCATAATTAGAATTCCTGTTGTCTTGGCAGTTTTTGTGTTATTTCAACGAAATTTCGAAGAATTTAAAGCTATTCAAATTTATTGATAAATAGCAATAATAGATATCGAAACCAATATCCAACAGATTAAGTTACTGCCTCTATTAAAACTTTTCTAGATAGAACGTCTACTAAATTCCCATTGAACTGATAATAGGCGATGTACAGAAGAAACTGTTTTTTAGGCCTTGACCACAAACTAACCCACAAATCAACCAACTAAACAAGAATCTGGATTATAAGGGACCGTGACCCAATGGTAAACTTGAATCCTTTAATCTTCTACAACTTTACTAAGATGGAATGGTTTCGGTTTTATCGCTGTACATTTAATCGAAAGGATTAGATAAACTCTATCGAAAAATTGTTGAAATTTTGATTTAACGATTGATCTGTAATTGGGTAGAATACGTGCGCAATTGAATTGAATGGAACGGTGTAATTATGCTCAACTAGCACTAAATTTTGGTTAGGACTCTAGAACTTCAAAGCTACCAGAATTGAGCCAATTGCGAACACTAACCACCGAATAGAACGTTTATAGCCGGCCACAACACAAGCAAAACAGCAGTATTGTCCACTTTTACATTGATTTAGACAATAAATGGAGTTGGTTGATCTAAACGTTGCAAATAATATACAGAAAGAGGTGAAATTAAAAAATAATTGGCCTTATTTTACTTTTTTGCAGCGAAAATCCGAATTTTTTGAACCACTGCAGCACTGTTTCTATTGTATGATCCGATTTTTGAATTTCATTACCGATTGTTTTGCCAAACTCCCTGTTTGGTTTTAACGATTGTAGAGTTAACTCACAGCTTTAAAGCTTCGAGTTTTGCTTAATTTTCTGCATCTTTTTTGTTGAGTTTCTTGAAGTTAAATTCATCTAAACTTCATTTCGAAAATGGGCGATTTTGTGTATTTATTCTCCTGAAACTTTCTAAATAGCTCACTTACTTATTTATTATTGAATTGTAATGCAGAATTGTAATGTTTATTTTGCTACTGTTCAAAAAATAGGAACATAAAATTGAAAATTCATGCAATCGAGGAAACGCATTTATTTATTCGCCCATTTGTTTCGGTACTATTTAACTGTAAAAAATTTACGATGATCGTAAAAATTAATTAACTCTTTAGCCCAAACAAACAGTGGGTAAACGGAAGGAAATAACTTCGATTTCTATTTATTTATAGCCGCATTAACAATGCAATAAATTCCCCAATGACCTTGTTCGTTTGTTGTATTTTTTTCTGTCGTGTTCAACCGTTGCTAAATTTGTCAGATCAAATTAAAAATATTCACTCTCCAGTTTTATTACCAATTCAATTTTTATGTTTACGTTCTAAATGTGTCGCCACAACAAGTGTGTAGTAAAAATTCGATAAACTTTAAAAATTTATGGTTCGTTATTTTTTTCATAATTGTCTAAAATTCTAGCATGCAAATGCAATTTTAATCCAATTCAAACTACATTAAAAACATGAATATTTAATAATTCACAAGTGATATTTAAATATTTATTTTACCGAAACGATCTCAATAGAAAGTAGAAATCTTTGTAATCTCCACCCTTTTTTCTCCTCTTCATTTATTATCAGTTTTAATAATAGAAATTGCCGGTAAATTTGCACAAATTTACCGACAGTTAAAATTATTCTAAACTGCCTTAGGAGTGTTCCCAAAAAATACTCGACTTTTACCGCTTTTAATTATTTGCAGGCTCGAATAGGTCGCCATTCGGCTTCTCAATTTATCTTTCGAAGGTTCCAATATTTCTTCACAAGAAATTTTGCTGTACAGTAAAAGATGTTCCACTTAAAAGGGTTACCTTTACGACTCATTATTTTTATATTTAGGGGCGTAAAAACGACCGAGCTTTCGTTTCTGTAAGCTCCGATGAACCAACCATGCGCTACATAATTGAGTGGAAATACAAGTTTTCTATGCGGGTTACATTGGTTGAGTCAATATTACAGTAAAAGTGAGAATGCATAAGTAATATTTAGATATCCAACTGTTGTAGTTTAGAAAATATAAAAAAGATCTTTATGTTGGGAATACCGCAACTTCTGCAGTCTATAAATTAAACATAAAGTGGAGCTTTCAAGTTTCGTTTTAAAACGGAAAATTTTACAGCTTATTATTCGAATAATGGTCTGTTGAAAGAGATAATTCCAAATTAATTCTCTGCTATTTCCCCTGTTGTCCTTTTATTCGCTAATATATCAGTTAGATTGACAGTTAATTAATTACAAATACAGCCACTAATCCTCATTCATCTTTTTTCCTCATTAACCTTTTGAAAGTTGTCGTCAGTTGTTTTTTCCCAACATAAAATCTAATTTAATTTCAACTGGGAGAAGAGGGGGAGATCGTCCAAATATCTGGCACGTTCTGGCCTGTCACGCACAATAAATCCGCAATCCCTTATGAACGTAGTCTCTAGACAGTATTGAACCAGAACGTCAGACTCAATCTTCACGTATTGTTCAAGACTTGTATCGTGGGAGAACGGTTAGTGTGTCACAACGGCGATCTCATAACTTTTACTGACCCTAAGGAAACGAGGATACGAGCCAATGTCACGTACATACTATTACAACTACTGCACTGGCCCATATTCTCAACATTAGACATTGCTTCCCCCTGATTGTGACTTGTATACCTATTCAAATAGAACTTCTATTTCGATGTCTTATTCCATTCTCTGTTGTTGCGAACGATAAAGTTCGGACTGGACGGAGCAGATAAGCGGAGACTCCGCCGGGCTCAATCGCCTTTAAAGGGGCCATGCAAAGTTGTACTTTAATTAAGGACTGGATCTCGCTTGTTTTGGGAAGTAGGGCAAAAATAGAATAAATTTGGAAAACCTTTTAAGATTTTTAAAAACCTTTTAGTTTCAAGTTATAGTTGAAAATATTGTAGTAGGTATGTTTATTTCCGTAATATTGGAGAATTTTTAGATAACTTCGTCAAAATTGTTTATTTTACAGTGCTTCCCCCAAAGTCTATAATCAATTGAAAGTGCTTTCTAAATCTTTAAGAAACTTTCCCATGGAATTGTTAACTTTTCCAACTGTCCAACTGCCCCAAAAAATACTAATCTTTATTAATCGATAACCTGATGGTTTTCAGAGATATTGAGAATGGGATTAGAAAAAGCGTTTCGAGTAGCATAGAATAAAGTTTTTTGTTTTGGAAATTTTTGATTTAATTTTGAGTTGTAGAGCAGGCCCTTGGAATGTGCTTCTCTTGCATTTTTTCATATTGTCGCTAGTTATATATATATTGCAAAAATTTTCTCCAATTATATAGAAAATTGGATACGCTTTCCAAATCTGCTTGAAACATTCCAATCTTTGTTAGTCGATATCTCGTTTATTTTTGAAGATGTTGCAATGAGTAAAATAGCATTAGAGAAAGCATTTAAGGAAGCTTAAGGTGGTGGTTTTGGGAAGTTTTGATTGAGTTTCAAATTATAAAAGCATGTTTGTTTTTAAATCCATATTTTTCTTATAATTTTGCTATAATTCTCTATTTTGTAGTGATTTTCTCAAGGTAATGGTAACAAGCTTTCGGTGTTAATCAGAATCTTTCCGAACGGAATGTGATTGGTAACTCCAACTATCAACAATACAAAAGTAGAAATTGCATTATTTCCAAATAAACATTTCGTTATATTTCTGCCAGTTTTTTAAATAATGAGAAATCATGATCAAATCGCATGAGATCCACAAGTTCATCTAGAAATATTCGTAACGTGAAAGGCATTTCAGAGGTTTTATAAGATTTATTCCGACTATATATTACGAGTTTCTCTCTTATGTTTCATTTCCTTCCTAGTCCTGTTCTTATGTGCGTGTGTATTTCTATGCGTTTGCTTTCCAACAAAAAAAATTTGACTGATGATGCAAGTTTAAACAGGTCTGAAGGATATTCGGATACATCCACTAGATTTCGAACTGATCAATAAACAGAATAAACAAAAGCGTCATCTAATATTGGCGAACAAGGATTTACAATTTTTATATTTTTGATGAGGATTTGTTAATATTTACCAAGACATTTTTCCTGTTTGTTTCTTCCTCTGGCAATCAAATTCAGCACAATTTCCTCTTGCTTATTGAATTTATTGATACAACATGCGACAATTTGTATCAAAAATAGTTAGCTAAATATTGCGGAACTGAACAACTTATTGGGCAATTTTACACAATATTGACAGTATTTAATAAAATACAAATTAAACAGAAGTAATAATATTCGGAGAGAATAGGATTGTGAGTTTATTACATATTTCTTAGCTTCAAAGAGCTTTCTGTTGTGCAGTAACAAAATCCGACTTTCTCTTCTATCTCCCTCTATCTAATGTATTTCTAAGGAATTGTAAATTTCAATGATAATAAAATCGAGTTTTCTGCTTTTGCTTCCGAATCAAGGCGCATACAAAAATAAAATAAAGGAGAGACAAAAAAAACGAAATTTATTCGCGCCTGATGGACTCTGATAAATTCAATTCCACAATTGGAAAATCGTTTAAAGGGACGATTCATTTGAGAGAAAGACAATTTTCGATTGAATTGTAGTTTAGATCTGGGTAAATATGTAATTTATGTGAAAATAAGAAACAAAACAGGTGCATAAAATTGTATCAATCAATAAAATGAGAATTTCAATTTCGACTACAAAACATTGTACGTTGATATAAAGAGCTTCCGACATGCAATACTGATGAAAGCTTTATGTTTGCTTACATCTGTCACAGTTACTGACTTTATATAATATATTGATGTTTTTGAAGAGAATTGAAGCTTTAATGTTGTACATTATCAATGTACTACTTTTAGTTTTTCAGTAGTCAAGATATTAAAAACAGTCGGTAAATGTATTTGATGTTTTCGATTTGCTTTAACTTTGATTCCATTAATATGATCGATATGGGAAAAATCATGTCGACATGGGCAATATTTTTGCCGATATCAAATCCAACATCTGGACAGTCACAAATGACAAATCTATTTCTTGTCACAAGAGCAAACTAGACCGTCTTTTGAGATTGACTGGAAATGAGGAGTTATCGAAGCAGATGTTTGAACCAGCAAAACTTCATTCTAAGAAATTTCCTCGGATTTCAAACTCCAAATTTTAGTTTTGATTAAGATGTGAGTTATTTGGACAGCATTTCTCTTGCAATTATGTCAATTTTAACTTATTCAAAGAAATCATCAGGACGTGCGAGATTTTTGATTTTTATGGAAAAATCTTCATTCGGGTAAGTTTTCTGTCATTTAATTACTTAAACGTTATGTTCCTTCTCAGCTATTTACTAAAATAAGTCAAAAAAATCAGAATTGAGATTTTAAAGTTAGAAATTTGTGTGAACAATAGCAAATCACTTGTTTGACCGGCGGACAATTCAAAATTTGGTCGACAGAAATATTAATTAGCCTCAAAAATTGTTTTGTACCTTGAAATTTACGTTGACAATCTGAAATTTCTGCACAAGAAGCACGAAGTCTCGTCTCGAATTTTGGTTAATGTACTGGAAATAACGAAATGATACAAAGAATCAGGAGAGAAAGTGATGGGAAAGAGTGCAGATAAGGAATCCTTTAAAGTTGAATAAAATTGTTGCATTCGTGTTGAGAAATGGTGGTTTTGGAAGATTCCAAGCTGCGGTTATTTGCAAAGCTTCAATTTTCCTCCAGTCGTAACCGCACCGACCATTTAAATGAATTCTTCATGAGAGGGAGCATACCTTGATACGCCTTTCCTGCGCAACCTTTTTGTAACGACCTTCTCTAAAAGCAGGCAAATCTACAGTACCTACACTTTTATTTAAATGTAATTAATCCAAAATGTAATTTCATCAAATGGTAAAATTGAATTCGACTAAACATCGTACTTTTATTGAAAATCTCATCAGATTTTAAATTGTTTTTAACGAAAATCGGTGAATTCATTTCCTACAATCGGATTTTTTCTAATGGAAAACTTTAGTACGACAAAAGCACGATGGAATAAGTGCTTTAAATATACATATATAGATATAATGTTAAGAAACGAAATAATAATAAGCGGAAAACCGAAATTTCGTCCTTATAAACAAATGTATATTTGAGGAATCTAAATTTAAGTTGTAATAAAAGCGTCCAATATTGAATTAAAACATCTACATTACAAACGAATGCGCTTAATGGATTTTCGAGTAAATTTTCAACGATTTTATGTAGTAGGATTGTAAATATTTCTAAAGAATTTAAATGCGGAAATGAATACAAACATTAAAAAACTTACAAATATTTGAAATATCGACATCAATAATTGATTACAGTTGATGATAACATCAGTTTTTTTGGCGTCTTCAGTTTGAAAAGTTTATTCCACCGACAAGTCAGCGGGAATATCATTTTCCAGACTGATTTATTGGATCGATTGTTGAGTTTTGCTCGAACCAAACTAAATAACATGACTTTATAAGTCTCATATTTCTTGAGACTGTACGACATCTTCATAAAAGAAAAATACGAATTTTTGCGTTAGTTGCACCAGAAAAAATTCGATACTTTATACAACCCTCTGCCTATTATTTTTTATTTGAGTATCTTGAATTTAATTGGTGTAATTTTGTTTTAAACAGGAAACAAACTTGTACAACATTTCCTTGGGAATGTTGAAACTTCCTGGGGAATATGACGATGATGTATGGGTAAGAGAATTGTACTATATCAGGGTAGGTTCCGTGTAATAGGCGTTAATATAGGCGGATTAAACTGTAGTCGTAGTTGTTGTATAGTGGAACAGATTTTCTAATGGAATAACTAAAGTAGTCATGTAATTTTAATAAAGTAGGTAGCAATTTAAAATTTTCAGTTTCTATTGGCCCAATTGAAAAGTCGCGCCTATCAATAGACGGTTTGGTAGTAAAACTCCCCAGATTTCTAACCTCACAATTCCAAATTGCGTGTTCATTGGGTGCTTCATTGGAGTATTTGTGCATTATTTCTGCTTCTTTTTTGATTATTTTTGACTTAAATCAGTTTCAAATTCGTTGGATAAAAACGAATTAATATGAATAAAGACAGTCAAAATTGAAGTTCTGAGGTTAGAAATTTGAGTGGGATAGATTTTCGAAGGGAATTACTAAAGTTGAGTAGTTTTAACAATTGTGAGTAGCAGGGTGGATTTTGCATTCAAATTCCAACTGTTTCTATAAAAGGGGCTTTATTTTCGAAAAGTGTACTTGTAGAAACGGATGAGACTATAAAAAGTTACAAAATACGAGCCTGTCTTATTTATTTGTCCAACTGTCGTAAAATGAAGCCTATTTGCACCAGTTTCAAGTCTAAGAATAATTTAATTGGAACGTTTTATTATCCTGTCGTCGAGAGTTACGATGATAAAATTAATTTAGAAGGAATATTTAATAAAATCAGACCAACACATTTTAGTAGGAAATATTATGGACGAATCTTCGAGTAGAATATCAATTAAACATTTATCACAAATTTCTTTTATTAGCAACATACGAAAGTATTTATAATCTTTAAAGTTGCGTGTCTTTTACTACATTTATTGTGTATTGTGAACGAATCTATTGTTGAAATACTCGCACGCAACTTCAGTTAAACATTCGTGAAATCTAATACGGAAAACACATTCACATAGTGCGAAATTACAGTTTCTATTATTTCAATAAAATTGTGTCAGATATCTTCCACGGAAACATATATGTATACGTTATATATAGAACTATCTTATACAGATAAGAACCAGTCAACTTCTATCTAGTATGGTTAGATTACACTTCAAATAATTCTACACGTTCTCATTATGGTCTAAGGCTATTTGACGAGTAATTCTGTTTAATATGTTGGATAGATGGAGATTCAACAACCGGCAAGAAAATCGTTAAATACTTACCGGGTTTGATGAAATGGATCTCTTCGTTTTAATCGAAGCTTGTCGCTTTAATAAAATTTACATGGAAGTCTGTATTTTGAATTTTTAACGCTTTGAGAACATATCAAACATATTTTCTGTACATTTCAGCAATTGTGTGTAATTTGGACGACTTAGAGCAAGTTTTCTGAATTCAACTTTAAATACAAATCATATTCAACAAGTAGAGGTAGAGAATTTTATTATTAAACCATCAACTAGCATCATTTCAAAAGGAACTCATAGAATTCGTTCGGAATTATTTTATTCTATGATCTGTCGGTTATTATAAACGGAGAGCTTGAGTATTTACATGAATTTTAAAGATCTTGTTGATTGTTAAAATTCGAATAGAACTCTTTCTTGAATAGAAAATCTGAACATTTATTTAAATGAGAATTTTCTCTAAATAAATTCAACTACAACTACAACGGTTGCTGCATTGAAACTTATTATCATCAAACCAATTTTAAAGCTGAATGTTGAATCAATAATAACGTAGTTGGAAAGAACCTTTTTCCTATCTGGAAAAGTTCATCTCTATTCCATCATGAATTAGCTGGTAAAGTTAAATTGAATAAAACTAAATTAAAACGTGATAGTTTTTTTGAGATAAAAACTGGAAAAATGCCGCTTCAATTCCGTGATTTTTACAGTTAAGGATTGCAAAAAATGCAACAATAAAGTCCAATTGAGCAACATTGAGTATTCTTCAGTTCATATTGAAAGCTTTGCAGTGTTTTATAGTTGTATAGAGTTTTATCTTTTATTTACATTTACTTCACTGTATTTACAACGACGAACAATTTAACTATCAAACAATACTGAAAAAAGTCTTTGAAAATATGCAGTTGTTTAAAATTTACACGAGTAAAAAAATTATGCCGCTTCCTCATTTACAAAGTTAGCAAAATTTACTGTAATCAAAATATGAATTCATTTTGTACATTTCTGTTTCACTTTGTTATATTCCAGTTGTTAACAAAGGAATTTTCGAATTTATCATTAAAACGTTAATGTTCGTGCTATGTATGAGCTACAAATTAAACTTTTTGTAACAGACAAAAAATCATAATTAATATCTCTACTCTATGGATGTTACCAATAGAATATAGACACTTGAATCTCGTCTATTAATTACAACTGTATTCCTCGAAATTTTTGCTCGTATATCTTCAACTATGGATATTTGTTCACACAAAGATATATCATCCGTATACAAACCTATACGAGGTTACAGCCGTAAGCGAAAAAATGCATGAAAGATAAGATCTATTCGTTTTCCGGTTGAAATACAATAAAAACTAAACAAAATTGAATTTTCAGACGGTTCTTAACTTTTTTCTTAGGTTTTAAGCCAGTAGGAGGCGAATCAAACGGATAGAGGACTGTAACCGAGAGCGTTTTAAAGCTATTGGAACACACAACTTGAAAACGGTAAGAGATATCGAAATCTTTAATATCTTATTCGATTTTAAATTCAGTTCTACATGCATGTAGTTCTATGGAGTTTTAGAAAATCGGCTGGATTTTCTGGAAAATGTGAAAGCGTAGGTTTCCAAAGTGGAAGCATGGCTTTAGTGGAACACACATAACTGTTAATTAAGATCAACAAAACCAAATAAAATTTATATGAATAGATAGATGAAAGTTAACTCTACATTTGCAGCTTATTATAATTGGAGCTCTTTTCAATTTGTCGGAAAATCGCACCTAAAGTAGCGTATTTTCCAAAAATTATGTTGAAGTAACTAATAAGCAGCTATTCAACACAATGAACCATTCTAACAAAAAGGTAAGTTGAAGATAATCATACAGTTTTTCATATAAAAGTATATAGTTTACATATACGGCAATTCATATTATTCCATGAGTTATTTGAAAAATATTCTAAGGATTTATAGGAGGGTTATTGGAGATAATTTTAGCAAAATTTGAACCTCGTAGCTCATTGGCAAGTTGGCTAAAAAACGCTCCTTGCTGACTATGTCTACGCAGTCTGCATTGAAAACGAGCAATATCTTGACAGAACCCCGGTTAGTCTTAATTCATTGGTCGTAAAGTCGAGAAGCTTCTTCGCATTCTTATGAATAATTTCGCCTGTCGCATTCCCGGAACATTCATTGCTCTTTTCTCATCTTCAGATTTCTTTCCTTTACTGGGCTCTTGTTAACCCACAGAACAGTTGTAGATCTACAAATGAAGCCTCAGAAACTGCTGAAAGTTACCACATCAAAAAGCTCAAGGATGCTCCCTATATTTTTTTTCAATTTTTCTCCATTGTATTCGAGAATAAATGCAAAATATTACTACCCATTCCACAATATTTTTTAAATCACTCGTCAAATAATGGGAGTTGTATATAAAATCATCATTCTGTGTGGTCTATTGATGAGAGTTGGTTTTGTTTGCAATAAATTTGGCTTTTCATCACCATCCGTTGACTCTATGAAAACTGTCAAAAATGGGCAAGAATTTAGAATTTTCAGTCTTAAATAGCGGTTTCTAAATGAAGACCTATCTTCATTTAGCTCAAATTTTTGTTGGAAATTGATTCGTTCCTGTCAAAATCCGCTCCTTTGCCTTGTTTCTATTTCAGTTACAAAATACACTCAATACGTGATGTTTTATGAGGAAATTCCACAAAAGCCACAACTGTTATTTACTCAGCTCTAGTACATGTAGGTATTATTGTGTATGAAATTTATCAATCGACTAACATCTATTGATCATTGTTATATTATTACAATAACAAAATTTATGCACCACAACAGCTAACTGGCTTTGATTATTTTACTCTAGAATTAGATTTAGAATTACAACAACCAAAATGAGATTTAACTCGAAATATCAGTAATAAGATTTCCAGTTTCCACAAATTTCGAAATGCATTATCTGTATGAGTTACTCTAAAGTTGCCAACAGTGATAATCGTATTTAGACGTATGAACGATGGAAAAATTAATAAAATCGCCTAAAGAAAGACAATTTAAATTGATAATCTTCAAGTGACAGTTTTAATTTCGTGAAAATTCGAAGACTGTCGACTAAAACCCAAGTACTAATCCCAAATTGATTCAAAATTTTTCAAACTTTTTCAATTTATTTAACGCATCTGTATTTGTCTTGCAATTAAAGTATGAGAAAATTTCATTAACGTCGGTACAGTTAATTAGTTGGGAGAATTCCTGATTGAGTCGCATTTTTCAAGGAATAAAGAAAGGAATTCTATTGCAACAATAGATTTTCAATTCGTTTAACAATTACGGTAATAAACGGTGATAAGAGTTGTATTGCAAGGCCACTCGTATCAATTTGATAAAAAAGCAATTTATCCAACTATAAAGTTGAAATTTCTCTAATTTCAACACGTTCGAATTGTTTCACGTTTTCAACGAACAAAATACAAATCAAATTTGATCTGTATATGCTTCAAATCTACTTGTAATATTTATCAGCATTTGCTGCTTGGCGATAAGGCATTTTATTGCAGGTGCAACTGCAGCAGGTTTGATCAATGTTGTTATGCCAGGCGTATGGACGCTCTTCGTTACGTTATGGTAAAGCACAAGCAGAAAACAGCAGCGTCGCGATTTGTTCACTACCTACAGCACGAACAACATTAAACCACCACCAGCCCAGTCTGATTATCATCGTCGACGTCGTCGCCGTCGTCCTAGTCAGTCTCTCGCTCTCTTACGTATTTCGTCGAGCTATAATCTAGTGATTTATTATAATAAATTGCAGGATAAACTGTGCATATACATTGTTGTGGTAATAAATTCGACAAACAGCAAATTCTAATGATAACAATTTTAGAATCGTGATTGTGATCGGTGATTAAATCATCGAATTGTAAGTAGATTTCTAATTAAAAAGATATTCAAACAAATCAACAAGAGGATTAATCCGATCAAATTTATTAAACAACATAAGAGGAGATTATGTAAGCTTATAGAGGGTTAATCCTTTTGAAATATTCACGAAAAGTGAACTCGATTGAAATTATCGAGATTGTTGAAATTCAAAAAATTATTGATCAACACCAGATTCAACAATAATATTGTGATTTAGATTTTAAAAATAAATCCCCTATTTCCAATAGAATGCCCAATCTGAACCCCTCTCTCTATATTTAACATTCACCGATAAACATCAATTTTGTTGTACGCTATACCATTAATGAACATATCTTTTCAAAGACTGGCACGGGCTTATTTGTAGCTGACAAAATAATTACGATTAAATCACTATTTTAATTGGAAAAAATCGATAATTCGTATAATTAGTAATTGATAGTGGCTGTTTGAGCATTTATTGTTAACGCTTGATTGAAGGACATGAAAAGAGCTGAAAAAGTTCTCGCACCTTCAACAGTCGACGAATTGTCTAGCACATAAATAGCGAAATAGAGACTATTGCAAAAAGAATAAAACCCCTCGTTTGTTGTCGTATTTGAACCGGACAAAATTCAAACATTAGCCAAATTTTAAATAAAAATAACCGATAATTGGCAAAAATTCTCGACAACACTCAACGTAGACTTCCGAGTTTGCTAAATTACTAAATTTAGAGAAATTCAATTCGACGAGTTTACAATCAGAATAAAACAACAGAATGCAATTTTTCAAATTGAAAACTTAAAGTTCCATTAGCTCTATCGTTAGCTATTCCGAGAATTTAAACATTTAACCGCCTGTTTCAACAATAATAACAATTTAGAATGGTATCATTTAAATAAAACTATTGTTCAATTTTAATGTAATTCAATTTTAAACTTCAATGAATTTCAAATTCGATTGTTGTTACGCGAATTTATTTAGTTTTCTCTTGTTGTTTTTTTGGTGGAAAATTTCGTATCAATTTAATGATTATCTAAATTGTATAGAAATAATGACAGATATAAACAAAAATTGACCGAAATCTTCATAATACATGACGTCGAATCATATTTTAGCCCGTACAACGTTAATTAGAGTAAGAATTATTCGTTTTTGGGGTTCTAAAGTTGCCAAAATCTCCACTTTTTTTACTACAGCTTGCATAATTTACGCTACATTAACTAGGAAGATTAATCTTCTTTTTCTAGGTAGTTTTCCAATCAAATTTCCGCATACTTTTAGACGTTAGATTCCAATATTATAAATTTGAATATTTTGAAATACTACTTGAAACTAATTGGATAAGCTCTGCTGTAATCCGCTGCGTTATAAAATAAACCGAATACTTTACGGTCTTTCTTCATTGGAAATCTCTTTTGGAAGATTATTAAACGGGAATTTCGCCAACAATGAAGTTGTTTGTTTAATCAATAGGCTGTTGTATTTGGTAAATTCCAACTCTATTCGTGTAAGATGCAAGAAGATTAAAAAGGCCGCGATTTTGATCACCACCAAATTTGCTCCGAGTATTTAGTTTTGTTGTAGAATTTGGCTATAAATTGACTAGTTTAAGACTATTTCTACGAATCCTTATAATTCGATAAAATTAATTAAATTTCCAGTCAATTGCTACGAATACTCTTTGAATAGAAACAATGATAATATGGAATATTTGAAAATACAGCCTAGAGCGTATTACTGTACACAAGAAAATCAGATTAACGTAGAATAGACAATGGTTCATTTGTGTAAAGGGCTTTATTTGTCGATTTGTAGTTTATTCATTATCAGAATAATGCATTTAAAGAGTTAGAATAGCGAAATAAATTTTATCGAGTAAATTTCAAGAACTAAACACATGTTAAATTGAATCCACATTTTTCTAGTACAATATTTATCCACTCTTCGATATGAAGTTCACTATAAATTCATTATTAAACAGACTGTTTCGACATACATGAACATCGTGAACAAGCAGATTATTATTTAACGATGTTGTACATACGTCAAAAATAAAGCGTCTAAAACTCTCGATCGTTCTGATTTGTTTGTTAAACTAGAGCTCCCTAAATTTGGAATTGATGAGTCGAAATGACCATTGCTGTACAAGTTTCCATATTAATTCCTATTCCATATTCATAGCACCCGTTGCACATAGCTTTAATAGCTTCCATCAGCACAATCTTGCTGTTATCCACCACGAGTAGATAGAGCTTTTGTGATTTTTAAAATGTCGAAAATCGAGCATGCTTCATTGAAACAGGCTACAATCGATGACTCTCTCAGTTCTAATGAATTAAATCCACCAAATGTAATTTTTATCTTGCCCCTTTATTGTGCCACTCGTTATCATTTGTGTGTGTGTATTTTTGTTGAAATAAACGAGTCAGAAAGTGAATTGGGAATTTATTGTTTGAATTTTTACCGTTTCTTGTTTATAGTCAATAAACGTGGAAACACTAGAATTCAAAACGAGTGAAGAGCAAAAAAATTGTATAAACGAACCATTTCTGCATGATGTTCAAAAGAAATATAAAATATTTTACCTTGTCAACTCTTGATTTACTTTTCAAATCTACAAAGACTTGTGGATGCGAGACTAGAGTGTGAATTTATTTTTAAACAAGAAGCATCTTATGCCAAATGATGGTAGAAATCAAAATACAGCACAAATCAATAAATGTGTTTTGGTTGAATAGTAAGAGTGGGTAGACGTGCAAAAGTTGGAAGAAATATTGAGTAAGCTGTCAAAATTAATGAACTACATCAATGAATAAACAGCCTAATATTATCTCAATTTAAATCTTCATTTCTGGCACTGAGAGTTTGACAACTTTTATTGATAACGATAACTCCCTTATATCTAAATGTCGATGTAGATTTTTTAGAAGTAAATTCACCTTAGAGGATTCCACCAATTTTTTTCCGCTATTCTACAATTTTTCTTTGATATAAAATTTTTCTGTCAAAATACGTAGATGGTGAATGCAAAGAATTTGCAGATATAAAAAAGCTTGCCATTTTAGATTCAGAATGGAACAAAATATTTCGAATAACATCGAATAATATGATGAAAATCCAACCGAAATTGTTATTTTCAAACAAACAAACAAAAATTATCGCGCCCCAAGGGGTAACTAATTTTCGCTTCGAATTTTTCACGCTTTTTTAATAAAATTGTAGTCGCAAACGAACAATGTAAACTGAATAGAATATGATCTATGATAGTAAACATTGTTCAAAATTTCAAATTGCCTGTAGTGTTATTTATACGATATGAAGTCTAGTGTATTATTATCCACCAACAACACCTGTGTCCTGTTAACTAAATATCTTCCAGGAGTTATCCTGATTCAATTACCATGCACAATAAACGTTAATCAGTAAGTCCACATGAACGATTTTGTACACCTTCAGCGAGCTATAATTCGAATTCAGGTGAGATTCTCGACAAATATTGGTCGGATACTCCTCAAAGATCTCGTTAGGTAATGACGCTAATTACGTTACGGATTTTATAATAGAAGCTCTTGTTCTCGTATTCCTCTCATTTTTGTATAAATAAACCAACGAGAGGTTCATCTGTAGATTAACAATAAAAATCCGAATTTCAGCACATGTATGAATATGTTATGGAAGCTGAAAGAGCGTTTTATTTTTAAATAGAGTCAAGACATCAATGTAATGAATATTTAGCTCATTTCTCCCAAATAAAACTGAAACTAATCCGACTATTATGTAGAAACAAAATCAACATTATATTCGTAATGTTGATGTTTAATATTAGCAAATCCTTTAAATTAGGAAGTTTATATTAACTTCCTTCCTTTCAAAATTTTCTACTTTGTTGAATAGAATACTCATCTACTTTTGTTGTAGAAACTTAATTACTTTTAGATTTTGCAGTTTTGATGATTTTGTTCTAGTTTAATTAATAATGAAGCATTTCAATTTAATCAATGGAAATTTACATGGAACTGATTCTATTTAGAATGTAAACGTTATTAATTATATTGAATATTTATATTATGCATAATTCAAATAAAAAGTACGTGAAATAATTGAAATGGTCTAATTGGCTTGTGGGTTTAAAAAATGTTAAAAGACAAAATTTCGACCACGATTTAGCCAAGTCCTTCAATTCGAGTGGCCCTCAAATCATGTCTCGGTATTCGGATCGGCTTGGCTTGACAATAAAAGGGATAAGCGCAACGTAATCGGATATGATTGAACCGAAATTGTTTAATTTGAAATCGGATAGTTGACAAAACATATTGTGGATTCCACGAATTTTTGTGTTGTTTGCTGAATTGTGTTATTTCCGAATAAATTCCGGTAATAATTTAAAGAATAATTTCGTATTTATTTGAAAGAGAGTACGTTTCTTTTAAACAATGCAACCAGAAAGAATTCAATCGGCTTTTCCAATTCCGCTGCTTTTATGCGTTATTTGTCAAAGAAAATCAATTTGAAATGTAAAATTGCTAACGGTTAATGAAAATACACATTGAATTTCGATATTGAAGGCAATAATTGCGCAGTAACTGTAGTTGAACGATTAGAATTCGTTCAAAATTGAAACTTTAATTAATTCAAGATAACAAAAATTACACGTATTTGGAGTTATTCAAACAGTAAACGTACCAATTGTGGCGATTGTTTATTGTACAATAATAGGAACGATAATTATGTACATAAATTACATTTTGATTGTTCCAATCGTTGTAATAACGCAGATTGAGCAATCTCAGGATCTAGTCAAGAATAGAGACCGGTTGATTATAAGTTGGCTCTAGTGGCTATCGTCACAGAAACTTTTCGACTTAATGTTTATTCCGGCTGAAAGCCCTCCAAATGATCGCCTCATTGGTGGAATTTAGAATAATCAACTACCATCACGTCACGATTATTACATTTTAATAACTGCAATTAATTGTACGCATCCAGCATGATTGTGTAAGGTTCAAGGATATTGGAGTTAAAAATATCACTTGTAATGACAGGAAATTTTGAGTGAGTGAAGTGGGAAAAGTTGTTGTTTTTTTGCTGATAATAACAAGCCATTGTGGGAATTTTTCAAAACAACTAGTGTTTCTATCTAATTCTCTCTAGTTTATTATTGCTAATAATATCATCATTATTATTGAATTATAACGACTAAGTTTCTGAATGGGGCTCATATATTTAGTATTCATCCTGTGTGTATATGTGATGGTTCTTGTATTATTAAAGTGATTAATTTCATCCAGTATTATATAATGATCAGTCAATCTCTCAGCTTGTCAGTTATTATTACGATGTTTACACACATAAAATAAGTGTAACGTATTAGTGGAACATCAATAATAAAGTTTGATTGATAAATGTCGTAAAAATTCGATTAAATAATGAGCAAGACAGGATATTTGCGTTAAGATCGAGTATATAAACGATAAAATAACAGTTAATAGTTTCTCTGAAAAATACATAAAATTTTATTGTAATTATCTGTGCAAAATTAGAATCCAAGTATATTCAATTTATTACATTGTTGGATATTTAAAGAATGCAATTTAATAAATTTCTATTATTCGATTATATCTAAAAATTATACAACAATTTAAAATAAATATGTGTATAGCAAACGTGTAGAAAATTATCAGGAAATTGTCAAGTTTATAGTAATTTTGTGCAAGGCTATATTTTATCTTTATCAAATTTCATGAACTTGAATTGCTTCTGTATTGTTCCCCTTTGTTCTTTCGGCGTTACATAACTTGTAATTCACGTTCTCATTCAATTTCGTTTACATTCCTCCCATGTTTTCCAATATTGTTATTATTTTTTTGTTGTCGTTGTTATTGTTGTGTAATCAATCTATTTCCGGGCGTTCCGGTCTGTTATTTGATTCTATCGTTATTTATTCTCGAATAATTTTATTCTCCAAATTCACCTATTCGATTGGTAATTTGGAAAATTAAATGAAAACTACAAACGTGGAACTGTTTCGATTCTAATATAGAACAACTCGATAATTGTTGTCCGATTGTAGTGTACAAAAGTCCAATTGTATTCAACTTTCAACGTTATTCTGGAAAAATAACAGAAATTACAGCAATGCAGATTTTTTTCAATTTACTGTGTTGTTATGGAAGAAGTTCCAAATCCATAAGCTGGATACTTTGCCAATTTGAAACAGGTAAATTTAGAATTTATAGTCAAGTTATTCGATTAGATGCCGGTGATGTTTGAGACTGTTTTAGAAGAGGTTAAGAAAATGTAGCAATCTTTACGAAAATTATTGCTCTCTAGAAAGTTCAAACTAGAAGTTTGATAATTTTCCTGTCTGTAATTGACAAAATTGGCTAGAATTCCGGATCAAATGGAAAATTTTGAATTGCGCCCCCTTTGATGGTTGATAAACTTGTACAACTAAACTCTGCTATTACTTAGATTTCTAGCCTTAAAGTTTCCATTTAGATAAACGCTTTTATTTGTGTATTATCGAAGTTTGGTCAAGGATCTTAATTAAAATTCACTTACAAAAAGACGATAATTTTCTTCTATTAAAAAATATACACTTAAACTAAACACTTCTACTTTATAGTCTATGATTTTGCTTATGGTGCAGGAGATAAACTTCTATTTGCTAAAAGTCAACTCCTATCGTTATAGCCGGTTTTATTGCTTTCTATTCAAGTCAAATATGTTAGAAGAAGCGTAGTGTATAAAAAAGCGCATAAAGGACAAATTGAAATAATTTTTGAAAGGCCTCATCATCCCTATTGTCTTGGCTTTTTTTTGGTTCGTTTCTTCCAGACGCTTTCTTTGTTCGTACGATCAAGATGTACCGCGATTTACATTATTTTAATTACGCATCGTTTAACCATCTAACGAACTTTATCAACTTCAAATAAATTATCGTAGGACAAAAAAGCTTTTCGTTCGGTTGGGCCTTTTTTCTCTCGCAATCACACTTCTATAATTTACACCCTCTTTGATATATGACGATACAACAGGCACACAAAAAGAAGATGATTTTCCTCTTATCCTTACCGGAAATCTGATATTCGAGAAACTTCGAATATAGTCGAGGAACACAAAAAGACGATTTCATTACACAAAATTATAATTTAAACTCGCTGAAAACTGCCCTGCGAAACAACTAAGTATGTGTAAACATTATTTTAAATAATTAAACAAAATTATTCTACTTGAAAGTCTTCATTTTACATGGATGAAATTACGATAAAGTTTATATTATGATTAACTTGGGAAACTTTCCAGGTATTATAGAAAAAGACCGTTTCAATATTGATTCTAGATGCAGAAATAAGGTTGAATATAGAAAATTATCGTGAAAACATAATTGGTTAGTTAGGCCACAAAATCCGGTATTTGAGAGTAAATCAAATTTGAAGACTTAAAAACATAAATTTCAAACTAATTATGTAAAAAATGTATAGAAATTGAATATTCCACTCAAAAGTAAAGTTTTCAAGCTATTTTAATAGAATTTGTCTGAATGTCCATGATTTTCCGTATGAATAATTTATATTTCACTTTTTTCCAATGTTGTTTACTTTTAAAATAATTCAGTAAATATAATTAATAATTTTGAATTCATTCAAATTATTGAACATCCTAATTTATTGTTTATTTTAGAACCTCTACCAAGGCCGTATATCTTTTATTGTATTTGTTATTTCAAGCTATAGCGCTATTAGATTGTTTCTTAAATTTCCATTAAAACAACAACAAATTGTTTTTCTAGCGTCTCCAATGCAAATCTATATTTCTTCCAAGATTTTCCATCAATGGAAGAATTTTATGTTCAACATATTTGCGAAATCGTCAAAAATTCCACACATAATTCAAAATGTTATATCTCTCTTTCGATATTGAATATGTAAAACTCTATCAACGGCTTTGACACTTCCTGTAGAGTTATTTTAAAAGGAAATATCGCCAGTTTATACCCCTAGATTGCAATATAACAGTTTCCACAATCATACGAGCTGAACTGGAAACATATTTATGCTTTATTGAGATCAAAAATACTTGGTAAACAATAGAATCGTCCTGTTGATAGAAACATTCGTTCTTCAAGCTAGAAAATGCTAGTTAGAATTGCCGCTTCACTATTTTTTCAATTATCTTCGAATGGCTCTAAACGTGGAAGATTTTAATAAACCTATTGCTCGTTGATAAAATTTACAGACCGAAACTTTTTAATAAAATAAACAGAGTTCGAAAAAATTTGATCAATGATTTGTACGATTTTGCGGAATTCGTCAAATTTACCACTGTAAATATTGATATAAATACGATTCGCTACGTTCCGGTTAATAAAATTTTAATCTTGTTAAAGTAGCAATGAAAATATTTTCTATTTACATGTCGAACTTTCGAAGTAATTGATATGTTGTTTAATTAGAAAAATCGATCGAAAAAGGATATATTTGTATGAGTTACTTTCTTTATAATGTAAGCAGTGATTGATTTGATTGATTTTGTATTTGCCTTTCAATCAGTCAACAAAATTCTCATTAAACTTTCAACTTACTCAATTTTCAAAAGTTGTTCCGGTCTATAAATATTAAAATTTACAATACACATTCGAACTGTTTGTTTTAGCAAATAAATAAACATAAAATCGATAGTTTATCTCCTCTGGTGTTTTCCCATAATGTTTTATTTAAATTTATTGTACAACTTTTTTTAATCATAATTTTAAACCAGTTCAAATGATAACGTCTGGGACTTTTGATCAACTCCTATAGTCTTCCCTATAAAGTTAACGTTAAATGTAACAAGTTGGCGTACTCTCATCATTATCATTATAATCACCCTTATCCTATTAACATACACTTGCATATAATAATTGTATATTATTCTAACTTCAATTGGTATTATCATTATCATCATTATTGTTATCATCGACTATCTGATTGTTGTTGTTGATGATGATAATGAGAAATTGTTCCATTGAAACTATAATTTCGTTTGAATTTGCATTTAAATTGGTACATTATAATTTTAAAGTATTCTCAATTTATTTGAAGATCTATTATTGAAGTCCATTTGACTGTGACTCAAATGGTCGCCTGTTCGTTCCATTTACTCTTCTCTATTAATTTGAATAAAACGTTGTAAAATAAGAGTTGAACGTTACTTTTTAAGTGAAACTAGGGCGTTTATTAATAAGCTTTTAAAATTAATTTCAACCAATTCTTGATATTTAACCCAGGTCATCAAGTAAATCATCACGTTTAACCGAAGACCACCAGATTTGTCTTGAATCATCAATTTCTCTAGCAATTTGGTACTGACAAAGAGTCTTTAAAGCAAACGAACCACGTTAGTAGCTGATAAAAAAAATCTTATGAAATCAGGTAATTTTAGTTTTGAATTAGAATTTAGATGATTTCATTGCCGAATTCTGCACTCTTCTAGTCACACGAGAAACTCGCGAGTCGAGTCGCTCAGAACGAATTCAAGCGGAGTATAATTGGGCGAAATATAAAGTTTTATTCTATTGTTTATTTCGTTTGTTTACTTATTAGGTGATCAAAAAATCAGGTCAACTTGTATATTGATAACACAATTGTTATCTCGTATAATTTTGTTCCAAAAGACAACACGACAAACATCATCTTTCAATTAGAGAAATTAAAACTAACAATAGAACCGATTCAATTTTACAAACATTTATTTCACTTTAGTCTTTGTTCGAATCAATTTTGTGTTTATTGGAATAGAAAAATTCAATGGACATTTGCCAATTTTCAGACAGAATACGAGCTCGATTCAATGAAACTTTCAATAGTACTCTATAAATAAGCGAATTGTTCAATTTTAGGTTGTTAATAAGGCTGTAAAAATTACAATTTTAGCAGCGATAAACAAGGAAAATTATTTAAAGACGATATCACTGACTCTGCATACAAGGGGAATTTTTTGTGTGATTTTTTGTGTTGTGAATGGTAATATAAGCCTTTAGAATTTGGTTATGAACTGGAAAAAAAGCGAGCCTTTAGCCGAGACGTCCACAAAAAATGTTTTATTATCATTACGAAATCTACTAATGTACACACAGAATTAGAGTAAAAAACTCAACAATACGTGTTTTTCTCACAATAATGGATTTGGGGTCTATTCGAAAACAAATAAATAGCCTTGATTAGCTGGAATAAAAAATCTCTTCACACTTGTATTAGAGTCTATTGAATGATAATTTATTCAATTACGTTTAATTACAAGCTTTACGGTTAAAAACACTCATCGTATTGTTATGTCAGATAAATGGACACAAAGTTTATTTATTGTTGTTTGTTTTTTAACGTTTATGTCTTACGTTATAAACGTTTTATTATAAAACTGCTTAATTGAGGATATCCGTTTGGGAAAAATACAAATACACAATTTATTACGATACTTGTTTGAAATTAATTCTTATTAATGATAGACGTCAATTTTTATGTAGAAAAATTGTCAATTTTCAACCAAAAACGAGCTGTATACTGCCTGAAATGGAGCTTTGCTTTGTTATGTTTATAACCGTAGTTTTTTCCATTAATTTTTCCTAATGGAATAATGAATTACTTGTTTATATCGTTATATAATTGCTTGTTATTCATTTTTGTTTTGTTATTTTTTTGTTCTAATATTCATTAAATTACCAATAAAATTTTATTGGATTATTTAAGAATGTAGAGAATTAGCACATAATAATTAGTTTTCTTTATTTATGTGAATTTAACCGTAATATAAAAGGTTGTTTTAATTATATCAGATGATTTAATTCCATCAAGGGCCAATCTATTTAATTGTTCTTTTTTCTCCTCATTTTCTTGTTTTATTTCATTAAATTGTTCTGCTCACTTCTTCATCAACTTCATTAACAATCGAATAGTAACAACCAATTTTGTCTCCAACACTTGAAGAATTGATTGATAGAATTCTTGTATTTTATCTACCGCTAGATCATCATAAGAATGAATTGAGAAAATCTCTACTGCCAGATTTACCGGAGAATTTGTGGAATTAAATCGGGTAAAGTTGATGCGACTAGTTGCTGAAAATCGCCAACGAGCGTGAAGAATTACGAATTGCTCTCATTAATTTTCGGATTTGTATAGGAAAATAAACAATTTGGAACCCTCGAATGTCCCCGGGGAACGACTTGAATAATTGAGCAAATTAGTAAACAGGTAGTTTAAAATTTAACCAAATAAACGTCTTGTTGTGTAAATATTGTCAGTTATCATTCAATACCATAATCCATTTTGTTTATGTCGGTATTTGAAGATTTATTGCACGATAAATAATGCTTCCATAATGAAGATAACTCGTTAAAGGATTCTGTATATGGTATATTATTCGGATGATACATTCTATATTTATTTAATGGAAATGTTGATTGGAATAAATAATGCCAGTTGGATGTTTTCGTATTGTTTATCAGTAATTTTATATTTGAAATAATCACCGACCATGAACTCGAATAATTTTTGATCGTTCCTATTAGTTTAATTACAATATTTAAGAGGAAGTTTGTTGGATGATTTAATGGAAATAATAATGATATAGAGAAGAAATAATTATTTAGAGGTCGAAAATATTTGGAAAATAACCGAATATACACCAGACAAGCTATAATTGGCGTATTACTTCGATAATTGGAGCGCTGTGCGGTCTTATTCAAGGCAATCAATTTGAAGATAAACATAGAAACTTACGTGTGTTGATGAATTTTCAGGAAGATTAATTGTAAGTTTATAGTCTGATTGACGGCTGGTTAATCTAGCGTAATACTCCCAATCGGTAGTTCATTTTTGATCGATATTAAGTAACGGATTCAATCAATTCTTTGTTAGTTTATGAACGGTCACCGTTCATTAATCTGGCAATATGATTTTCCATCAAAATTTCCACTTGTCTGTAACTAAAATCGAGTCATTTTTACGCCAATCATGAATTATTGAAAAAGTTTGTTAATTCTTCAAGAACGAGGAGAAATCGGATAAATTGTGTGCGTTCAAATGATGATCTCTAGAGACCTGTCTGTGTCCGAACGTTTAATTAAAGATAAGGCCTTAGAATTTCATAAAGAATTTAATCGGGTAGAATTTCATATCAGAAATGGTCGTTTGAGAAGATCGTTACGTTGAAGACGAAAAAACTCATTATCGGTAAACAAAAAACGAGTAGTCGTCTAAGGTGCCACAAAGGATTGAAGTCATTAGAAGTGGATTATAAATTTAGAAGAATGAATGAGAAAAACTTTAATGACTGCCTACAATTTCTTAAACTTGACTCTTGCTAGATTACCATTCGGGGAAAAAAATTTAAAGTTTTTTCTATTATCCCAACAGACAAAGTAATTGACAACGAAAAAAATTGCGAGTTTATTTCGTACGAAATAACATTGGAAAGTTTGTTTGAAATAAAACCAACAAAACTATTGATTATTTGCAGAGAACTACATTTATATAAATTACATTGGCGAGATTCGCAGACCGGAAAATTAGCTTGAAACAGTCGTATTAAATCATGAAGGCTACCATAAATATGTTAAACTGCTTAAAAATGATAACAACAACCGAACATCCAATTAGTAAAAGATGTTTGAATAAGTAACACAGGGGAAAACTTTTTGATTAATCGCTTGTGCAAGAATTCAATTTAACTTTATTATTATGTACGAGGAATGCGATAATTTGTACTATTTTTAGTTGTAATTTTCCTTAATGCGTCAATAAATTATTATTTTTGTTGGATAACTAAACAATTAAACGAATTTCTTTCTTTTATAGAAATATTGTTTGGAATTGATCCGGGGACGGATATGATGTAAGTTGAATGTTACAGTCAAGGCTATAACGGAACAGTCACGATTCCTATACCTGTGTTTAATCGGTGTAATTTCTAATAGACACGTTTTATTATCGGTAATATTGGGGCAATAAAATTGATAACATTTCTTTATCGAATTGATGTATGCAGCGATATTTCAATCCCTATTCCACCAGCGTACGAGCGTTATAATTTTTGGATGTTTTATTATCTAACTGGCGGCAATTACTGCTACTAAATAGAGATGTTATAGAAGTGCCAAAACAGAAACAGAATCTAAAACAGATTACTTAAAATTTATTTCGACGGAAACAGAACAGGAATAGAAACAGAAACAGAAACAGAAACGAGAGAAATAAGTGCAACAAAGGTTTGTCCGTTAGTTTTCCAGAAATTAACAACTTTACTGCTTAATTTCTAAAAGGAGATTTGGAAAAATTGAGAATATTGGCCAAATTACAAGGGAAAATACAAAAAAATAACCTAGAATTCAAATGGATTTTTTCAAAATATATATTCTTTGGAACGCTCTTTCCAATGCTATTTGATTCATTGCAATATCGCATCAAATAAGGGAGATATTGATTATTAAATAGTGGCAATTTGCGGACACATAATTGCATAAGATGTACTCTCTCGTATTGTATATCTGCTTAAAACCGAAACAGAAACAGGATTAGAACCATCTTCGTTCAAAAATGATCATTTTTTAAAACTATTAATCGTCTACATTTATCAATCTCCGTATTGTTGTGAAAATGAGTCTCTCCAGGTGATGTACAATTGTAAAGAATCGAAGGTAGTATTTAAAGAAAATTTCAAAAAGATTACGTTTTGTGTAGTCTAAATATATCATTCCAATACGCTGAAGTGGTTCGTTTGTATTAAATTTCCATAGATCAACTTTTGGAGAATTCTTTCGTATTTTTTTGATGGATTCTAATCTTCTTATCGAAACAGATCCGCTACTTTATCAGGACAGTACTGTTTTATTTATAAAAAATTCAATATGATTTAATAAAAATAAAACTAATTAAACATAGGTACAAATTATGAATAGTAATCGATGAATATTATAGAAACATGCAACCGTTATTTAAAACTTAATCGCTTATTCATTGATGAGACAATACTTTGAATTTTTAATTATCCAACACTAATGATATAAATAGCAGTGTTAAAAATAGCACTTCAATTAGATTGTTTACAGATTAACAATTACGTTTGATTAATTGACTCATCTGTTGTTGATTTAAATCACTATCAATGGAATTATAATAAAATTTATAGGCAATTTAAATTTTTTTAACGGCTTTTCAATTCAATTTCGGTCAGATATGTGGGTCTCTACAACACATTCAAACTAAATAGCTCATAAAGTTCCTTCCTGCGGCGATCATTACACCTTAATTAATCCATCTCCGCTTGAAGTTTCATCAACGAAATTCGTTAAGGGTTGAATTTATCGTGTAGCTCGTCAAACAATAACAAATTACAAGTTCAAATTTTTATAAAAATAGAAGAGAAAACTGGAAATTAGCCCAAATTGTTTTCGGTCATTGTTAAATGATCCGTTTCGTATCATTCAGACGACACAAATAACGGGATAAATTGCGGAAAAACACGTTATCGATAATATACACAAAGGGACATAAGATTTAACTAAACGTACTGAAATATGGTTATATTGCAGAAAAAACACATCATCCTTGTGAATTGCGGATAATAATGGCAGACGGACGTTATCGTATCAATTTATTGTAACATTAATGAGCATGCTGTCGGTTGATATGTAATAGTAGTAGGGTGTGGGTGAATATAATAATATAAAAGAGGGTAAAATGCTAACAAAGCGATTGTCAAAGCGATGTCATTAATGAAATGACGAAAGGATAGGTGGATCGTTTAAACTGGCATAATGGATGGTATCTATTTGAATGCTTAAAATAAACCGTTTCATTTACCTATCGTGTTATAAATGGAACATTTCCCTATTATATAAGCGCTCAAGAACAAATATTTCTGATTTTCGTCAAAAGAAAACCATTCAATTCCAATAATTGAATCGAATACGTTCGTAATGAGACGGAAAATTTCTATTCAATATTAACGAGATTCTACTCAAATTAATAGAAATGAAATTACAATCAACTTCTTTATGATAAAATCCATTGTTGTACGGTATTTTTCAATGTGAGCCGAGAATTACTTTGTGCAATTTTCATGGGAAACTTCTTCAAAAAGTTAATTTTATTTTATGGTTATTTATATTTCATTCAGGGTGGAATTTCAAGAAAAATCCTAGAATATTACTATTACGCTACTCTACTTTGCGTATCGTTTTCAGGAGAATGTTTCTAAGTTATTTTTAATTAAAGCAATAAAGTTATAAGGCTCAACTGTTTTAAATTCATGTCTTCATAACTTTTGCAACATTACTGTCTTATTTTATTTTCTTAAAATAATAGAGAAGAGAATTACACGTTTATTTTTCTACCCTTTATTTAAATTTAAATCGCAATCGGAGTGGAATTCTGCCCAGGGAGGGACTTTGTTAAAATTTCTAAACATCAAGATAAGCAGCTTTCCGAGAGGAATTAGTACGCAGACACCTAATTCCGGTCGGCGCAGAGAGGTTTATAATTCAGAAAAATGAGGGATTGTTCGCCTAAAACTCCCTAATGTGTTTAGGTCAAAATATTAATCATTTTATGAGTTGTAATAATAGCAATAAAATAAATATCGACAACTAGTTATATTCATGTTTAAACGAAACAATATTTTTAAAAGCGCATTATTTCAACTAGGATACGGTTGGTAATAAATCTGCCGTTTCTGACCTTGTTATATCCTCACAGGATTTCTAAAACCCCTGCACTATCCAACAGTGGGCGAATGGGTATTTAGGCCATTAGGGATAGGAATAGCTTCAAATCTAAGCTTTTCTATAAAAGCAAAAGGATGGTTGTAATCATGAGATTAGCTTTAGAATTTTACAATTGAATGTTCTACAATATGGGAAATTGATGTAAATTTAAGTGCATTGCAGATATTTCTGTTTATTGCTTTTTATGAATAATCCGACGTATTCAAATAGAATCAAATAAAATATGTTATAACGTTTGTTTTAATAAAACGAAGAATGTTCATCCCGGAAACGTTGATAAGCCTTATTGCAATATACGAGGCTTCGTTAATGTACAAAAAAATCTTTAAAGTTACTGCAATATAGCGCCAGTGATGATTAAACTAAGTTTTTTTTCATATTTGATCGTTTTTGTAACTTTGTGCGCTACTCAAATACGATGTCACTTGCCAAATATTTATTTTTAAACGAAATTTGCGAGGGCGTCACAACTAATCCCAATGCCGTATTTATTTATTAGCATTGTAAATTTATAATAAAATTATTGTTGTATTGGGCAAAATAATTGTTGAAATAGCAATATTGGGAAAATATTTTTCAAATAATAAATATCGATTATTTTTGTGAATAATTGCCAAAATATCTTGAGCTAAATAGAGCAAGGCTTCCTGATTCGAGAGAAGTTTTCAAGTACAGATGTTACATCATTTAAATTAGAAAAAAAAACACGATTCGAGGCGATTAATACAAAAATTTTGCACGTGTTGGTTTAAATTTTTAATTATTTTATTTCACTCTTGATTAATTCTTAAATTCCACTTTTTCTCCACAATAAATCAAAAATATTTTAAATTCCCCATGTTTGTTCTTACTATTAAGACGACGGAACAATGAAGGTTGTTGTGGCAGCATTTGAGTGGGTCAAGCTCAATTTATTTCTATTTATTCGACAGACTTAATTGCTTTTTATGAAATATCATCAGTTCTACAGCTGCCTGGTGCAATTTTAATAAATTGTTGTCCAACAATTTCCATGAGAAAATTTAATTTTGCCCTCTTCTATGGAATTTATTCGATTTCATTGAGTCCTTGACCGTTATCATAACAAGCACGTAAAGCAATTTGTTCATCATATTTGTGATATGTCCAAATTCGCACAAATGCGTTTTTTTGGCACAGAAAATTTACCGATAATACAAGAAAAATGGCGCCATTGTTTCGTTTATAACAATTGACTAATGGCATCAAAAATGTTGTAATAGCCAAGTGGCAGGTCAATTTATTTTATAACGCCACATTTAGCTATTTATAACTGTAGGAAAATCTTGCAATGACATAAATAAATTGGCAGGACATTCAAGGTCTTTTGCAAAAATTCAGGAAATTTTATGATAGTTCTTTAGGGTGAAGCAAAACGAGAAAACGAAGGCGGAATTGGCGAGCTTTGCTTGATAATCTGAAAAAGGTGGAGATCTATTGCTGCTGTTGTATTTGGAAAGTTTTAAACTACGAATAAGTAAATGAAAATAGATTGAGAGTGAAAAAAAACAACACCAAATTACTATTTTACATTTCGAATTCTATTTACCTTGGATGTTTATAGACGAGCGAATTTCACCCAAATGTTCGTCCGTAAATTTTCTAAAACTTCAACATTGAAAATTTGTAGTTGATTCTGTTTCCTGAACAAGATATATGTTGAAATTATACAACTAGTAGCTTACTATTGTGGAATATTAACATGAAACTTGTACAATTCGCATCTCTTATAGGGAATTTTCTTGTTTTAGTTGAAACTACCAGCGTCATCATCATCGGCTAGGCTGAGCTGTCGACAATTTTTCAACGATCCATTCCGTATAGGTAAGCCGCAAGCTGAAAGAGTTCCAAAGCTCTCAATCCTTCCCTTGAACTCCTATCAAACTTGGTAAACAAAGTGTTTACTACTTTATGTAGTGCTTTGATTCTCTTAATTAAACCCTGCCACATTTACGTTAAAAATTCTACATTTACACACATCTGGACTTTCCAACCAAATTATCTAGAAAAAGTATTTGAAGATTTATGGAAGATTTTGAATAAAGAAACAGAGGATATGCACGGTTTCCTTTCATTTCACAAGGATTTTATAAAATCCCCTCAAGTCGATTTACCTCTCCATCTCAAAGTATTTTCGCATTGAACAAAATTCAGTTTTTTCTTTAGTTATCATTATTTGGCCAAGGTTATGGCAGCCCTGAATTAATTTCATTTTGGTTATTTGCCAACAAACATTGTCGTTTATTTTTGTTCGATCGCAGAACAGAAAAGCAACTTTTGAGCACATAATTTAAACAATCGATAACTCTAAAACAAGTTACAAAACAGATAATTCGATCTAAGGATTTGCCTACTGTAGCCATCTATTAGAAAAGGTCGAAGCTTTCGATTATTCCGTTTATATTGCAAGACTTAATAATGCGGGGGTTGCAAGTGCACTTGAAGATTTCAATCTGGATTCTTCAAGATTCACTTTATTTCTGTTAAATAAGATGAAACTGGGCGCATCACCAACAAAATAAATTAATGACTGAGCAGATGTTTGATTTTCTATAAATAAAATCTAATCGACGGCATCAAAAATTCCGCATTTTAATTAAAACATACCTTAATCGTCGGATATTAATTGTGGGATTCAATTAGAAGATTTGAGGGTGATTTCCGTAGATAACTCCTAAGAAATTTTAATTTCAATTAAAACCAATCTAAAAATTAATTATCTGTCCATAATTATTTAACAAATTATTCCACAATATTTTATTAATAATTGTATTTTACCTAATAGTATTGTCGATGGGTTTTATTAAAAAATATAGAAGCGAGGGTTAAATTCGTTCAATTGGATTAATTGGGGAGAAATACTATACCGTTCGGTTTTTATGATTGAATCGGTTTAATTGATTTGCGACTTTTTGGCCGTATTGTTCCGTATTTATTCGCATCAAAACAATTTTGCTTTATTAACGAAAAATGGTCGCCAAATCCACCCCCACATCACATACATACACACAAAAATACACACTCATACAAATTTATATTCAACAGTTTTTTCTCGTTTTTGTTTGTTTTAAATTAGAAATTGTGGAAATATTTATTTATTGTTGGTTAGAATTTTTGGCTACGATTCAAAATTGGAATAATTCTATGGGATTATTGCGAAAATATGAACCGTATTTGTATAGTTGAAGATGTTTCGTGTTAATATGAAACGAAATTCTAGATTTTCTAGAGGAAATTCGGTTTTCGTATCGATTAACGCCGCAAAACAGTCGTCATATTCACCGGAACTTGACAAATGCAGTATTGTTGCATGTTATGAATCCAATTAAAAACAATGTACGTTCACAGATTGTCAACTAAACGAATCATACAAGTACGTGTGGTTTAAGTCCAACTATTGTACAACTCTGACAAATTTCCCAACAAAATGGTCCACAGAGGAAGGACACATTAATGCTAATAGCCCCTGTAGAATACCTTAACTCAATCCTATTTCTAGTCGCTGTTCTCATGTAAATAGAGTTCAGGTTAACCGAAATTAGCGCATTGCGGTAGTTTGCACATGCATTATTTTATCATCTTTATAAAACCAAATAACAAACAAAATTGTATTGAAGATATTAAGGAGCAAACATACAGATTCTGTTTACAGAAAAGCCTTACGATGGGACCATTAATTTTTTTTATATCACTAGAACAATTAATAACTGGCGCGTAAAAATCGCTAATTAGGAAACTTTGTGCGGCTTAATTGTTGTCAAAAAGTTGTGGTTAAGCAAAATCTAAAGTGAATCAATTCGGTTTTTCCCCATTTATCGTGACTTCCTCCTGTCAATGGGATCATATTATTGCGATATTCAATCAAGAATAGATCTATCAACCACGCTATTGATTGCTTTATTCATGTCATACACAATTATTTAACGTGAAGACTTTGAGTGTTGCACTTTCAAGTCGACCAATCTACCTTCTTCTTCAATTATCTCAAAGGAAATGAAAGGAAATACTCTCGGAAGGCTTTTACGTATTGAATATTAATATTGTCGTCCTTTATACATTCAACATATCGAAGAATAAGAATTGATTTCGATTGAAAAGAATCATTAAAATTATTCAAATCAAATGGTATTAAAGTAGAAATAAATAAAGCTCCATTTAAATGTGTATTTAATTAATTCATCTACTTATCTAAATACTAATTTGAGTCGTTGATTTATACGATTCTAGTTGCATTTACAATTCAGTCTTGTTCGGTAAATGCAGTTGAACAGGATTATTATCAAGGAGCTTTTACAAAGACTTTAAATCATGAACTCTATTTAGTTTAAATTTAAATTAACGAGAGAGCAGTAGAGAGAATAAACCAAATTCTCGTTTGCTGATTTTCATTTAGTCGTAGAAAAATTGGAAGTGATCTTTAAATGAATTAGTTGAAATTAAAGAGAACTCCAATATTCGGTATATTCAAGGGTCTTTGTCAATAGTGGTCCTGTATCTTGTTTTTCTCAAAACGATCTCGTACAAACATCTCAGCAATGTGACGTTACAAACAATGGACGCCTCTTGTTATCCTACGTTAGCCAATACCATTACAAAAGCTTTATTGTAACGCATATTCGTTGTTTTATTTTAGCTTAAATGCATTGTCAGCACAACCCTCCTTTATCATTTTAAGTCATTGTAACCGTATCATTGTTGTTTATTGATCTTTTTACGTATCCACTTCATTATACTATATTGCTATAATATATCTCCTCATAATCTGCAATATTCTCAAGACTTTAATCTTTCGTGAATAATTTCCAACAAGACTCCCTAAAATATTTTAATATATAATATTGTCAGGGCTTGAGCTCATCCTCATTAAAATAAGATGGCGTTTTATCAATGAGCAAGATGATTGTGCTTGCTATCAACTGAAGCGTTCGTTGAAGAGTCCTAGTTGTACACGTATAGAAAAGCCAGCAATAGAGAAGACTTTCTAGGACTTCAAGTGTTTTAAACCAGTAACCAGTCATAAAAATTGAGAATTCTTCGTATTTTTTGTCCAGTTTTATCCGCAATTAGACTGTAATTCATCCACTTTAATTTATGTCAACTCGATAAATGTTTCTTTTGATAAAATCCACTATTCATTCGATATAAACGGTAAGGGTAGGATCAGGAAAAAAGGTTACACTGAAATTCAGCAAACAAAGTGATACACTAGCCGACCAATCTAAACCGTTGAGATGCAAGCGAAACTTTTAAATGTCAGCATTTTTAAGTTCTGCTCAAATGTCGAGTGAGTAGATAGAGATTAACTAGTCCCCAATTTTAAAGTGGCGAAAAATGTAATTAAATTATTACTGAATTGAAATTTGGAAAGCCGTAAACAAATTTAGGGGCTTGTTAACAATTGTTGCAAAAATGTTTTTGTCGGCGTTCATCCAATTATTTTGTAATAAACCATATGGAATGATGGTATTTAAGTTATCCGTTTGTGTCCATGTTAATGTGGTCGATTGTGCTGAATAGAATACTGCTTATTGGTCACTTCTATTTATAATTTCTGTAAAAATAGGTTAAATTCCAATTGTAGAATTAACTGCTTGTTTGATTTGATTTGGTAAAATTTTACTACCGAAATGATTATTCCACTAAAACGGTCTCTTCCGGAGTGTTTCTGAATTTTCCAAAATCCAATCGATTTCTTAAAAATTTACATAGATGTAGCCTCTTTCGAGATACGTGTGTTTCATTTATTTTGCAATCGTTCTTAACTATTGATTTGTTGCAAATTGAATTGAAATTATTTTAGTTTTTTTTTTCCATTTCAGGTTTCGATACTACCAAAAACAGACGATTATCAATTGAATTGTGGATGAAAAAAGGATTGATAACAAATAGCAATGAACAATGTTGCAGCATATAAAGATTTATATTGCGGCAAATCAAATCGATAACCGACAATTATCATTGCCTCAACTAATAACATCACCATTTACTGAATTTTCAAAACAACACACAGAATAAATACAAAAAATCCGATAAAATTTAAAGTTGATGGTTAGTGGAATTTTGGTCGGTTATGGAGAACGATACATTATTATTTAGTACAACGACAACACAAATAACAAAACCAGCCGACCAAGAATGGACCGATTATTTCATATTAATTGCAAAAGTTGCCGTGATGGGTTCAATTATTATTGTATCAATATTTGGTAATTTATTGGTGATTGTATCAGTGATGCGGCATCGTAAACTCAGGATCATAACGAATTATTATGTGATTTCGCTGGCATTTGCTGATATGTTGGTAGCAATGTTTGCAATGACATTCAATTTTAGTGTACAAATCTTCGAACGTTGGCTATTTGGATTCTTCGTTTGTAATATGTGGAATTCATTAGATGTTTATTTCTCAACTGTCTCAATATTACATCTATGCTGTATCAGTGTAGACCGTTACATTGCTATTGTGAAACCGTTAAAATATGCATTGAGCATGACGAAGAAAGTTGTTGCTCTTATGTTATTAGCTACATGGGTTAGTCCGGCTTTTTTAAGTTTCTTACCGATTTTTATGGGTTGGTATACAACCGAGGAGTATTTAAGGGAACATTATGAACATCCGGAAAATTGCGATTTTCGCGTCAATAAACCATATGCTGTTATTAGTAGCAGTATGTCGTTTTGGATACCATGCACAATTATGATTTATATGTATTTGGCAATATTCCGCGAGGCTAATCGACAAGAAAAAGAAATGTATAACCGTCATGGTGCTGCATTATTACTACATCAGAACAATACGAATGGCGATATGTTGTCTAGTTCGGGCGGTTCTTCCAAAACATTAACTCTACATGAAATCAATCAAGATTTACATCATACACCTACCAAAGAAAGGAATCTAACGAAAATGAAACGTGAACACAAAGCAGCTAGAACACTTAGTATTATTATGGGTACGTTTATTTTATGTTGGCTACCATTCTTCTTATGGTATGTTAGTACATCATTATGTACAACATGTCCATGTTCTAAAACAGTTGTTGTAATTCTATTTTGGATTGGTTATTTTAATTCGACATTGAATCCATTAATTTACGCTTATTTCAATAAAGATTTCCGGGAGGCTTTCAAAAATACCTTAGAATGCGCTTTTTGTAGTCTATGCCGCCGTCCTCCTACCGATCTAGATAAATTCGATATTAGAAGGCCCTCAATTAGATATGACGACAGAACGAAAAGTATATATTCGGAAACATATTTGAAACACATTGACCGAAGGAGGAGTTCCGAGTTCGGTTCAAGTCTTTGAGTAGATCTAACTAGTAGCAGAATTACTACTACAAGTTTCTAAAAAAATCAGACAAAACAACAGTAAATCTGCTACTAGTTAATTAAAATTTGCTAGATAATTTTCGCTAAAATAGCAACAACAACCAGAAAAATCAACAATATTGGTGCTATTTTTGTAAAATGTTTCGAATGGATGACAATTCTTCTTTCTGCTCTATTCTTTGAGTGATAGTGTGTGATAAAAATCTAATAATTCAATTCTAGTTGTAGGAAATTGAATCTTCAACTCAGACGAATGTTTGTCAAACATTTTGACAACGTTCTATACTCATATTGTTAATCATTAGAATCTCTTTCTCTAAAAGAATAGAATCCGAACAGCTTGATTTTAGCAAAAACTCCATACTTCATTTATTTAATGAAATCTAAGACTTACTTTAAGACTGCAAATCTATTTGCAAATACTCCAATTAAAAAAAAAATACATTTTTGTACACTTAATTAGATTAATTGGATACATTTCGGTAAAATTACTCGTATTTAGAATAAATGTTTCAATGTGTAAATTTTATGTAATAAATGTATAAAAATTTGTTAAAAATCACCCAAAAAAACTCAATGTAATTATAGATTTCGATAAATAATTGTAGCGAAATACAATCATAATTTAGAAGGTAACAAAGATCCGAGTAAAAGTAAAATTCAAAAACCGTGCAATTATAGGAATTTCTAAAAGTATTTCGACCAATTATCAGTGTAGCATAATAATATTGATTATAATAATAATAATATTGATAAATAATAATGTAATGCCAAGCAATATATCTACTTAATTCTGAGGAACAAGATACAGTCTTACGATAGAAATAATGGAATCTACATCGAAGAGGAATTCAATGAAACTTACTTTCGTATTTCCTGATTCTCGATAAATTTTTCAATGTGCAACTGTTAATCGTTGGTTTAATTCAATTTTCTGTAACTATCTTCCCCTTTAAATATCTTGAGTGTTCAATCAAAACAATTAATTTCCCATGAAATAGTTAAACTTGATGTTTCATCATAAATGTTCCATGTATGAAAACATTAAATTAATTAAAATAAAGTGGTGAGAAATGTTGAAAATTGGCAAGATATCCATTATTATTCTAGTTTTAGCCTTTAATGTTGATTTATTTTTAGTTTTTAGCGATTTTGTATATATTGTTGTATTATAGTTGACTTGTTTTCAAATTACCAAAAAGTATACTTAAACTAAACTTATATTTATTGTTTGTTGATAAATTTTTGTAAATTAGTTTGTATATAAAATATGTACCTATTTGCTTTAGACAGATAAATCGAAACGGAAAATACAAAGAGACACATCATTTGCTTTTTTGACAAGAAGGATAGAATTCAATAAAGATAAACGTAAATATCAACAGACTTTCTAATTATCCTTGCATTTCCACAGCTGTATTCAAAATATCGCTCGATACACCGAGATGGCAAGTTCAATTATAACCACAACTGATCAGGTTGCTTCCGTTTATAAATTTAGCCAGCGCTCTGGATATTTCTATCAAGTATACATACTTACATTTGATTATTAATTCAAAATTGATTTTATTTTTAGATGTCTTTGACTTTTTTTAAATAAATAACTTGTCAATCATTTGGACTTTCGACGTATGTTTAATTTGACTTTCATGTTTCCGTTTCAATTATAATGCGTTGAATTTATAAAATCGATTTACGATTTTGACGCACAACAGGTAATTTAAAGCCGAACTCATTAATAAAACAGACGAACTGTTGAAAGTCATTTCGAATCTAATATTTGTCAAATTCATCGAACGGATTTTCAAATTGGAACGAATACAATAACGAAGACGAAGAAGATCGTACATTCAATCTGAGAAAATACCAATTAAAGTTATAAATTAACGCGTTCAATCATTTTCATCGAAAGCAGCGTTCCGATAATGACACAAAATCCACGCCGATTTTTATCAAAATACCGCCCGTCTTCCGTGTTAGATTGGTCGTCTTATTGTGTACGTTTTCTAGATTTGTAGACCACTTCTTAAGACAGAAACATAGCGATATATTTCGTTCTAATTTAGTGAAATCCAGGTTCAGTTGTTGGACCGTTGCCAGCACAATAGAAAACTATCTGGCTAAATGCTAGAAGAGTTTTAGTTTGTCTTTATCGATCTCTCCTGCTTTACGAAAACAACAAAATCAAACTGGAAATGTAAAAAAATTGGCTAAATTCAAGCGAAATCACAATAAAAACCGCCGGACTTTTAATTGCGACCTGTTTAATTCAACATCAAATGTCAATTAGAGCAACTGATTTGTTGTTAAATGAAACCAATTCAGCGACAAATATTTTAAAAAAGTATAAACTCCATTTTACTCTTTTTTCTGGTGTATTGTTGACTTCTAATTGTATACGATTCCATTATAAAACACAAAAAAAAACCCAAACGCTAGTGGTGTTTTATTAATAAATTCCAGTTAGTTTGCTGAATAGAAGAAAAAAGGCAGCTAAATGGGAATGTCACATGTTCTTTAAAGCTTTACTAAAAGAGCATTTAAGCAATAGCATTAATTCTCGAGGGTGTGAACGGTGCGTTAAGCACGAACGTGAAATCTTTGCAAACAGTTTTGAGTGATATTTCATAGTAGAATAATGTGAAAAATTTCGCTATACGGTCATCTATTGTTAGAAATATCATAAAATAAAGTTATTTAAATTATACTAAAATCAAACGAGATCAACATGTTCCCTTCGTTATAAATTTATGTAATTTGTTAATCTTCAATAGGGAGAAAATGGAGTTCAATCAACGATCTGATTTCGATTCAACCGCACAAGTGCTATTATGTGAACCGAACAGAATTATTCGTGTTCGAATGAATCTAGATATATTGATAAAGCACACAATAAACTGATGTCAAACGAAAAAATTTGGTATACTTTCGTAATAATCCAATTAACTGTTTTAATTAAAAAGCATTTTTTAAATATTGTACTAATTAAAAACAATTTCATGTCAGTTATGGCAATTATTATTGTGAATTACTTCTATTAAGCATAAATAAAAAACATCCCCAGAGAGCTTGTTAAAACGTCGTTGAACGGCAGAAACAGAGGAAAAGAAACTCCCTTTGCCGTTGTGAAATAATTGATTGGTTGTCTTCCAAATGGAAGTTGTTTTACGATTTCACCACGGCAACATTTAAAAAGTCATACATACACTCCATCTCCATATAGAAACTTGAGCTTCTTTCACGTTAATCTTCGATTAAAGAAGCTATAAATTGTTAATTTCAAGGATCGATCCGGCTGCATAGTAAGTTGCAAAAAGTGTCGATTTAATCTGGACTAGTTTTTGTGTGTATTATACCAAAAGGTAAACGTCAAGGGGATAAAATCGTAATCAATTTTAAATGATGCCCGTGAGGTTTAAAGGAAAACCCTTCGAATTAGGGCAGTAACTTGATGTGTACGTTTTTTCCCATCTTATCCTTTCATCTTCTTCTTTTGTTTTATCTTCTACAACGCTATTTCAATGTGAATTTGGCTATGCATTTTGTTATGGAAGCTCGAACTTTGTTTTTCATTGAGAAATTAATTAACGGCCGTCAAAGTAACATTGAAAATTTTCAATTGCGCACTTTTTAGTGTTTAAGGTTTCGACGAACGAAATTCAAGCTTTAAGGTTGGAAATTCAAGGTTTGAATTAGTCTTAGAATCAGGTGAAACACGTTAAGCAACCCAATTTAAAGTATTCAAATTGTTCAATAGAATTACTTCTTTAAAAAGACTATATCTCTGAGCTATTGGTTTCCTAAATTTTGAACCTTAAAACTTTAAACTAGTGTTACTCTAATTGGTGCCTTTTTGGGTGATTTCCCCAAAATTTTCAATCTTTGAACTGGTTTTAGCAAATAATTCAGCAGAAATATCACTGCGTGTTTCACTTAAACGGTGCAAACGCCTATTATTTGAAGAGAGATTTGAAAAATATTTTAAGGATTTTAAATCATTGAAGATAATTTTAGTGAAATTTGAACCTCGTAGCTTATTGGAAAGTTGGTCAAAATGTTGTAATCTTTGACTTGAGAGTGCCCCTCGTTTTGTTTCACTTAAAAATGGTAGAAAAGTTACCAAAAACGAAAATCAGAAAACTCAAAAGTATCTATTCATAAATAAAATTGATTTTAATTAAAACTTACCAAAATCGCCTTCAAATAGCTTATAAATTGAAAACATTGAAAAAATAACGTTAGAATACACAAAATAACACTGAACCACCCTTCACTAAATATTTAAAACTGAGAATTTGAGGTTAGATAGGTAGTCAATAGTGGGGAAGTTTGGTTATGTAAGATTACCAACCTCTGTTTGAATGGCGCGAAATTTAAAATCTTCAATCAGAATCTATAACCATGAAAAAAAACTAACTGAAAATCGTAAATTTTCAAGCGTTTGAAATTTAAATCAATGCCGATCGTATATTTATTTTGTTTATAAACAGGTTAGTTAATAATTAAATATGCGCTGAATGAACAGAAATAGATGACAATTGAAGCGTAATATTTGAATAAAAATTCAAATAATGTTGCTCTATATTTGAAATTAAAAGAAATGAATGCTGCAGAGTGTATTCTATACCAGGGGTGCAATGTAAAGAATTTCCAATAATTACGCTACTGTTGCAATTATGAATATTGTAGAATATTTTATAAACTTTCCATTGATTTTTTTTATTAGATGAAAACACCCCCGTTTCCACAATTAACATCGAATATTTGTTGAAAATTCATCTCTAATCACTCTCAATCCACAACATGTAAATTTTTCAATATTCGGGTATCACAAGATCTTTCCAATATAATAACACATTATCATCATCGTTATTATCTTTTTTTACCCTTGAGCGTTCGTAAGTAAATTATCAACAAAGTCGATCGTTGCCGATCAATTTTCTAATCTACCCCTTCATATAATAACATATTAAATCAAAGAGAAGCTTTAAACACTATGTAAATACATTTAATCTGTCTAATCTATAGGATTCTGACACATTGACTAATTGATTATGTTTGATGGAAATTGCTGTGGTTAATCGGTTATTGGTCAATATTTGTGGCTTTAATCATGTAATTAGAGGTGTGATTTTTACGAAAATACAAATTAATTAATTCCAATATACGTTGAGATGCTTAGTTTTATATTTTCATGGAAGCCTTGTTCCATTTTTATAATCCTACAACATCGCTGATGTTGGTAATATGGGTGATTTATTTAATAATTTATAACAAAGTAAATTGTTCCATTGCCAAGATCTACCGTGTACGCCTTATTATCGCTCGGGTTCACGTTTGGAAAAAATGTTTATGTTCCATTAATTATAAACACGTTTAAAATTTCGGTTAAATATCGGTTGCTCATCAATAAATATTCTCCTTTTATAAATCTCAACGCCCGTTCACGGTGGAACTAATTTTCCTTTACCAATAATCATTGAGTTTTTTCTAATTAGCGTATTTTACCAGCTATATAGAGCTTTCAAATGAATAATTCAATCAATTTTTAGTACATTTAGAAAATGCGGCCTTATATGCAACGATTCGATTGATTTAAAAACCAAATTGCAGAACCGCTGAAGCTATGATAAGATATTCCATAAGGAAATCGTATTATGCAAGCTATTTGTGTGAGAGAGCCTGTGAGTAGCGTAGTTTTACGAGACGAACTATTGATTCCAACAATCGCCATCAAATTGATTGCTACTACCATTTAAATTAAATGCAATTATAAAATACGTTCATGTTATTATTTCTTAAATAAGACCTCTACTCGCGTTTAATTTTTATTGCCTCAAAGTTTATAAGGTTTGGTGGTTTGCTATTCTACAAAAACTTTGCGCTCTGGTGCTGTTTCCATGGGATTCATTTATACTTTTAAGTCGTTTTACCGGATGACTATGAAAAAATTACAATATAGGGATTAGAAATGTTACGGGAGCGGCGTAACAGAAGCAGAATCGGAATTAGATGTTTAACAAAACAAATAAAACTTGGGGTCGATTTTCCGGTAAACTGACAAACTTCTGGAAGATTTGAAAAAACGCCTCCAATTCAGTGTATGTGTGAAAAACTTTGAAAAATATTGGCACAATTGTCAGGAAAATCTGCAAAAATATAAGAAACATATGCTCCAAGATTAGCCTGTATAACTCAGAATTTCATCGGCAAGCAAACATCTCTTTCCTGTACTTCTTGAAACGCTCTTTCTAATACTAGATCCATCAAACAGCGAAATATTGACTATTAAAAATAGGCATTTTTCGGGCACAGAATCCAAAAATGTAATATGAGCTCTCAAGTTTCTGTGAATTTTCCAAAAAACTAGCAAATATATTACAGACTTTCTTAGAGATTTGTTATACACTAAGAAAATGATCGAACAACTGATAAAACTTGTAAAGTTATAGAGGAATTTGGGAAAAACAAATTTTCCAAAATTATCTTCTATAATTTAGAATTCAGACGAAATTTCAAAATGAAAACGCCTCGAGGCTCCTTAAAATGCTGTTTTTGATGCTGAAACAGGAACAGAAACGGAGCTCTCAAATTTTGCGGAAATCCAGTAATTACGGAACTAGAAACAGAAATCCGTAACATCTCTGGAAGGGATTGTAAGTCTTAAAATCTGAATCAAAAGGTAGGGATTCTAATCAATAGTTCTGTTGTTGATATTTCCACCCACCTATTTGCTTGAATTTCTAGTTTAACAAATCTAAAACTAACAACGCAAATCTTAGTCGAACTAAAATCAATAAGAATGTTGTAGATTCAAATTAATTCATAATAAAATATGTTTATCTTCTAAGTCTATTTTATTGGTTCTTGTAAGCTAATCTAAACATCAAAGATTTCTTTTTTATTTATACCGGTATGTGGATGTATATGTGAAGTGGTGTTGATTTAGAGTCAGCTTTGTCGTTACAAATTAAATTTCTCTGAATCAATCATTTCAGGAATACTAATCGACCGGTAGAAGCTGATAAAGAGATCCAATATTGGAGGAATCGTAATAAAATTTAGATGAGATGCAAATATTATCAATTGCAAATTTCAAAATAGAAATACGTACGAATATTTAATGCCAATGCACTATTGTTTATATCCGGGGATTAAATATGAAAACTCAAAGTTGAAATTGACACAATAAAAACCTGAGCAAATAAAAACCGATTTCAACAAAGGGAATTCGTACAACAACCAACATTAATAATAAAATTTAACTTGAAATGTTTTACTGGGTTATTTCCTTTTCATACAGTAGAAATACTCAAATACCACGATTTATATTTAACGAATTATAACTAGATACAATTATAAATTAAATGTTGACTCGTTTTAGAATCTTTATGTATAATTTATGGATGGTTGAAATTTGTGGGTTATTACCGCTCTTTAATACTGCAAATTGTCGCGAAATCATCTTTATTTTAATTAGTTCGAAACGAAAAGTAATTTTGCAGTTTTTAGAATTTTAAAATCGGATTTCGTTTATAAATCTTGAATGATTTATAAAGCGATTCCACCAACTGACATTTCTCGACAATGATCACGCATATAAAACAGAGTACAGGCTTAAATATTTCGGAAATTTAAGTTTCAGGCGAAGATTATAAAATTGTCGTTGAAGCAAGAAGTAGAGTTAGAGTTAGTGCTAGAGTTATCGTTAAAAAAACTAATAGAATAAGTGAAAGAGAACGTTTATTTATTGTGAGCTAGAGATACGTTAGCTCAAAGATGAAAAAACATTCCTCCGGGAACTGTTTAAACTCTGGAAAGGAAATGGCGTGGAATGTGTTGCTGATCATATGACCTTTAACGGATAATAGCGATTTTCTGCACATTTTTATGGAGAAAACTTTCACAATCCCAATTCAATATGGAAATTGTGACAACATATTGAAGTCTAAATGCACACGTTTTGAAATTATTGCAGAGTCACGAACAGCATTAATAAAACTGTTGAGAACTGGAATTGAAGTGTATTCACCTGGCGCATCCACCATATCGAATCGAATAAAACCGTTACAATAGTTTGGAAATTTCCAACAGAACCAACAATGGAAAAAATAACCAGAAATTTAGCGAACTTTTACGAATCTGTAGAATAACAAAATGCAACGAACTTTATTAACTAAATGTCAGGTGCGGTTTTTGCCCTTTTTGTGCCATCAATTAAATTTAAAAGAAAATTAAAGTTTCATTACTGGGCCAATTTATAGGCTTGATTAGTTCTTTAGGTCAGTATAGTCTTAAATGTTTCGGACGTAATTTATGACTTTATCATAATTATTTCGAGAATCGGTTACAAGAAACAGAGAGTGTTGGGCCGAAACAATAAATCATAACAAGGTATAGAGCACTATTGGAGGGTGGTTTCGTGAGAGCTTTTATGTGAATAAGTTGTGCAATTTGTTACACATTTAAGACTATCTAGGCTTGTTAAATGAACAGTCACCAGCACTATAGTATAGTAGTTAATCTGTCTTAAGTTCACTCAACTTCTAGAACTAATAACAACGATTTATGATCTCAATTATACTAAATTTGATTTTTTAATTAGTTCAAATGAAATTTATAATTTATAGATTCAAATTATCTTCTAACCATACACACAGCTGTTATTGATGTTCGTCTAAGCAGCGGAAGAGAAAACAAAGCAAAAAAAATAATTGCAAGGTCGTTAGGTGGCATGCAAAGGCCATTATTTGCGTGCTTGACCACCACTCATTTCGGCACAACATTCCCATAATATATATTGGCAAGACTTTGAACGCTTTATCTCAATACATTTTTCTCGATCTATTCGCAATTTATGATCACGTAAATCACCGATTACCTGCGGATTTTTGAAGAAATGCAAGGTCGAAAAAACTATGATTTATTCATCCGCAAAATTTACGATGTCTACATTATATAATATACAATAAGGAGAATTCGCTTCGAGCTTTCAAAGAAACTCAAGAAGCTTACAAAAGAACGAACTATTTTTCTTCCAAGTTATCTGCATTTCATATCGATTTTCACCACTAGAGTACGCTTTCTGAAAGCTCGCAATTTTTATTACAGTTTCTTCTAATAATGAGCTTTGGCATGTTCAAACTGATACGAAGTTTGACCACTAGAGATCCCTGTATTCAAAGCTCATAGTTTTGTGTGTTATTATAGTTATCACGAAAGATAAGCTTTCAGGCAGAAGTCTAATGTAGAGCGAATCTAATTCCAATTAATTTGTTCTGCGTTCTTTACGGAGGCTTCTTTAGCATTCAAAATTTCAACAATTGGGGCTTTATCTGATCCTCCAAGTTGTGTTTCTATTTTAGTTAGAGTTTTCATCACTAGAGTCCGCTTCACTGAATTACTTTTGAATTTTCGTCAACGATGAGCTTTCAGTTAGATATCTAATCTAGAGGGAATCTAATTGAAGCGAGTTTGTTCTGTATTCTTTACAGAGCTTTTTTAGCTTTATAGAGCTTTATCTCCATCCTCCAAGCTATCTTTCTTTGGTTTGGTACAAATTCTCTGCACTAGAGATCGCTCTATTGAAAGCTCACAGTTTCCATTGATGCTGGGCTTTCAGTTATGAATGTCAGTCTAGATGGAATTTGCATCGAGTGAGCTTTCACGAAAGCATATAATTGTCGTGAATCAGGTCATTGACCATATTATTTCCAAATTAATAATAGGTTTTTTCTGGATTAATCTCATATAAGGGACAATATTGCTTATTTATTGTAAAGCATGTTATTACTTTTTTTGGCTAATTTCACATTTTTCGGTTATCTTTGCGAAGGATTTCTTTTATTAAAAAAATTGTTATTTTTTTCCTCTCTGTTGTTTCTCCATCCTTCTATTTATGGTGTATTTGAACGAACTGAGCTTTCGTTCAATAATAACGACACGCATTAATTATTAAAATAACAGGATATAGATCGAATCGTATACTGGATTCAAATTAAACATTGAAGAATTATAACGGTAATTTATGTGTGTAATCTATTTTGAATTGAAGGGATTTTCATGGGGATTTTCACTAAATACAAAATAGAACATGTAGCCGGAATCGAGGTTGGGACTGCCAGTTGTTGACCTACTGTACAGTCTGCAACTGGATTCAATCAATATGGTCCTGCTACAGTTCTCCGATTAAGATGGCCGAATTTTCGTTGTTTACCCCAATTGAAGAGGAAATATTGTAATTTTTACAATTTTTACTAATGGTAATGTCGATTGATAAAAGCGACTGTAATAAATGTTCTGGCGACATGAAATTTAATGTTATCTTCGATAAAATTGCACTAACGTCAATATTTGTTTGATGTTCCTTCATTGAAGTAGACAATCTTCTATCAATTGCACTATTTTTAAAACATTTTAGTTTGATGAAATGCAATTTTCTTTCACAACATTTCTTCAACCCACAGTTATATTTTGATTGGCTCTGAAAGTTGTGCAACTTTTCACTTACAAAGATCAAAGATTGTTCGTTCCTTCTATCAATTGAATCCAACCAATAATTCTAATGTTTGTACAAATCAATAATCAATAACAGCATCGTGGGCACGCTTTCAATTCAGCCCATTTAGCTGTTTTTTCAGCTTCAATTAATTCAGTAAAGGGACGGATAATTATCGAAACGATTTACTTCTCAGTGTAAATATTTGAACAGTTCTCATTAACAAGCTAATTTCTCGCTGTAGAATCGTATATGATTTTGTTTTTTTTTTTTTTAATAAGAAGATGACTTTCATTTTGCCGAATGCGCTTGATTTAAATAACAATAAAGCTCTCGAGACAAAATAAAAGTGCTGAATACTGATGATTTTTCGCGTCTATTTTGATTCCAGTTTTCTTTGTTGTCGTTCGGTAAATAATAGTTTTTCGAAAAATATTTAAAGAGTAGGTGAAAATAGAAGTTGAGATCAATAAATAAACAATTAGTGTAAGGTTATGTGGTATCACGGCAAGGCCACCAACACTACACTTACCCTCAGCATTTCATATCGATCAAAACCTAGTTTTTGTGTATATTTAATGTGTATTGTTGTTGACTAGTATAACCTTCAAACTACTGATCTTAACCATTTCTGACCTATACGTTGAATATCATGCAAGTTGCAACAATTGTAAATCAATGCGGCACTCGTATTTTCTATTTCGAAGTCGAATAAATCTCGCAGATTATTAAAATTTTAATTGAACAACAAAGAAACAATGCGGCTTGATTTTGTCAAAACAATTTAGAGCCGGTGTATATAAAATCAAAATTATGTTTAACAAACGTGTTGACCAAAAATATATGATTAACATCAAAAACATCAATCGAGAGGCGAAAAATTTAAATGTAATTCAGTTTGTTGTTGAAAAAAGCAACAATAAAGGGAAATTAATGTTGTAAAGTTGATGAACGAGCCAGTCAGAGCTTCAAACTTAACTTAATTGAAAACAGTGAATTTATTAAAGTTCACGTTTGTAATTTTCGGGGTTTTTTTTATAAAGCTGAACATTGGAAATTAGATCACAAAACTGTCTCGTTCGAGTTTATTATTTATCGTTGTGAATTTTACCATAGAATTGATACAAAATTGGTGTACAAATTGTGTACAATTCTAACATCATCGACTAATTTTTACCTGTAACAGCTTTCGTGCGACATAAATTGAGAGTGACAACTGGAAATATTTCCACACTGGATTTGATCCAGCTAGAAGGGGAGATGGATTTTTTTGGCATATTTTGATTGAAATATAAAAAGCACGAAATGTGTTTCCCGTTTTCGGGAAACAATCGAGTAAAACAGTCAAAATCGCTATTCATCATTATTGCTTGAAATAAGCTGAATTGACAAAGGCATAGAAAGTGAAATTCGCCATTTCTATAAATCAGACCCATTTACATGTAGTTTCATATAGAGAAAATGTAATAAAATCATTAACAAATTTATGATTATCGATATTTTATGGAAATTGTACCGAATATTGCCAGTTTTTTTATTCAGTATTCATATTTTGTTAATCAAATGTTATTGTAATTTTTCGACCTCTGTCGAAATTTAGAGCACGTCCAGCTATTTTTAACCCAACTGGATGGTGAATTTTATGCTAGTTTAGTCAATTATGATAGAAACTGGGACAATATTCAAACACATAAATATTGAAACAGCGTGAAAGGTAATGGTTGAAACATGAAACAAGCCTAGTGGATCGGTTGCCAGGATGTGAGCTTTTGACCGTGTTGATTTTCAGGCGTGAAGCTGTAAATATTTATTAAATTTCTCATTCTTGTTGTTGCAGAACTCAACCAATCCAGATTTTATAAAAACCATTTCGAAAAATTCCAATTTCTTTCATTTGAATGTGGATTTGTTTATTTTCGGACAGTTTTAATTAAATTTATTTCAATAATTGAAATTCGTCATAAATTTTATACAAGCTTGTTAGAATATCATAAATAAATAATTAGAGGTCGTATGAGCGAATTTGATTTGAAAAAAACGGCAAAATTAAAGGCTTTTTTGTTGGACAACCATAAAAACAACACCTACAGATGTCCAAATGTGCGATTGTTATTTCAGAGAGTTTCAATTGAGTAGTCTTGTTTGGAATTATCTTCGTTAAACTACAAATTAATTTATCATTGAAACTTTGACAATACTTTTGTTGTTATATTGTTAGATGAAACGATTAGTTTAGAATTTCTGACAAGCTTAATTCCTGCATGCAGATTTGAAATGCTCGATGTTATTGTTATTTTCATAAACAGATAATTTCGAATATAGGCGGTTTGAATGGTTTTATTATTACCTGTATGTATTCTCTCGATAATCAATAAAACCCATACAAATATCCGATTATTCATTAATGTACAGCACGTTTGCCAAGTTGAATTACAACAACAAATTGTGCTAAAGTTGCATTGTTTTCCCTCCTGACTGATACTCTGAAACTAAAGAAAATTGCTCAAGGTAAAACTACATTAATCACAAAGAAAAATTACAAACTTCTTTGAGTTTGATTAAACTCCAGTTAACATTTCCAAACTAATTAAGACGACCATTATAAAAAAAAAATTACAACAAACACAAGTTTTAATTTCTGTAATTCATCACAAATTACAACTCTCAATTGAAATGCGATCGATATTGTTTTGAGACAAATTTTCAATAAACCCCAAGGAAAAATACTGTCAATAAGAATTATAGGCGAATTTTTCCGTGTAAGCTTGATTCCCAGCACAATTCCAAATCAAATTATCGCCTTTCGTTCAGGTTCATTTCCAAGGGGTATTTATGTTGATGAGATCAGTATTGACTATTTGTGGCTTGGATGTGTAATAAGGACGAAGTCTTGGCGAGAATTTCAATTTTACCAATTAGTTTTTCTCAAATTGCCGGAAACTTGTGCCGCTTCTATTAAAACTCCGTTTCCAACTCATAATTTGGCGTGATATTAAATTAGGATTAGACAGAATTTGTGTTTTTTTCAACCGTTTTTCAATTATAAAATCATAATTAATCGTAATTATAAGCATGTAAGTGGGAATGGAATTGTCTATTTTACTTGTTTTTTGCAATTATATTTCAGGCTGAAGCGTAGATGGGTGAGAATGTGTGTGGGTGTTGGTGGGAATGACAGAAACTTTGTTACAGTTGAAGAAAGAGCACGAAATAGGTAAGATGAGAGTAATCTTATAATCTAATCGAGTTAGTACATGTGTGCTCAAGCTCAAGGAATTATTTTATAAATCAATTCTATATTTAGAAGCCATGCATCAAAATCTTTAGCAGAATTTCAAAGTAACTTTTAATTAACGTACAAATTTAGATATGGTAACGCTTTAACCAACCTTCTGGGTGTATAAACGGAAATCTTCATTATTATTATTATTATGTTTCAAAAATTTCGTAATAAACCTCCGAGTTCCTTTAATGAATTGCGTTCAGGGTTTGAAATTAGTTTGCCTCTTTTAATTAAATAAATACCGCTCATGAGGAAAACCACTTGAAAATTTACTAAAACTCGCTTATAACAATAGAACGCACCATCAAATTGGAGTCTATAAATGCTTTTCTACAAGCTCGCATATATCAGTGGACGTTTGGAATCGATAAAAGCTAAATAACAATACTGTCATCCATATAACCGTCGTAATTTACTTTATAAATGTATTATTTTAAGTATCGAAGGCGCGAACACGTAATTTTTACGTCGTTAAAGAGGTAATTATGGTTAGAAGTTTAAGATGGTGATTTTTTTTGTGTTGTTTTATTGTATTCTAATTTGCATAAATTTAACGTCCCTGTCGGCTTTTACGGCGTTATATTCGTTATATTTCAGCTTCGCTATGTTTAATTTATTTATTAAAGTCTACAAGTTGATTTATATCAAATATTACAATGAATATAAGGCTATAAAATTTATCTTTGTAATTTTTCTGCCGGTTATTGGTGTTTTTGCTACGATTCCATTTCTAAATTGGTTTAATTCATCCTTAAAGGACAATCTTACAACATTTCTATATTAAATCGTTAAAGAAAAACAGAGTAATAACCTGACTTTGTGCAGACTTTTTATTGAATAAATCAAAGGTAATTTAAAACGTCTTTAAAGATCCAATATTGACATAGAATTTTTAAATTTCCTCGTCTATTTCTCCAATTTTTGCGTTATTAATCAAAGGTATTTACAATTTAAAAAGGAGTCTTCATCAAAAGGAAACGAGGACGCCTTATTCATTAAAATTGTTTCGAAAATTCGCATTTAAACGAATATTTTCCTTTTACATAACGAATTTTTCGGTGCTTCATTAGCCGAATTTCGATAAATAAATCTAAAAATAATTAATTTTCCCACTCTGTTGAAACTGTGAAAAACAAATAGATCAATATTAGAATAATGTGTTTTTTACGTTTAGGTCTCGTGATCGACTCAAAAATATAATCATCAATTATAGATAAGTGGAGTTTATTTAGAGATGAGCGGTCCGATTAAAAATTACACTTTTATTGGTTCTAAACTGGCAATAAATGTGGAATTTGTACACAAAAGTAGAATAATGGTAATAAAAATCCTCGATTATATGTATATAAACATATAACTTTTGGAATTTTCTATTTATTACACGAGCTTTACGTGCTGCTTTTCTTTTGCGCGCTTGTTCTTACCCTTTTTCCATAATTTTTAATAAAAATGCGGATAATTCTAGATCAATAATAAATGGTGTTATTGTGGGGATTACATTAGAAGTATGTGAATTATTAAACTATAAAAATTACATAAACAGTGCGCTTTTAAATTCCCATTGAATGAAATCGGTTAAAATTTTCAGAAATTCCATTTGGTCAAAGACAAGCACATAAATATGTAATAACAACGGTCTAAAATATGTAACTTTCAACCATATAAAGTTTTAATGGGCCAGGATTTTAGAATTATTAATATTTGAATTCTCTAAAATGAAGTTAATACAAATCAAATAAAAATCAAACTTTGGAAGCAATATTTGTAGACCAACAACAATCAAAAACAAATAAATTTACCCAGGAAAGAGTGGCATTCAATCTACCGTTTGTCGGTCTTGTATGTTGTATTTGATGGTGCAATTGTTGAACTCAATTAGCAAATGGCCCCCATTTTTGTTTTTATTTGACGTGAGGCAGTGGAACTGTTATTGGGTTCACGTAAAGAATTTCGATGACAATCGATCACCGATAATGATAATAACGATAAACAACAAACTATATCAAAGGTATTTTTGTGGTGGACGTGGTCGGAAAACCACTAACAATCGTGACAATATTCGTGAAAATACCGCCACAGTGGTATACGTGAAAAGCTGTTAGCTATTTAACTGTGAAATTCATTAATAGCCAGTTGGATTATTAACTTTTTTTTGAATAAAAAGCTAAAATGTCCAATTTGATTTACAGCAATTTGTAACGGTTTGAGTTTCCTCATTCAAACTCAGACAATCATTATCATCACCATGTGTGCTTGGACCCAATCATTTATAAAAATGTCAAATTCTATATCCAAGTCGAGTTGGAAACTTTGTCTCTTGAGATTACTGACTTGATAAAAACTCAACTAAAGGAACAAAATCTTGTCACACTGTCACCGTTTTGGAAATCTCCTGATAGTTGTTCCACCTTGAATTTAGATTTGTTTCAAAATTACTATCTGCAGGAAAATTAGAACCGAATTTACAAAAAAAATCCATATAGAAACTGGAGTCACGGTAGAGCAAACTTCAGTAGAGTCAACAGTAAATTAGCTAAAATTTATTGTAAATAATTTTTTGGATAAAGCTCATCAAAAATTTGACTTGATTTTGGGCCATAAAATTTCCTCGTTGTTTATTGTCCGATTCGATAGAGTTTTAACTGGCCAAGGACAACTTAAAATTTTAAAATTTCTTCTGGCAAAATAAATAACTCGTAAAGTTTACTTTCTCAGAAAAAATGACAAATTTAACACATCTATTACAAAGTCAACCCAATTTAGTCTACCCAAGATTTAGAATTATTGGCAAACTAACCTCGACCTTATTTTCCCTTTTATTATCCGATCATACTCTCGATTCAATCCCTCTTCAAAAATTATTAAACCTCCCTTATGAATATTGAATACATTGTAATATTGATATATTATGCAATATGGGAATACTCGTAATTCATAATTATAGATTTTTCCTCAACAATAGCTGTTAATTTAAACAAAAATGATAGATAAAGCAATCAATCAATGATATTGAAAGAAATTCAGTTGATTATATTTAGTTAAGCCCCTATACTTAGTTTTTTCCCCGGTCCTTTGTTAATATAACAGTGGAAGAATTCAACAAATAGAATGAATCTGGAGCTGTTTTCCCCAACTGAATCATTGTGTAATTTGAGCCCTTATCTCCAGGTGATTCTTCTGTGGGGTGGCAATTATTCATATCTGTCTTTGTGTATTTTTTCTATCACGAAAAAATATAATCGTTATTTACTTTGTTCTTTCTATAATTAGATTTAAATCGTCTCTAATCGAACGTAAAATAGAAAGTTTCGTATCCATGAAATTAATTTGAATCGATTAACATCCCCCACTTGCCCCATGACAATAATTAATTTAAATGGCATTAATTGAATTAAAATTTATCAAGACTCCTTGTGATTTATAATAATGTAGGATTTGTAAACTTTCTTCATAAAATTGGTGTAAATTTTGTCAACTGATGGTTGAAGAATTTCGATGAGGGGTGGAATTCTAATAATCGACATAACAATTTTGTAAAACTCACATAAATCCATTGTTTCTTTAATGAAGACAACACGCCTAGTTATTTGTATACTTACTCTGTATTAATGTTGGGACAATTTAAATTTAGGGAACAACATGGATCCTTTAAGTGAACCTAAAATGGCACAAAAGGTGAACGTAATTCCAACACCTGATGTACGAAATTAGCGACAATTTACTGAAATATTCAAATATTCCGGCTTTGAGCATGGAAATTGAGATTGTTATTCTTTCTCATCCACTTCATTTCGTGTGCATTTAAAAATTGTCGTATAACTCGTCGGTTATTATCGAATAAGAAAACTTTTCCGTGGACTGAACTTAAATCGTGTTACATTTTTATTTTGTCGTTGTATCACCCAGAGAATTGCCACGAGAGAAAGATCGAGATAGAAGAGAAAATAGTAAAGTTTCAGTGATTGTTATCTACATGGTTCCAGCATTAAATTAAGCTGGAAATGTCATACTGATGAATTTATTACAGTTGAGTTTATTTCGTGGGATTTACGGATGAGGGGAAAAAACAACCAACATTATATTCGAGCATGATAAGCGGATAAATTTCAAAAATTTCGTCTTATTACTAATAATGACAATGTTTAATCATTCTGTACTGTTGTTGAACATTGGATTCCGGTTTGAAAGTAATATTCGTGCACATCTAGACCAATTAATATTTAATAATAATATGGAAAGCTTCGTTCAAGTTGATTCTCATTTCCTTAGTGATTATGCTTCAGCAAAGTTGCGTTTAAACTTTGTTATAATAAGAGGGTTAGAAATGGAATAGTTGTTAAGCATTAGCAATGGTGGTGGTTCTTGGCAATTTAAAGAGTTTTTTAGTTAAAATGGAAATCCATGCGTTGGAAGAAAGATAGCGCAAGCGTCTCAATGTTAGGGGTTGAGCGCCGGGACGCCATCCAGTCTGTCTACGGACATCAAGGTCGAACCAATATCCGCGTCTCCTCAACCACACACACACACACACATAAACAGCCACAATCATATCATAGAACACGTTATACATATAGAAAAGTTGACGCACACACATACAAACAAGACTCCGCACAGGATGTTCGATGGAAGGACTTGTTAGTTTGGATGACGGTGGTTATGTAACCAGATCCGGACGCAATTCGAACCTTCAAAGGGTTTGTGACTTTCTGTTTGTTTGCTTTATTCCAATATAAAAACCGTAAAATGTTTAAAGACTGAAATATTCAAAGAAGTGTTTCTACATTTTTTTTTTAAACATCCAATAAAAGTGAGTATTTCGTAATTATTTAATTATTGCTCATTACAATTAGTTGCTAGAATAATTGTAACAATTTTAATTAATAGAAACAGTTAGATAATCTGCATTTACCTCCATCTTTATGCAGCTTTCTGAAAGCCCAATTTAATAACACTTGCTCTAATTTAAATAGCTCATAAAGTTAACAGTTGGGTTGTGTAATTAGAGCGTCATTTTTGCAATTTCGTAAACAATAAAGTTTGATTATTCAATAGAAATAATTGATAGTGTTAAATTAAGTTTTTTTTATTATTATTGTTATTGTATATCAAACTATTAATAACTCATCCTTGATATAATCTACAATTTGGAAATTTATTGATTGTAGTAGATAATATCACAATAATACTAATATCATTATACATATGTATAATTGACTGATTGAATTGGCTTCTTTTCTATAATCTATTTTAATATAGTATTGATCCCACTTAACAATAAATGACACGCTAACTTTTTTAAGGTTTAAGTCATTCATAATCTACAATTTATTGATAATTTTCACACAGTCACGCTATTTTCTTTAGTATCAATGACGTCGATTTTATATGACGCAATTACCGTGAAAATGGTACTAAATTAAAAGTAATAATACTCATAAATAATGCCTTATTTACTATTCTAAAATTATCGACGGAATAGTAGACGACAGAAAAAGATAGCTTGTGAGTCAAACTATTTTATGATAGTCGTCGATAAAAAAACTTGCCTGAAATTGGTCCTAAAAACAGATGTATTTGGCAGTTTTGTACATTTAACAGCTTTCCTGGCGCTTTTTTCTTGGCCAGTTACAAATATTTTAGTATTTACTAGAATTTATAACCACAAAACTGCAATTTCGACTACCCTCATTAATTCGTAAATTTTCGAATATGTTTAAATCACCAAATAGAATAAGAATACGAATTCTTCAATCACCACAACCATTGCACACCCAAAATAAGACTGACAATCCAACTTGAAAGTGTACAGCTATTTGGTTATACCAAGTCATTCAAAATTTTCAATTTGGCCAATCGAAATTGATAATTTTAAACTGTGCGCCAAAAATGGGTTGGTAACGAATCTCACCAGGCACAAAAAAGTGGCCTAAAAATAAAACTATATTTGACAGTAATCGATAAACGAACTCGTTGACTAAAATTGCTGACCGTAAAAATGGGATAATTTACAATTTTTTATCAGATATAAGAAAAAACGTAGGGTGAAAACAAATATTTGAGTAGGTATTTACTAAAACGTCTAATCTCGAAACTTCTATGTTGATTATTCCTATTAAATCGTTTTTGTGGAATTTTCCTAATATTTCGAATAAAACCGTCAATTTTACTTTAAATTAATCAAAATCGACAAGGAAATTGGACTTACCGGAACAAAGAATTTACAAATTCTTCAAACGCAACAGCAACGAAAGAACACAAGAATTTGAAATTATAGTTAGGGATTTGGGAAATTTTGTTATACCAATTCAATTGTTTGAAGAACGCACAATTCGAAATTGCCAGTTTGGCCACTAGAAGTTGAACGGTTTAAATTGCGCACCAAAAAATATGTTGGTAGTAATAATCCCTAGATGTTGTTGGTTCTTCAATTTCTAACCTTATAATTTCAGAGCTGGTTAATGGCACTTGTTCAAGTAAGCCTTTTTCTATTTGAATAATTTTTTATCAAAACCCGATGTTTTACTCAAAAAACGGGTTTTAATAAAGTCTTTTAGAACCGCTGAAACCAAATTAAATCCGCACACGTGGAGGTTTTAATTAATTATGTCAAGTTGTATTGTTAATCTTGTTCGAATTCGAGTATTAAATTAATCGTTAGTTTTATTGGGACAATAAAATGCTATAGAAGAGTCGTTGTGGGTGAGCATAATCGGTGAAAGTCCCCCCTAGGGCTTATTCTGCTTGGAAATCCTGACAAATGATCGGTCAAGCTACGAACAACCCTCGTCCATCAAGTAATTCAACCAGCCGAAGTTTGGTACAAGTAAACAGAAAGTGGAATGAATTCGTTTAAATATTGCTATTCTGGTTTTGTTTTTTTTAAATATAATGATAAATTTCGAATCTTTGAGGGTAGATTTATTTTTATCAAAAAAAGAACCGTCATGGAAACAACATACACTTTGATTTTTTGTTTGTTTTAAATAATGAATTAAAAGAAGAGCAACTAGAATACAAATATTTGTACGGGCCGTCGAAATCACCAGGCTGTTCCAATAAAACGTCGAGTGAATTTGAAATCGTCGATTAACTCCGGATTGAGATTAAAAAAGCGCTCAAGAAACGAAAATAAAAGACTCGAACGGATTTAGAAAATGCCCGCTTTTGGCTTCGTAATAGAATGGACAAAAAAATATCATCTTTTAAATCTTTACAAATAAACCCGTTGCGATTCGTCAAAATGAGCCTTTTCAGTAATACGATTATCGGCAATTTCCAATGGTTGTTTTTTATTATTCGTTCATTCCACGTTCACAGGCTTCAATTTGACACCAAGCCGAAATTCGTTTGAGTCTGCATATTTCAAATTAAAATCGATAATCGAAATTATATCTGCGAAAAACTACGACCCATTAATTTCGGGTCGTTGGCTCTGTTAGAGCTCTATAAACGTACGCCCGGGCAATTTTAATTTGTCCAACTTGACTGTTATGTTTCATTGTATAGAGAATCTTGCTATGTTCAGATATCTTAGCGTAAGCCGATTTCGGTTGTTGTTGTACTTGTATATCATTAAATTTAATGCTGACAATTTTGTTATAACTGCAAAATTGGGTGCGGGTGGTTGGTTGGTTTAGACAAACGTGAACGTTTCGTATATTTCATTTCCTAAATGTCTGCAGCAGTTGATAATAAATCTTCATATTTGGAAAATCTGATGCGGATAGAATAGATTTGTTGACCTATAACGGGCGTTTACTGGACATCTTGTCAAAATCTTCTCAACAAACACCTTTATAAAAAAAATTAATTATCTAAACAAAGATGCAGGTTTTTTGCACGATTTCAGCTGCAATTACAGTTAGTAGTTTCATGTTAAAGGACGCGGAATTTATCGATTTACAGGCAAGCGATGTGGGTAATAATACAATTAACCTGAAATTATTGCAAATATTTCTCAATTTATTGATGTTAAAGTGCATATTTGTAGACAAAATAGACAAAAAACCTAGATAGGGATTTAGGAAATTATTATTTATTAATTAAATAGATTTGCATATTTAGGCGATTAAACAATTACGATACGGTTGTTTAATATAAGCATGTACTTAACATCTGTTTAAGTGTGCGATATTCAATGATTTTAACCAATCAAATCCACTAAATTCGGAGTAATTGAACATAGTCGAAATGCTACAATATTGATCAAATATTCAGTTGTTGAAGTTGAGTTTTAGGCTTGATTTTTGCGTCGACAAGGGCTCAAAATTTGAATTTACAACCTAATTTAAAAACTTACGAATTGTTGTTGATAATCTACTTTATTGTGTGGTTTTACCGCTATAGAGAGTCTCATATTCGTTTCTAATTTTCATTTACAGGGATTAGACGAGAACTTTTTAATTAACAAAAACTTTCAAGTACCATTTGAAAATAAACTACGATAATTAATTCCTCCATTTATTTTGTTTCAAATTAACAATCCCTGATTTATTCGAAGAATGACGAGTTATATTTGAGATGTTTTTTTCATTAACCCTATACTCGATTTAATTATCAAAACTTTAATTTAAACTCGACAAAAGCTCACCCAATATACCCGTAGAAATTCACCGTTGGAATTGTATTGTAATTAAAGCATCTTCGTTATTATTGTTTTTTTATTGTGTTTTTGCTCGATGTCTGATTTTATCAAAACCTTGTTAACAGTAGTAAAGCTTTTTAATAACACGAGTTAAGCGGATTAATTTTATTTTAGAATGGAGTTGAAATGTGAAATTGCAGAATTTATTAAACAAATACGGAAAAATTGAGACAAGTTTCTAATTGAAATGCATGTTTTAGACAGCTTTATCGTTGTATTTTTATTAATGTTTTGTAATTAATCTTTTGAAAATACAGGAAAATTAATAATATTTGTTTAACATCAACAGTTCTAACTCTATAAAATGCTTCAAAAGTGTTCCTCTCTAACCGTACAGGCGTATTAAAACTTCTATATAGTTTACAATAACAAGCGTTAAAGCTCCCTCAAGGCTCCAACAACGGGACAGCACATTGAAAACGAATGCATTTTAAATTTGACATCTAACTTTTTAATCGTATGTAAAACAAGTCGTTTCTATTCGGTTATCTCGGGTGTTAGAAAATTGATTTTCTTATCACGTTCCATCCATAATTATATCTTATATAGACGGTATAAGAACCGCATGAATTATGATCAAAGTGCGATTAAATTCAAACAAAATTTCAATTCGTATGATAGATGGTGAATTATTTCAATACGATCCTTTATCCAACTTCTAACAAGTTCCACAATTAGTTGTCAATGGAAATTCACAGTTCTATACAAGAGGTTTTCGATAATTCAAAAGAATTATCGAGGAAAAAAATTAAATTCTATTCAGGCTACATTGGTAGTTCTCGTTTTTTATCTGTTGCTTTCTTGTATTGTTACTTCGTTCTCTTTTAATTCTTTTTAGTTCAAAATAACTGAATATACCTACGCTAGTTTCCATATAATGGCTCATTAAAAGAAACAGTTGTTTCATGCAAATGTGACTATTGCAAATAAATAATTTCGTGTCTGAGCTTTGTGAGTGTGCCACAAAAAAGCCAAACGAGATACAAAAAAGCTGCTTCATAACCGACTCGTCAACAATATCGTAATGAGAGTGTTATAGCATGATTTTTGAATTTCCTGCTTCAGTTCTATTATTACAGTTGAAATATTGGTGATTTTTGTCGAGGATTTATAGGTAAATTGTGCGTTGTTCAATCGTGATTGAATAGTTTGTGTTCCGATGACAGCTATGAATTATTGGTTGAAACAATTCAACATTATGGAAATGCCTCCCAATATAGTTTCAGTATTATTCACAAGGCCCTTTGGATTGTCGTAACAATACGAAATGTCTTTATATGAATTGCTTTAAAAGCATCCTTCGTTTTGTTTGGAAAATAATTTTACCACTAGACTTGTTGTTGAAGCTCTCAGGAAAATGGAATGTGTTTTCTAATTTTACTTCCTTATTCCATTAAACTATTTACTTCATAGAAAATTGGAATTTTTCATTAATTATTCTACAATCAACCGCTAAAATTTCAATCTTTAAGAGTCTTACACCTACACTAGTTACATTTCTAGTTCAGTTAGTTGTACAATTAGAAGTTTTTAGATAAAATTGGAAGTTTCGAGTGTTATTAAGCGAATTGCTAGAATCAAGAATATTACAGTTTGATTTGATTTTAAGTTTATGTCCACACGTGTGTAAAATAGGAAAATGAAAAGAAAATCAATCAAAAAACCCCCTCTACATACAAGTACAACAATCAGTAATATCCTTTACTATATTAAACCGATATCCTCTTCAATATTGCTATATGGCAACAAAGCCTATCTATTACATTTCTTTTATTACAATACCCCATTATTTCTTTCGTTTTTCCTTCAAGTTTTTTATCTTGGAAATACTCCACAATACTTTAACCTAATTTTATTGTCCAATAAAGTATACAATTGCAGAATATTTGTCGATTTTCTGAAAAAATGGAATTGAGCTTTATGGTTGAGATTTGGTTGGAAAGTTTTCCATCAAAAAGTTCGGGATCATCACTAAACTTGTGTTAGAGTAGAGAGAAGTTTGGATCAATACAAACATTTCGGTGGGGATAATTTCATTGATGAACTCACAACCTTTTTTAATGATAAAATCACCCCAATAATTCTTAATAATTGTTTTGCAAACAATACCTTCAACATTATAATTCTTTCTACAACAACAGGGGAGAAATTATTCGATATTTATAAAAATAATTGTATGAGATTCATAGGGTTGAACAGTTATGGGATAGGTGTGCAACAAAGAAAAATATCAACTGTAACCCCAGCAGCTTTGTCTCTGTTAAAACGTGAAAACGTTAAGGTAGAAACTAAGGGGGGATGGGATCGATAAACACCTCTTTTAACTAGAGAACTTGTATGTTTGAACAACGACTTTTTGCTGTTTAACTTCAATGTTAAATTAAATATTTACAAGTGCAATTATTCTTCAGTATCTAGAAATAGAAAATCGCCAATTTCAATTATTCAACAAACAGATTTATTGTCGACCTACATCAAATAACCCTTTTCAACTGAAAAATGTCGAATACAGTTTGACTTGTATGAATATTGTACTCTTTTAGCTATTTGTAGTAAAAACTCTATTGTTGTTAAAAGTTGACGTTTACTATTGGAAATTCTCTCTAGTCGGTATTACGTTAGTTTTTGAATTGCAAATAACGAGGATTATGAATTAAAGAAGTAAGAAGATTGCTTTCACAAACACAAAAGATAGAATGATTTTTTTATACTGCGCGGTTCAATTAAATATTTCTAGTTCTTAAGCAACTCCTGTATTTGGAGAGAGATTCTAAAAATATTTCAAAAATTTGTAGCGTGGAAGTTTGTCAAAAACGAATATTCAAAAAGTAAAATGACTCAGAATTACTCAAAAATCTTCCAAATATTGATTTGTCCGGAATATGATGAAGAAGAATAAAAAGAATCCATGATTGAGTCATTATTGGCCGTTTTATGGAAATCGAGCTTAATTCTGGAACAAGTGTTTTTGACAAACTTTCGAGCTACAAGGCTCCAAAATTTGATAAAATGATCTCTAGGAACTTCCTAGAAATCCTTGAAATATTCTTCGAATCGCTTTATACCACGTGGTATAAAGTTCAAAAAATTCTACAAAAATTTTGAGGTTTTGTAAGGGACCCCTAAAGAACATTTCAGCAAAAATTAAACACCGGAGATCATTGGGAAATTGTTCAAAAGAAAACAGTAAAGAAAGCGACTGACAATTTTTTGGTACCAAGGATTTCTCTAATGAAGAACAAACTCTCAATGAATGCACACAATTCTATTTTATCTAATTAAAAATAGTAAACAACTATGGGGAAGTCAGTACCATTATCATTTATGATCGTTGCCCGGATTTTTCAGAACGCAGTGCAAAGAAAACAAGAAAAGCTTTTTTATCGAGATTTTTGGGTCATTTTTAGTTGCTTTATGGGTGTAGTTAATTTATACAATCGTTAACATGTGCAAAAAAGCGATTTTTGATCGACTTCCCGATGAGCTATAGGGTTCAGTTTTATCGAAAATGTTCTCTGGAGATCTAGAAATCCTCAAAATATTTTTCGAATCGTTCACTTTATTTATCTTTAAAGTATGTGCTTTGGCTTATGACAACTTCCATTATTTGATGAGCTATTTCAAAAGTATTTGAAGGATCTGTAGGAGGGTCTCTTAGAATTATTGAAGCAGAATTACCGCCTCTTAGCTCATTTGGAAGTTGGTCAAAAAACACTCGTTTTACGAATATCGCAATTTTTAAATTGATATGACTCAGAACGGCTCAAAGACCATCCCTAGTTTTTCTCAATTTAACAAAACTAGTTCTTTTGGCCAATTTTTAAATGGACTAGGAGATTCTAACTTTGCTAAAATGTTCCATAAAGCATCTCCTGCTACTTAAATATCTTCTAAATCGCTTGCCAAATAATAGGAGTTGCTGTTAGAACATAGTCCAAAGTGAATAACGATATACTTACATATAAATGGACCAGCCGGTAATCCAACTCGATTATAGTAAATTTATAAGAGAGTTAGATTGCAGTATTGGATTAGATTTGTAATAATGATAGAAAATTTGATATCGAAAATTGTTTCAGTGGAGGAGCTTGATGATAAATCGACGTTAGAGATGGCCTCTCCTTGACAATAATCGAGGACAAGGATTGAAATAGTTTTCACAATTTCCCAAAAAGACACAATGATAGTGAATGCTATGGCTTCCTTTTCAACAACATTAACAGCGACATCAACAAATCTACCAATATTAATTCATAATTCAACCCAAATCCAAAATGGTACAAATATATCAACTATTGAACATCAGCACGGTGATTGGGCTGAATTAATATGTTTGTTATTGAAAGGTTTCATATTTGGTACAATTATAATTAGTGCCGTTTTGGGCAATGCTCTAGTGATAATTAGTGTTCATCGGCATAGAAAATTGCGCGTTATTACAAATTATTATGTTGTCAGTTTAGCAATGGCTGATATGCTAGTGGCATTATGTGCAATGACTTTCAACGCCAGCGTAGAATTGACTGGTGGACGTTGGTTATTTGGACAATTCATGTGCGATGTATGGAATTCATTAGATGTCTATTTCTCAACGGCATCAATCTTACATTTATGTTGTATTAGTGTTGATCGTTATTATGCTATTGTTAGACCATTAGAATATCCAATAACTATGACCCATAGGACTGTTTCATTCATGCTGGCTAACGTATGGACATTGCCGGCTTTAATCAGTTTCACACCGATATTTCTCGGTTGGTATACAACAAATGAACATTTAGATTTTCGAAAAACCCACCCGGATGTTTGTAAATTCGTCGTTAATACTTATTATGGTCTAATAAGTAGTTCAATCAGTTTTTGGATACCTAGTATTGTTATGGTAACGATGTATTGTAGAATTTATAAGGAGGCAATTAGACAACGTAAAGCTTTATCACGAACGTCATCGAATATCATTTTAAATTCAATACATCAACACCGAGCCTCGTATAGGGAACGTTATGGCGACCATTATCTACATCCATCTGATGGTGAATTGACAACAATTGGACAAATTAATGGTAGACGTAGTACAAGTTCAGGTTCAGCAGTCTCTTATGGTACTACAGTTACTGAATTCAATACAGCAATGAATAGCCGTGATAATACGAAAGCGGCCACCGAACTCAATATGAACGGTAAGTCTATTCAATTCACATCACAATACTTTATTAGATTATAATATGCACAATATCTCTACATTGACGGTTCCTTTCAACACTTTCTGCAACTGTAAAGAAGTCTTTGTATACAAAATGAGTTTCTTTTTCATGTAAAATTCCACATACGATTCAAATTTAATTTTTGTATAGTTCTTTTCCAAAACTTTATCCCACATAAATTCCAAATTCTACACAGAAAGATGCTCCAATTTCTAGTACAAAAATGAAAAGTTATCGCACAAGCAGCAAATTTGCAATATATAAAATCGTATTTATGTGGGTGAATTTTTCAAAATAATTGAAAAATATAAGACACGTGGCGGTCTCTAATAAAATTCCCCAGCACATTAAAGTTTGTTTAGATCGGTTCTCCGATTCTCATAGCCAATATCTAGATTGGATTTTGGTGATATAACAATGTTAGTAGTTAAGATGAAGAAAATGTTTGTCCATTTGTGTGCCTCTACCGCACACGAACAAATTTAACTAGTCAAAGAGAATATTAATGATAATCTAGCTAACTAACTATAATTAAACCATCGCCTAATCTGCAGATTTATTCGTCCGATATTAACTAACACAATAGAACTGGTGGAATATATGCCGAGATGATTTTAAGAACAGTCTTTTTGTTGTTTTTGAAGAAATGAGATCGCATCGCTGTAAGCGCTCGCCGGAAATAACTGAAACAAAAATATTCAAGTCTCATCAAAATAGAGACTGAAACGAGGTTGTTCCGTAATATTTGTCCGGATGAAAAAGTTGGCGCATTTATTTTTAATTCAACAGACTATTGTTGATTTGTTCCAACCGCACCAACTGTACCATAAAAATAAATATTGCGTTTACATCAATTTCCACCAAAATTATTGATTCGTACTGCTTGTATTGTACAATTTTTTTGCTCGTTAGAGTTTTACTCTGTGTGTAACCTCAATTTTCCGTCTTAATATGATGGATCATTCCCTTAACTAATTTTTCTTTGGGGAACATTTAAGAAAGGAATCCAGAATCTACAAGGAATTTCCATCCGATGAGTTCCAACTATTAAAAATATGTCCCCACGATCAAATTCCAGACAATATTGATTTATCAAACCAATACCATTATGTTTAGTGTTTATAACATTTAAGATAGCTACCCCATTTTGTAGCAACAACCTCTATTGATAATTCACGAAATAAGGGACGAATGTTGAGAAAACGATGGGGGAATATTTCGGTTGTTCCGGTAAATATGAACCGTCTACTTGAAATTTCCATTCAAAGAGTCGCCTTTATTTCGATTCAATCAGCAGCGTTCCGCCCTAATAGTAGCTTTCGACGATATAAAGCTCCAACTAAACTCGTATATGGTAGTTTGGCGAATATCAGAAGCACGCATGTTAACTGAAATAAATAGCAAGTCTGTTGATTTACATAAAATGTAAATGAAGATGCATCGACTTCAATATTCGTACACTGATAAATGGAAACGTAGAATTGGCAGAGTTTTTGTCGTTTAAAACTAATGATTCTTTTATATTTAGAATGCGCATCCGACAACAAAACAACATAGAACATTTGCGCCGGAAATCAATTTCGTTGCTCGCAAAGCTCCCTAGCCCAGTTAAGAAAACCATTCTCTTGTGTTGGAACTGGAATGTGTATACCCATTTATTACAAAATTCGGGTCTATATTGATTCGAAAATTTAGTATTATTAAAATAGATGGAATGGTGGATAGAGTCCCCTAAATGACCTTAATTTATGGTTAAATTGATAGTGAAAAGTGAAGGTCTTCCCTCGAATTTGTTTTTAGTTATTTTTTCATAAATCAGTCGTGTCTGTAATTAAATGGGAAAATTAGCTATTTATAAATACAGTAAAATTGCATTTAGTAACGTATAATAAAATAACACGCAATCACATGTAAATTGTGTGGTTAACATGACTTTAGTTACTTCACGTGAAACGAACTGAACTTGATCTTCTTTAACGATTTTTCAACATTGGATTGCTTGAATATTTCTACACGCATATCGAAACTAACAAAATTATATACGAAAAGCGACTCATTTTCGGAATCTCGAAACAAAAATGACTATTAAATTTATCTTAATTACAATCGGAGTTAGACGAAATTTACATTTAATTCAGCAAAATAATTTTCAATATAATTCAAAGTCTCCGTCCCTATGGACGAGTTGCTCTCGCTCTCGCTTACAGGCAGTTTGCTAGAAACTTAGACACGTAGTTTTTTACGAACATAACGCGTTATCGTAACAGTACGAATCACAAAAAGTATCAGTATCAGTAACAAGAGAATGTTGCAATAATTCATGAAACTTTAAGAGTTTCTGTCGTGTATGTAATAGAAAAGTGGGCGAATTGTGTTAGAACAGCTGTATAAAATTGACCTTAAATTATAAAAGAACGCTCCATTCCAACTCCAGTTTTTATTCTTCTGTGGAACAAAGCGCTACCAACATAAATGTTGAAATTAATGAATTATGGGCAAATAGAATGGATGTTAAGCGGAGAATTGCAAAATTAGAATAAGTAACGCTCGATTGGGAATCTTATTGATTTCTTACATGCTGAAAAGCTGAAATATCTCAATAACCGGCTAAGATTGAAACATTCGCATTTTCGGCTGAAATCCAAGTTACAACAAAGATTAGCAAACTAAAAAAAGCTTGAAACAAGACCAAATCTTCTTCTGTAACTTGTTATCGAAAATCTCTTTAATCCGTTTATTCTACAAGAAAATCCGACGAATTATGTTTTCGCCAAGATTCAATGCCAAAAACCAAATGTACAAACTGAAAACTTCTTTTTTTACTTTGAATTAAATTAGGACGAAATTAGTAATTGATCTATGAACGATTATAAAACGAGAAACTCGAAATTTATCGTGAAACTTATCCGAAAACTTCCTAATAGCTTCCAGTCAAGTCTTCGTGCAATAATCGAACTAATGGCATCGAAACCGGAAATAAAATAGACTTGTTAAGAATTTAATTGTGTCAATTTAGAGAATTGCCCCAAAGAAACTGTTTAGTTTCTGATGATAGTTGGCTTATAATTAAGCTACAGCATACAGTTCTAATTACGACTAGTACAGTATTTTTCGTTATTATATTAAATTTAGGTGTGAATTTTAGCTGAAAATTACTAATTACCTAATCTAAGAGAGTCAAAATTGACACATAATATAGGGATATTAAATTTATAATAAGTTTTGTTCATTTGAAAAATAATTCAGAATTTCAATAAGCTAAAAGAATGGGGGAAAATATTGATTTTCTTGGTAATTGATAAGCCTCTCACGTTATATCTGGAGCGCATACCATCGACAACATCCCCCGGTTTTTTGTGACTGTATAACGCACAACATCCGATAAACAGATATATTAGTATTGAATTGAGATCCAATTGTCTTCGATTATATTTTTTTAATTGTTTATAACTCGTGTATTTAGAGATGTTACCGAAATGCCACAACAGAAACAGGATTTTCCGAAAATCTGACAAGCTTACCGGGGAAATTCTCGAATATTTGAAAAGCGCTTTCAGTTTGTTATAAACTGTGCGAAAATTAATGGGAAATTGAGAATAGACACTAAATTATACGCGAAAATCTGATAAAGATGTAACAAAGTACATGCTCAACGATTTCCCTCTATAACTCAGAATTCAATCGGAATTTGCCCAAATAAAAACACTCTTAGACACTCCTTGAACTGCCCTTTCTAACTGTTTGACTCATTGCACTATCGCATCAAACAAGGGAGATATTGATTTGATATAGGCCCTTAAGTTTCTGTCAATTTTCCAAAAAATAACAAACCCATTAGAGTATTTTTTTTTAATTGAAAGCTCAACCGGTACCCTGAGAAAATCATTGAAAATCGGCAATATTTGCTAAGTTATAGAAGAGGATATGTAAAAATTAGGATTTTCATCTTTAACTCAGAACTCAATTGGCGTTTTCCAAAACAAAGAATGATTGAGAGTATTATTTCAAGACGCTTTTTCTAATGATGTTATATTCATGGTAATAGAACATCAAACAAGGCAAAATTGGCAATTAGCAGGCACCGAATCGGAAAAGATCTACTACTTTCAAATTTCAATAAATTCGTATTTCTCTAATATTAGTCATTTTATTTATATATTCGTTTTATAAAAGCAGAAACAGAGGTCTCAAATTTTGCAGAAGTTCTGAAGAAATAGAAGCAGAAGTAACATCTCTAATAAAAATACCAGTTCGTGAACTAACGGATGTGAGATTTCAATGGCTAGCAGGTTCAATAACATCCATCATAAACTCAATTATACGGTTGAATTCGGTTAAATTAACATTCAAAGAAGAGCCATTCAAAGTAATATAACTATATTCAAATTTAAGAACTCCTAAAACATAATTTAGCGATTGTCAAAATGGAGAAATAAAATCGTCAACTGTTGGGGAAAGCATCGGAATAGGAATTCTATTGGGAAATTATTCTAAAATCTTCCAAATGATTTGTTTGATTCATCGTAGAATCAAAGCGAAAAAACATGGGAATATTGCAAAATAACGACAATTCTATCGGATTTCAACAAGGGTAGCAGATAAAGTCGACAAAATCGTGAGTTTTCCAAATTTTATCAATTGACATAAATATTAGTATGACAGCGTAATTTTTCAAGATGTTGTTGAGTTCGATGTAGAGGAGAAAAAATGATGCGTTCAATTAAATGGATTCTACGAATTTTCCAGCTAATTCTAACGAAATTGTATCGGAGTCTAGCCTGTTTATATTTATACAATCCTCAGGCAAGTAATATCGGAATTTCAACCAATTTTATCGATTATTTACTGAAAAAATAATGAAAATCTCCACAATTTCTGCTCTAATAATTAACCCAACCTTTATTACTTTCATTTTTATCAACCAATGAACACCATTTTTCACTCAAATTGTTTGTTTATAATCGATACGTATTTAATTTGATGTTAGTTAAAACCCTAACGATCAAATCCGACACCTTTATTTGCAATAAATAAAGTACCTTACCGAAATTACTCGTTAAATTTCAACAGTTTGCATGCAAACTTATGCTTTAAAATAAACGTTTAATACCGGATACAAAAGCCTCAAATAATCTAAACACGTATCTAGAACCCATTAATCTAAACGGTTAATCTTTAAAGTGATAATCCGAACGAAATTCGTTGACTTAAAACAGTCACGGTTTATTTTAAGAGTTTATAAATGAATGAAATTTGTTTATATTAAACGTAATAGTTTAAATAAATACAAGCTTAGGATTGAAAAAGTTTGATTGAAGAATAAAACGATTTCAATTCTTTACCTTTATAAGTGTCTGTCTACACGTTTGGTAAAAAACGAATTCGTTTTCTATTTGATTTTAATATAAAACGAGGAATCTTTAGAGGATTTCATTGAAATGCGTTCACCAAAATGGAGAAATTTCGGGAATAAACAACAAAAAAGCCTAAACAGTATTCTATTTGTATAAATAAAACCATACTCGTTAACATGTTGACTTAAGTACTTTGGCAAATAAATGGATTAGTATCGAAGAAAAAGGAAAAACAAGAGGAGAAACTTCTGAACACGAACCAAATTCGATTAAGACCCAACGATGAATACTCGAAAGATGACTGTAATCGAATGAAACCAACAAAAAATATTATTCGCACATTCGAAACACGTAGAAACACGTTCAAAGTCCCCAAATTATAACTTTTTATAAACAAAACAACAACAAAATATGGCAAAATTGATGATTTTCATCTGGGAATATACCGGGCAGGTCATTCAAAAGTATATTTGAGGATTGAGAAGGGCTCCCAGACAATATTTTAGCAAAGACGCAGCGACCCTTTTTTGGACAATATCGCGATTTTCACCAACCAACTATGCACATAAAACGATTAGAAATGAGTTCATAAAGTTGTTTTCTTTGGTTTTTTGACGTTGTATCCTGGAAAATGCGAAATTGCTTTCAGCAACGATAATGAATACATTTTGCTATAATGCTAAGCTGTTAACAATATTCAAAGTTGTGATAATGAGATTAAATAAGTGCATCAACCACTTTAATGGCCAAGTTTCAATAGAATTAGGCCTTCAGTAGTGCACTTGGGGTTTGTCGAGTTGGAAATTATCATATATTGGAAGTTTGCCAAATATCTATAAATTTATTATTAAACTCTTATTATTCACATTAACAGTTTGTCGTTTTAGTCAACACGCTATCTTATTTGATGTAGTATACATGGATTGTGGATAACTTTAGTTGTCGATAAAATTGCTCCAATATTTCCTCTAATATATCATAAAAAAACAATCCAAGTTTGGCCCGTTATCAATTGAATTTTGCGGAAAGAATACTGATAAGGTACAGCTTTACCCATAGAATTTATTGAGAAATATTCAATTATTCACATAGACAGCTTATTTTTTATAACTGTCTTACAATTGATATTAGCGAATCATCCCTTAAAAAGACATAAATCATTAAAATTAAAACTCTATTCATGTCAATATTGTATAGCTTTTCTATCGTTATTGATGTTTTAATAAACGTTATCATCAATATCTTTGATTTGATTGAATTTGTAAAGATTTCAAAGTAGATGATAAAAATCGATGGAATTTTCATTAGATAAATAAAAAGAGATCTCAATACAGCAACAACTTCTACGGGACGTACATGTGAAAAGGATTTGGGAATTCTACGGATCTCCCTAAAGTAGTGTGTTAGTGGAAATTAAATTAAAGCTCGTACATCATTCAATTTTTATCTCATGATTCAACTTTTATCTCATGATAGGTTCAAAAATACGGAAAATTTTACGAAATTTAAAAGGATACAATGATATAATTTTATATAGAGTGCTCTTATTAGTTGGGAAAAATATTTTAAGGATCCATAGGAGAGTCTCAGGAGATCATTTCAGGAAAAAATTGAATTTCAAGCTCATCGGGAAAGTTGTCAAAACTTATGCTTTTTTCTATTGCATTACAGAGAGAATGCATCTGTTATAAAATAGAATAAAGGAAAATAGAAAAAATCGAATTTACTAAGCTACTCGAGTAATTTTAAATCATTTTACATGCGCATCTCATTTAAGACAATTGTAACATCGTTAGAAACGAGCGTTTTTGGTAAACTTCCAAATGAGCTACGAAGCGCAAATTTCGGTAAAATAATCTCCAATGACCCTCCAACGAATTGGTCAACAAATAGGACTTATATGCCAAAGCCGGTATAACGCATAAAAACAGGCGAAATTCGATTTAATCTAAGGTTACACGTGGTGTTTTACGTTATGCTAATTATAACAGACACTTTTCGTTGGGCGACATGACTAATTAATGGATCGTTAGTTTTTGTATATTGTTGATATTCACAAATTTTAGTGAAAATGAAAATGAGAATTCAATAAAGCTTGAAATGTACATAGATTCAAGGAAACATCGAAGATTAGTTTGCATATTCATAATAGCCCGGAGTTATGAGGGCGCTATAAAGGAATCTGAAGGGTTATAACTACGTATTTAGGCTATGATGGAATGAAGAATTTCAGTGGAAATATAAGCGTTATTGCAGATATTTTTCAACAATTTCAGGGGCATAATAGTGGCGGATTATAGGGTTGTTAAGCGAGAATCTCTATCTTTCGGGAACTATAAAGATAAGGCACTATTGGTATTTTCGATAATTTCGTCGAATTTGTAAATCTTTAGCCACTAACGCTTCAGCTTATTTTTTAAACATGCAGCAATTCTAATTGATAAAAAAGGCCATAAATATCACACGCCTGCTGTGCTCATTGTAGTGATTAAATAAATCTACGGTTTGCGTATATGAATTCCGTTCACAAATCAATTTTCTAAAAAACTTGACCAGATACCATCTCGTTTGTCTGGTTCGTTTTTTTATCCGAATATTGATCACCCATCGCTAAAAACAACGGAATAAGATTAAAGTGCCGATGTTTTATTCTTCCGCAATGTTTCTTGAAAGATTACAATCTCATAAGGTTAAAAAAAATGTAGCAATAGTAACGGTTTGTAGCTACATACGACTATAAATAAATCCATAAATATAACATAAATAAAATGTATCGTATCGAAGATAGGTAATGTTTTACTGGATACTCACCTGCTTCGTGAAATTTATCAAATTTTCATTTTTTAACATAATACATTTCAACGAGGAGAAAAGTAAATAAACGAACTTAAGAGTTTGCTGGTAAAAAAATGCCACGTGTACCTATATTCGATATATTTTTAAATTGGTGGTAAAATATCAGAAGTTCTAAAGAGAGCGTATCGCAGCTATTGGTGTAGTTGACGATAAAAGCAGCGATATGAAAAGTATGGCAGAATATAAACTAGCCAACGACCCTTGTCGTTTTTTTCTACTTTTTCAAATATAATCCTGCACTTTTGAACGATGAAGAGTAAATACTGGATAAATATTGAAGTATACTTGCAGCAGACGTTATCGTATGAATATCCACGACTTGATTTAGTTCTGTTCACATTTCATTAGTTACACAAGTCAACTTTAATAAAGCAATTTGTAAACAGACGCCCAAGTTGCTTCAGGTTGTTTTTGAAAAACTGACAGGATTAAATATCTGGAGAACGCCTACAGTTAGCCCCAAATTTGTAGATACGAAAACAATTTGGTATTTGTTAGAAATGAGACAATTTCGGGAAAGTTGAAATTGTTGGATTTTCCCCCAATAGAAGACTTGAAATATCCTTTGACACATTTGTAATCATTTGTTTGTGACAGATTTTATTCAGCTTACCTTTACAATGAAGGAGGAAGGGTTTCAAATTGTTCCGCATAAAAGTTGTATAAATGTTTAGATATTTGATCCACAATAGGAACAATAATAGACTGTAATAAAGATAAAATTGATGAAATGAACTTATTTGAAGAATTTTAGGCATTTGCTGTTCAAAAACTAAAGGTTTTCAACTTTAATACAATTAACTTTCATTCAATCTCCAACTCTCAATTCTTAGAGTTTATAAACTAGCAAATATTTAACTCTATTGTAGTGTTTAGAGGGGCGACAAAAACAATGTAGGGAAAATTACTAGCATAAATTAAATTAAATAGAAAAACAATTAATTTTAACTAAGATTGATGGCTGCGTGAATTAATTGGCAACCGAAAATAGACTGGAACTATCTAATTGAACCATAAATTAGTTAATATTTCATTGGGAAACACAAGTGAAATCAATATTAACTAAAGTGGACACTAATTTTTCAGCACTTTTAGAAAATTTTCGAATTTCAGAGGAAATTCGAGAGTTTATAATTACAAATTTGTAACATCAATTGTGAGTAGAACAATTTGAATTAACCGCCTTTAAATATCAGCTTACTATTGGTTAATATCGTCAAATCTACACAGGGCGCTAGTTAAAGTCCTCAATTTTAATCATTTGTACTTATAAGTAAACAATTTATACAGTTTTTCCTATATTTTCCCTATAGTGTTAGATTGTATTCTAGAATGCACTAATAATGGAATCATCTCGCCAAAAACTTGCGTATATTGACCATTAATTTTTAGTTGTTTAATTCTAGTGATGAATGAACACAACACCTCCAAATTTATTAATAATTTATCATTATTAATAATTATCCAATTCAATTTTAATTTATTATAAAACCATAACGAAACGTGAATATTCAAATTTACCGCCGAAACGTGTAATTTTTGCTTCGTAAACCTGTCTTTACATTTCAGTCATTTAAACTCTAGTGTTAAGCTTAAAGTAACATTTAAAATCAGTTTATTTATTTAAGAGAATTTGCTAAAAAAGTAAATTAAAGGATAAATTTGTTACTACAAGACAATAAAATTTAAGTATTCGTAGGGTAGATGTATCAAGCATATAAACTTTTAACTCGTGTGAACTTGCCTGCAAATTAACCAATAGGAACCCAACATTAAATCGCGCAAAATTTAAATTAATCCTAATTTAAACACAGATACACGATTTTTTGAATATTTTGGTTATTTAGCTTCTGTCAACTGTTTTCAGATTCTTCAATAAATCACCGATAATTGAATGATTAATTGCTTTGATAAGATCATTAATTTAATACTCTTGTTGGATATTATTGTGCCGTTTAGTTTGCCATTCAATATGTCATAAAATTTTATAACATTTGGTCGTGTTTTATTGCCCATTTGTAACTTAATCCACAATCAATTGGTTTAAAATAATCGTAGATATGACTGCAAAGCATACAACAAAATCGTACTTGTTTGTTAATATTCAAGAAATATAATTTGTTATTGATTAAATTATAAAACGATTATTTTACGTTATAATCTTGTCATTTTGTAACTTATTTTGAGTGGAAAGAATCATCAATAATAGTAGCACAGTACGACAGATCTGTCATGGAAAGAGGTCAGGGATTTTTCAATTAGATTTGGAACCGTTTCCATTTCACAGACAATCGATGCGTATCCGTTCAGCTTTTACAATATTTACACAATTTAGCTTTTGCTTATTATTACAAAAGGCAAATAAACTTAATCTATAGTCCAGTCTTTGTAAATTATTAATAAATCTTGTCACTACATTGATTCAGCTACATTCAAATTGAATCTAGTTTAGCAATTATTAACATTGAAATTGTGGTGTTATATTCGAAATAAGGTGTAATAAAATGGAAAAAAAGGCTAAAGTTATATAATGTAAATATGGATAAATTCGAATTTCGCCGAGGGAAAAGATACAAAAATGTCGTATACTGATATTTACATATAAAATGTTGAAGAGGGTCGATGAGTCGAGAGCTCCTTCACTACACTCAATAAATGCGAAATTCTCATGGTGGATTGTATTTTTATCAATGTCAAATAAAGTACAACAATACGAATACGTATTTGTATTCGAATTCTACTGTACGATAATTTCCACGTGAAATCGTACCGGATTCAGAACTTCTCCAAGTTAAAATTTTGGAAAATACGAAACAATTTAATTATGAACCCTAAGAGGTCTTGTAATTAAATATAAAACCGACTATTTATGATGGCTGGTAATTAAATCTAGAGGATGAAGAATTTGTTGTATAAATTAAAAATATAGGACGTAATCTGAATGTTTAATTAGAAAATGGATTAGAAGCAAGCCAAGAAACTGGCATTATTCAATAACACGTCAGTAATATAAATTTTTGCATAGGATTCAAATAGAATTTGCACCGACTTACAAGGTACTAAACTGTTAATTGAATTCGTTGGAAGCAAATTAAGACAAAGTGTCAGACATAGGGAATTATTTTATTGTAATTATTCATAATTAGCATTTTCATTTCAAACGTGCCCCCTTTCAGTCAACCAAATGGAAGTCCTTCAAAGCGTCTGAGTGGTTGAGGCGCGATGCGAAATTGATGTTCCAAAATACAGCCGTCAAAAATTTATTCTTGGAAGCTTCATTTCTTAAATTGTGCTGTGACAAATTTAAACTTCAGTCCTACGAATTGCGTACTTCAATCACTTTAATTTGAAGTCGTAGAATATTAACAAATATCGCGCGAAAGTTTGTGAATAATAAAACGTTAAATTTGTGTGTATTTTGTTGATGTTTGTTACAATTGTTGAAATTTCCATCGCTGAATAAATTAGATGTTCTGTTGATTATCTTAAATTTGTCCCATAATGTGGATTTAGAGCAATTTCCGTCTTGTTTATCTGAATATTATTCAATTATATGAGCTTGGCTCACTTTCACCAGAATTTCGAGCTTTCTTGTTGTAAATAAGAGCGAATTATAATCGTTAGAGATGCCCGGAAGTGACAGCAAAAACAGAATCGAGGACAGATTTTTAAATTTGTCCTAGCGGAAACAGATCAACTTTTCGTCAATTTTCTGGAAAATCGGTAATATGAGGCATTAAGAAAAAGACATGCTCTAAGATTATTCTCCGTAACTCGGAACTCAATCGGAACTCTCCAAAACAAATATTTGGATATGTCTAGAAATGCCCCTTCTGATGATACTGCACGCGTTATTAGATTTTATCAAATAAGGGAGATATCGACTGGTAAAAAGTGGCATTTTTCAGACACTTTATCGAAAATAAAGACGTAATTTAGACTCTCAAGTTTCTGTCAATTTTCCGGAAGATTAGCAAACCTCTTGAAAAATTTCTTGGAGATCTGAAAAGCTCTTTTAATTTTCTATATATTCTTCTTTCTATATGAGAAAAATCGTTAATTTTGCCAAGTTATAGAGAAAAATATATAAAAATTAGAAACAAAATACTGCAAGATTTTGATTTGTGACTCAGAAATTAATTGAATTTTCCAAAACAGAAAATACTTTCAATACCCATTAAAAAGCTCTTTCAATGATGTTGTATTGGTTGCAGTATATCCTCAAATAAAGGAAAAATCGTTAATTAAAAATTGGCAATTTGATCATCCAGAAATTCCACAGTTGAGGAACCAGAAACAAAGATCTGTAACATATCTAATGTTCGTTTATAGCAGAACAGTTTAGTCTATGAATCTTTGATTTTTCTCTATTTAAACAAACATTATATTTGTTCAGAAATAAGTCCGCCACCGGAAGTTTCCTTTATTGATCAATTTAGTTTACTGTCGTGGATCATTATTGTTTGTTAACTGACAACAAATCAACTGTCAAACAATCTAAAATATAATCTATCCTAAATACAACAATACTATTTATAATAGAATTATTTTTACGATAAAGTTGTTAATGTGATTCGACCTAGAGTTGTTCTTATGATATTAATAGGCATTCTATTATCCTGTAAACGCCAGTAAACACGATATAATGGATGTTTAAATGAACACTTCAACCCGTCAAATCTTTGTTAAGCTTGATCTTAATAGAAGTTAACGTTGAAATCGGTGTTTCAAGAGCGATCAAAAAACGGATGGTTGTTGAAAATGACTAAGCGAAATTTATAATTTTTGCTAGAAAAAACGATTTTTTGCCCCTATAACATCTTGTTGGATGATAGGTGCACCAGGTGTACTTGAAACATGTTGTTTTTCTTCTACCTGTGCCAACGTATCTCTTTTTTTCCACTTCGAACTTCCTGCGCCAATAAAAATAGTAACAGATGTGTACGATTTCTAAGGATATCAACGATTGTTTGAAGACGTGACAGAATTGTGATAAAATTTGAGGGTGAATCAAAGAGAGAAAGATTTTTATCAACGATTCTATAAAATATTAGTTTATCCAACAAACTCAACAAACAGAAACCATTCATTTACGACAAACCATTAATTTTTCATATGAGATTTATTAATGTTTGTCAGGATCAAAATGAGCGAGAATAACAGTTAAATATTGCTGACAAACATTGAATGAGACGATATATACTAGAAGTCGATTGAATTTCTGATTTGCTTTGCCAGTTTTATTCATTTTCCCTCCGATGAATTTCCATTAAAACCTGTCAAACTCCAAGTGTTAGCCGTACGGAATCGTTTACCGTTCTCAATAAATTTCCGCTATTCATCAATACATAGAAACTAAATTGTCAGCATAATTACAACGGTAATAAGCCGGTTGTCGTTCTGGAAATCTGCATTCGCATCACTCATTCATAACACTTAATGGAAACCAAATGGATATAAACTAAGAGATGTCAACTTTCATCGGTAATCGGCTAGACGATCGTAAAGCTTTTCCAAGTATCTTTCCACAATTCAACAAGCTGAAACCAGGGCCGGCTCTTGCCTCGGTCGGGCAGAATTTCTAATATACCGGATATACCATTCGAAAAGTTAAAATTACGTTATGTTAGTCGAAGCGATTTGGGAAATATGTAGGAGTCCTCTGAGAGTGTTCTATTTAAAGTTGGACCCATAGTTCTATGTTCAACTTTCGCAAAAAGCTTCCGTGGGGATCCCTTATGGATTGCCAATTATTTAATCTTAAAAATCCCTCAAAATTCTCCTCGAAATGATTCAGAATAGCCAAATTTACTACAAATTGATGTTGTAATTCAGGATCAAAATTTATTAAAATCTGGATAAACACTGAAGATTAGAAGTGGGTGTCAAATGGTAAAATTTACTAAACATTTCAAAGTCTAGTCATAAATTTGAAAATTTGTATCAAAAATTGAATGAAAGTCAAAATTTTATTTTTAAATTTGATTATAACTGCCCGCTTTTTTGTACAATCACATAGCAATATTCTTTTAAAAAAGTGAAGGTTATCGATGAGAATGGTTCAAAATCTGGAAAGTTTCCCTCGTAGGCGTTATTGAAAAATGAAGCGTAATACAGTTAATTAATTATGTGTGCCACAATTTTGAGTTTTGTATATCTCGCTGGAGTTTCTGTTGTTTGCCGTCCCCTTTATTATGTTTAAAACACCTTTTAATTAAACCAAATTCGGTTATTCGATTTGCCAACAACAAAAACGCGATGAATTTATACTTTCTCGCGTTAATTTGATTATTTACAATGTTCCAATAAAATTGAGATGATTAAATTATACTTTGTCTATCTATTATTTTGTTCGTGTTCATCAAAGGAGAGTATAAAATATCATCAAAGCTCACAAAAAGCTTCATTTATTAATTAACCTTCTGATTAGCAATTATAATTTACATTTAAGGGTTGTACGTTTGAGAAATATTATTTGTTGGAAGGTGGAGTAGAAGGAAAATTTGCAAGAATCCAGTCTAGATTGATTGAGATGCGAGTCACTACGAGATTCATGTTTTAAATTGGAAGTTTGGCACGAAATTTATTAGTGGCACCTTTTCTTCGGCATTTTTTCACTTGAATTCACCGTTTGAATTATTAATCTTCGTAATGGAGGATTTTGTTATAATTTAAAATAAAATTCAAAATCTATAAGCCGCAGTTTGAAATCCGCGTTACTTTAATTACAGGTACAGTTATGAAATATATTTAACAAAAATTATAAAGCTCCAATCTAAATTTTAAATTTCCTATATAACTTTATAGGTGATTTAGTCTTTTTCTAATATGAACGTTGTAGATTAATCGACGGCTTAAAGCTTGTTGTTTAGAATCGAATCAATAATAGCAAATACAATAAAGATGAAAGCCATGTAATCGGTTTATATGAGCACTCTAAAAGCCTCCATATATCTTATTTTGATTTTATCGTGTATATCTAATCGATAATAAAATTTTCAGGAACATCAATAAGACAGCAGTCGAAGAGTTGGCGTGCTGAACATAAGGCTGCTCGTACTTTAGGCATAATAATGGGTGCTTTTATGTTATGCTGGCTTCCATTTTTTCTCTGGTAAGTAGCAAATACGACTTTACATAAATCTTAGCAGGTCTACCACAATGAAAACTTTGACAAAAGGGTATTCATTTCGAAATATAAAAGTACTGTGGCCTCTTCTAGACAATATTACAAAGTCAGACTTTATTTAAAAAGTTCAACTGCGTAGTTTTTACAATTTGGAAAACCTGGATTCTTACAAGAAAATCTACGTTTCTTGAACAAGTTATTGTCGTTTGCATTGTTAAAAAAGTTACGTTATCTTTAATCTTGTGTCATAAATGGTTAAAGCTATGAACTTTCGGGAATCTCTCTACAACGTTCATCAATCTATATGTAATAAATCTTGAGTAAATGTCGTTTAAATCTTGTCATTTATTGAACTAATTGCCCTGTTTTGATCAATCATGAATACAAGGATTTGTATTAGAGCAACCGTTCCTCATAAATCACGATCAATGCTCGATAAGTATAGAAAACTGCTGATCCGTATAATGAACAAATTCAGCTTTATTTGAATTTTGGCACAATTATCGCTTACAAACGCTGCTTTTCCCCGATTATCAAGCAAAATAGTCCTCCTCCAATGAAGATATTCAAAGATTCTGTATCAGTCTTTAAATTCGTTTAATTGAAGTGTACGATTGACGTTTTCCTTTTTCGTTTGGCAATTTAACGAGATTTCTTCTACCATCAAATAAACGAAACTAAAAGAAATCAACACTAACGAAGCAATCAAATTCGTGTCTCTCTGTTTTTTATACAAATTAAATTCAACTAAAATAAAACCGATAAAGACTGATATAAAGTTAGTTTCGATATCTCGACAGGAAGGGAAAATTCTATCCAAATATAAAGGAACATTGATCTCGGGGAATTCTGTAGGCAGTGAAATCGATACTTTTATTTATAGAATATAGGGCATTCGGGCTTAAAATTGGAAATACCAATCCTTGATTTATCGACAAGTATTCTGTTTTTTTCTACAGTGCCTTTCATTGTAATGATGCTGAAAGTTGTTCGTCTTAATGAGAATCCACTCGATAGTCTTATCCACATCGTGATAACAACCAAACGTAATTCCGTGTGGATGTGGCCGAATTGATTCATTTATAGACGAATGTCATTTTATTTAATATCAGCAAATAATTTCGTGAATTATTGCTCACATTTATGGTTAATTATTGCGAAAATGCCGAATCAAGTTCGCTTAATTTGCATTAAGATTCAGCAATTCATCTCGTTGTATTGTAGGTACTTTAATTCTAATTCCAATGACAAATTATCATTTATTAAGTAACGCAATTGAATTTGATCGATCTTGTGGAGTGTTTGAACTAATTGCATTGCTTTAATCACTTAGCTCACTACTTAACAAATACAAAAGCATTAATCAAATATTGTTAGCTACGATCGATTGGAATTTAGCGCTTCACTATTCTCAATACAATATACCGATTGTGTGACAATAATGCTTTTAACCGCAAGCTATACCTCCTTCTAATTGCTCCAACATACAGAACTATGTCTAATCGAATCGTATTTGTTTACAGAATAGGGCTTTGATGCTTCAGAATGTCGAATTATTGCGTTTAATTGGTAATTTTAAGCTTAGAATTCGCACAATTCGGCCACATCTGTTCGCTTTTTTGGATCAATATTAAACATATACAAATGAAGAATAATTCAAGATAAATCCCCACAATTACGATTTCAATTCGTAACAACTTTGAAGGTTTCATAATCCACAAAAGAAAATCGACAAAAGATAGTTTAACTGAATTATTAATGATGTTCGGATTTACACAATTTGATTGTTATGTTTAATAATTACACAAATTTTGTATTAATTTGGCAAATTTGTTTCATTTTAACGAATTTCTAATTAATAAACGAACAAAAGTCTGTAACTTTCGATTCACAACTTTACGTAGTTTCTTATGACAAAAGTTCGTTAGTTAATTATTTGAAAGTAAAGTAGCAAGGACGTCAATTAAGAAAGATACCCAACGATACCCGAGACATAATTGTTTCACGATAACAACACTGAAAACAATGAAATTTGACAACCGTTAAAACGTATAGTGATTGTTAGAGTCTTATAACAACCTTTAATGGATCAAAAAAAGAATTTTATGCTATTTGAAACTTGTTTTGATTCACAATCACGGTCACAGTTTCCAATTTCAATCGATTCGTGATCTGCGATATTCCAATATTGCTTGGAATCATCCAATTTTCCGAATAATTGTTCAAAAGATTTGCGACTCTGCAGAAAATAAAATTTAACACATTACGGGGAAACGCGCCCGATTTGGTTGCACTTTTGCACAATTTCTTCAGTAGCCAATACATTTCATGTTCGTAAATAATGGACGAGGTATCGATGTGAAGCGTCATGTCTCCATAAACATTTCAGCAAGTTGTTTATGTAAGGAAATTCCTGTTCTATATCATTATTCAATATGTTTCTTTATTGGATTGGGTGACTGAATCAAGTCTGTCACCCTATGTAAAGTATACTCTATCAAATTCTCTAAGGCGTTAAATTAAGTCATAAGCCCCTTTAAACTTTATCAACAAATAAGATTTGAAACAGGGTATATGTAAGACCTAGTTAGTCGGTTATAGGCTCCAGATTGTATATCTGTAAAATCGGCCTCAATGAAATAATATTTTTTGAGATAATCCATCCGTAATTGAGATTGATTTGGCTATTTTTTGATCGTTAATTAAACCGTGCATTTTGCATCAATTGCCAACAACCGAACATAAATCAATCAACAGTTGGACGAGCTTTACAAATTAATTCAGCAATAATCGCCGTGTAAATTAACAGTGTGTTTGCCTTTTTTGTCCCATACAGGTATGTTATAACAACATTATGTGGTGAGAATCATTGTCCAACACCGGACTGGTTGATTGGCATGCTATTTTGGGTCGGCTATTTCAATTCAGCATTAAATCCTTTAATTTATGCGTATTTCAATCGGGACTTCCGAGAAGCCTTCAAAGATACGTTATTGTGTGCAATGCCGTGCTGTTTCTCCTGTTGGAAGAATCCAGCTAGATTCCTCTAGCCTCAGGATACTTCTTATCGAGATGAACGTTTGTAATTAAATGTAAATAGAAATTAATCAATCTGTTGTAATGGCGACTACTAATTAATTTAAAATAGTGCTAATTATAATGTATACATAATTAATGGAAATTAGTTATTGTTGTTGAAATAAAATAAAATTACGAATACAAAATTCTACCGTATTGCATTATTGAAATGGTCATTATTCTTTGTTGTTAAATTAAATAAACTGAAATTCAATATTGTGGAATCATATTTGAAATTCCTGGAGTTGTTTAATAATTGGATTATTACTGCTATTGTAAAAGTATTGAATCGATAAATACTGCAAATACCTGAATTTCAATTCAACTAATCAATTAGGTGTACGAAACTATTATAGTCGTAGAATTAGATCGATTCCTTTTCAAATAATTTAACTGTAACAATACATAAAAATAGCAATAATTTAAGACTTGTATTTGATTTTTATCCGAATAATTTCGTCATTATTTATTGCTAATTAATCACTTTTTCTGTGATACTTTATCATTTCTAATCCTATCAAATATTTTGTTATATTGTAAATAATTTCGTGAGCAATTGTGTGATAAAATAAAAGCTATGTGATTATAATTTTGTACATAATCATAATTAATTGCCTATTTTGTACAAATTGATAAATGAATGTAATTAAAAATTAATAATTGTAATAATATCAAATAAGCAAATTATATTTATCGATGTTGTGGATTTTTTGTTGTTGTTTGAATATAAAACTGTTGGTGGCTCACTTATAATTTCTAAGTCTTCCTTATGATTTTGCTCAAAAATTTCGTTTTTGAAACCACCTGTTTATATCGAATTGTATTCTAATTTGTCAACTGAAACACGTTTCTATTGAAAAAATTCTAACCGATTTGTTCGTGCAAATGTTGCAATAGTTATTATTTGAGGAAATCTCCGAAAATTGCCTTTGTTATCAAAGTAAATAGAACAGATTGGTGTTGAAAGAAATGTGGAATTTAAATATTTGTTCTTCTGTAAATTTTCATTTATTGCTGTATTATAAATGTCCTGATGTATTAAATAAAGGCAAAGACAATCTAGTAGGCCTATTTTATAATAATAAAAATAATAACGATAATAATAATACAAAGCATTAGTCGAATGTCATAATATTATCCGTGTTACATGTCATGTAATAATAAATTATAAATATATTGTTTGTTAAATGAAAATCACCTTTTTATTTCCTTGTTATTGTCTCTAAAATAAATGAAACGTAATCGATTTGAATTATTCCTCGATAATTTAAATCTTAATATACATTTTTATAACAGAATAAATCGTCAAAACCACAACTAACTGGAATAAATTCGACTCATTTGGTAGAAGTTGAGAATTTACGATTTCAGGAACTATCATGTATATTTCCTGAAAAAAACAAATTCCAAATATTAGATGTTTATAGTTTGCCCAAGTACCGTTTATATTCGTTGAAATTGATGTGATAACGCGGAAAGCCGACCTTTTTTTCGATAATCCGCGAAAATGGAGGCTTTACTTTAGATGGAATTTCCTTTTATATTATTTTACAACGAGATTTTATTGTATAGAGAAACAAAAAATAAGAAGCACTAAACCAGCCTGTTTCAAATCTTTACACATTTCACAATCTCTGAACAACATCAAGTTTCAGAAAAGAAACGTATTACGGTAAGGTTCACTGCAATTATCCACTGAAAGTTTTCTTTAAATTCTCCTCAATATAGGTAGATTTCTATTGCTGAAAATAATTAAATATTCACGCGTACAAGAAACCTATTCTTGTAAAACTGATTACAAATTACAGCCTGAAAAGGAGTTTCTTCGGTTGAAATAGATCTCCACCCCTGAAAATAGTTGAATACTCAAAACGATTATTTGTAGAAACCGGTAAAGCTCAGAAAACTGTTTGTCGGCTTACAGGATTATTTGTAGCGTATTGGAACTTGCTGAAAAGATGGCAGTAGTGGTATGGCAGTCTTTCAGAAAGATGCTGTAACATTACAAAATTATAAAGTTAATTAATTTTTATTTTCCCGAAATGGATTCAGAACTATTTATATTTCGAAATTTTTTGTACAACTGATAAAAGCTCATCAAAATTTATAAAAATGAGCTTATCTCTATTTCTCCTCTATCTATCGATTTATCAATATTCTCGATGAAGTATCAGTAAATAAAACAATAACTATTCGGAATATATACGCCTTGAATGTTTGTATAGGAGAGCTTTTCAAAACATTCCGATATAAATGTCAAGTTTCTTAAATATTTACACGTTCATTCTATTTCAATATTTAAAAAACAACTAAGCTGATATTTTCAGGATAATTGCAAGAAAAACTGAAAAAAAGTGTTTTTGTTCTTTTACAACATCGATCGGATATAAGCCGTTCAGTGTAAACCAATCTCAAAGGAATACTCGATACTGTTACAGTTTTTTTTTTTTGAGGGGGTGGAAAGGAATTACCGAAAACTCAATTTTCAGATTCAGTCAAACACGTTTACTCGTAAGTGTTAATCATCAAAAATTCCTCACTCAATTAAATTCTTATTAACGATAATGAATAATTTTCTAATAGCGAATATCGATAGAACGCCGATTAAATTTCCGGGATTAAATTGTTTAATTAACGGTGGATATTTGATCGGGTTGTAAATTATAATTTCTTAATGGTGTTGTTGGTCAAAGCTTCGAGAAATCTTGAATCAAAATAGCGTCAAAGTATATTGTCTCGGTATAAATTGAATATTTCTATTGGTAGTTTGAGGTGGAATGGAGAGAGAAACGATTGCTTCGTATACGCCGTCGCCACAAAGCCGCGAAAAGCTCTCCAGCTACTACCCTCGAATTGTACGTACAGTTTCACGCGTGTATTGCCGTTGATAAAGCACCATTGATAATCTTGAAGAATCACAAACATTCTACATATCGTTGGGGAATATTTGAATTAAAACAATAAAACTCGAGTGCGTTCAGATTTACGAATAAATTTGGAAATTATTCAAATTACTGTGGCATTGAGTCTGAAACTTTGGGAAATTTTTAAAGATCGTAAAATACAGTTAGATTCTGTGGGATTCTCCACAATAATTGTTAATAATAAAGATGGCATTTGATGTTGAATGTGGAAATAAAACTGAAACTTTATCTACAACCTGTTGTCGTTATCACCTAATCAATCGTTGACGAAATTCCTGAAAATCCATCAAGGTAATTGTGGAATTGTAAAAAATTGACTGCAATATATTCGGAAAGTTTCAACAATCGAAAAAGAGGAAAAAATCAATTATCATCCAGCCTCTTTATTGCTACGAATCGTTCACTTGAATTTATGATAATTTGATTTATCCAATAAGAAAAATGTAGAATATTCAGAGGATTTATCTTGGGACGATCCAATAATATTTCAAATAACCCGACCAAGAGTATAGAAAGATTTTTATCAATTGAAAATGAACGAGATTGTTGTAATTACAGAATTGTTAACAACACAAACTGCAATAAAAAATTCAACAGACAATCCAAGCGAAATATTCGATTCCATTCCAATATCAAACAATTCATTGTATTTGTTTACAACACCACCAACAACTACAACAACAGTTCCAACTGCAACTAAATGGCCACCAGATTCATGGTTGTTGTGCTTTCTATTTGCTGTAAAAACAACTGTAATGGCATTAATTATAATAGCCGCATTGTTTGGGAATTTACTGGTGATTGTTTCAGTGATGCGTCATCGAAAATTACGCGTAATAACAAATTATTTCGTTGTCAGTTTAGCATTAGCCGATATGTTGGTAGCTATATGGGCGATGTGTTTTAATTTTAGTGTCGAAGTAACTGGTGGACGTTGGATATTCGGTTATTTCATGTGCGATGTATGGAATTCATTAGATGTTTACTTTTCAACAGCCTCAATCTTACATTTATGTTGTATTAGTGTTGATCGTTATTATGCAATTGTTCAACCACTTGATTATCCATTAATTATGACAAATGTCCGTTTGGCCATCATGCTGGCTGTTGTATGGTGTAGTCCAGCTTTAGTGTCATTCCTACCAATCTTCATGGAATGGTATTCAACTGAAGAACATTTGAATTTCCGTCGCAAACATCCCCAAATTTGTACATTCACTGTTAATAAAACGTATTCGGTTATATCGTCGAGTGTTAGCTTTTGGCTGCCTGGTATGGTGATGATCTTCATGTACTATCGAATCTATGTTGAAGCTGATCGACAGGAGAGAATGTTATACAGGTAAAAAGATGGATTACAATTTCCTTTAAGACTTTGTAATTTTGAAATGAGAACCTTACAAAACCATCGAGTGTTGTTCGTAAATACACTTAGGCCTGCTCTTTATTTCACAACAAACTCGCTGTTTTACATTATAATACACTTAAATTGTGAATGAAGTTAATTACAACAATCAGTGCGAGAAAGCGACTGAAACTCAAAGTAAATTTAAACAACTGAGACCTGTTACCTTTCTCTAGACTTCATATAATTTAAATTCTAAAGAGAATAATCTTTACTATGAAAATCAAAATAATAAACCTGTTAGTAATTCTTTAAATAAAACAACATATTTTCATTAAAAATCACTAAAATAATGAAAGAAATACTCACTTACACAAATAATTCACCAATAACCCTTGAATACGAATGACAACCAAATTTGGAATTGTAAGGTTAAAAATTTAGGAACTTAATTTGAAATTTTCACTATTTTTTTGATTATGTACTTTATAAATTGCACTTGAGATTTTTAAAATAACTTTACTCTATTACTCTATTCCCCTAGAATATCTGTCTCACGATACAAACATTACACAATTACAGGAAATAATCATTATTGGCGTCGAAAATTACAGACTTTGTTATAATAAAGTATTATAATGAAGTCGCACCGGGCTATAATATATTGAGATTACTTTCTGAATAATTGAGGTATAAAGAACAACAAAATAGCGAATAGTTTGCGTTAAATTTCAAACTAAAGAGGACAATCGTATAGATCGAAAGTCTGAGCTGTGGTAGTAATATTGTTAAAATCAATTCAAACTGCAATAACACCAATCAGAAATTTTGTAAGCAATCTAGAAAATTTCCCCCAGGACATACAATTTGTTGTTGTTTTTAAGAACTCTCTCGTTATTCTTTAATTTGATTGTATTTAGTAACAAAATTCAATCGAATTTGATATAAAACCGCCAGAGAAATTTAATTATTTGAACTCGAACAATTTTAAACAAAATTCAATTGAATTCCAATCAAATTGATAAAATCGAGACTTGATAATTCCAATAATTATCGAATAAATACAGGAAAAACGTCAATAATATCCCGGCGCATCCACCAAATTTCAACCAGTTTAGCAGATTAATTTCACAACCAGTTGAACGAACAAAAATCTACAATTTCCGTAATCTTCCGCAAACTTCGAGGCCTCGACGTTGTTTTGATCGTTCTAAATTGCTTCTATCAAGTTCAAATCACAATGGGAAGCTTTAAAAAACCGAAAACTACAACTTGAATTTCTATTTTTTTCGAAATTAGAAAGTTTTCTTCAGTAACAGATTCTTTCCAATATGTTTTCAAATTTATAAATGTCCATCATGTTTCCATCTTATTGGATACCAATGTAGGTCAATAATGTTTCGTCAAGACAGTGACGAGAAACTTTAATTTTTACGAAAATTGATTTCGTTCAAATATTGACATGTTGTCGAAAAGTTATATTCATGAATGCGACTCTACTCGTTCGTGTTCTAAGCGAATATTCTCAAACACAAAAAAAAGTTGGAGTTGTTTGAGTTTTCGTTGTAGGGAGTTTAGATGAGAACAAAAGCTAAGAAGGGGAGAATTACTTGTTTAATATTTATTAAAAATTCAATTCAAATCTATTAAATCCTGGTTATGGTGGAGGTTTCTAAGAGAGTTTCGTTAACAAGACATAAAAGACAAGCAATTGTGAGCTACTCAATTAGAGAACTTAATAAAAGTTTGAGGCAAGCAACTGATTTATTCAATATTAACACGACTATTGTGTTAAAATTGTTTAAAAGACGGCCAATAAGAAATTGAATTCTAATCGTTAAATTAAAGATTCGGCCAGTCTATCTACACTGGAGTTTGTTTGGGAGTTTAAACGGCATAGTTTCTATATATGGAATATGTAATTTCGCTTTGATATTCACAAACTGTAAACATACTATAGGTCGATATATTGTACAAAGTCAATGGTGCATTATGATGCATTGAAAATTAGCTTTTCAAACAGATAGAGTGACTATTTTTTGTACTATTTGTAAGATAATCAATGGAATAATTCATTCGTGGTCGCCATTCCTTATCTGTTTGAATCTCCACTGATTTCCCTCTAGTTGGTGACGTTTCCAAATGGTGAAATAATACAAATCCAAACGCATTAGAATAAAAGCGGATTAAAATTTTCGATTCAAATAAAAATCGTACGCTGTTTCAGTTGTATAAAATTTTCAATATTGCGATGTTCCATATGAGCTTGGTTTTGTCTTGCCAGTCCTTATTTATGAGAAAATGGAATTTCAAATATTTTTATTGTTGAATCTTATGAGTAACTATTGTAAAACGAATCCGTAGAATTTTCGTTAACGATGAATTGATTACTTTGTTTGGAAGATGCGCTATTTGAATCTTGCAATTTCATATCTTTACTAAAATGAAAATTGTAGCCAATTTAAAATTACAAGTATGATTCACGATTGATGTACCCTTTATCGGTTCAAGCAATTTTTGCAATAAAATTTTTATCAATTATTAAACATTCTCTATGCCCTGAAATACATAAAATCTATTTCTTGGCTTTAGAATAATTCACTACAGAATCTTATTTAATAGTAACTGTAGCTGTAAAATTCAAGAAAAACTGTCCTTTACACTTTACATTAATATTTATCGATGAAATAGCCGATTCTAGCCAAACTGCTAAAGCCAAGAGCTCTGTTGAATAAATTAAAACGACGTGGGCAATAAATAATTGATTGTACTGATAATTCTTGAGTCGGATTTTTTACAGAAATTTCGTACTTTCAACAACTCTCTAGGGTATTTACCCTATACAGAATTGATGAAATGGTTGTTTGACGCTCCAATTTTGGGGCTGTTTCATTTTCAGCCGACATTAAGGTGATAATTTTTCTTAGTTTGTATCGAAATTTTTCCGTATAAGTGAATTGAAACTACTAATAACGACGATTAATTTATTTTATTTACACATCAGTTTTAAATTCTTTCCCAAGTCTTTAACGACACGATACTTTAAAGAAATCGATACATGCAGGTTTGATGTTTCAATATTGAAAATAGATTAGAATCTAGTTAGGATCATAATATTCTCTAGACAATTATGGGAAACGATACGTTAAAGTAAACATTTATAATCGGATGTTTGGGTATCATTAATCAATTTTCATCGATGAATATTTCACAATAAGAGTAATGTAATTTTAATTTTGTATTAATTGTTATTGGAAATAACTCGAATTTTTTGCTAAGAAGAAATTTCAATTGATGGGGAATTATTTGAACAAAAATACATTTTTTTGACTTATCAGTTTGATTAAGGAACCGTAAATAATACCCTTTTGTATTCCATATTATCTACCCGGATTCTGGATAATATATTGTTATCTAGTACATATGGGAGGTACAAAAAACATTTTAACCCCCATTTCATCATTTAGATGGATGTTATTGTGTTTGTTCAAAATTTTGTAACATTTCAATAATAATTTCATATATAAATTATCTCTCTTCTCTCCATCTCTATTTTCTAAATCCATTTGTCAGTACTGATGGGATTTCGTGTTCCTAATGGAATTTATACATCAATTTCGATAGCTAATTAGTTGAGAAACACAAAAAATACGATCGATATTTGTTAATTTGATCATTCAAGTTGTTAATTTGCGAATTCGTAAAAAAATGAAAAAAGCGGCATCAATTTGATTGAAATCTACAATTATAATCATCTAATTAAAAAGAAAATCAATACTTCATCATCAATTCTGATATACTTGTCGGAATTGTAGAAAATTTCCATTTTTATTCGTCTGCTAGATGCCAATCGATAATTCCAATAATGCCCCCTTGAAGCTTGCCGCAAATTATTACTTTAATATTAACGAGCCCCCGATTAATTTGGCTCTTTGTTTCTTTCCTCTTTGGCCGGTTTAAATCACATTTGAAAGCAATAAAGTATGATTACACGTGGCGGATTTTTGTTATGACCTTTTCATTTTCGTTGATTTGATAAAGTGAAGGATTCGGGAAGAATTTTGTTAGCAAAAACCATTTGTGGCGTTGGGCTTTGTTTCCATTTAGACTCACACACGCGCCAGAGATGATAATTTAACAAACAAAATTTGCCACGTGTACATTTACAGGACAAATTAACCAACATTCACTTTGAAATTTTAATGAAATTTATATAGGTATTGTTAACAATGAATAACACAATTTAGGTATTATTCATTACTTGGTTTTCTGTTAAATGCATTTTAATCTAAAAAATAAAACCAATTAGGTTAATAAATAATTTTCCAAAAGGTTGAATTTTTTATAGTTTCCTGCTATTAACGATGGAATTGAATGAATTATCGAATACTTTAATGTCTCGTTTATTGATTGTATTAACTTCTACCTTTACTACACCATTGAAAAGTTATTTAGAAATAAAAAGGGTTCTGTCTCTTTTTATATTACTAATAATTGATTTATTGTAGCCCTATTTAGGGATGCTTATATTTAATTATAGTATACAAAACCAAAATCGCCGATTAAATAGATAGAAATTCGATCACGTATACTTTACTAGATTCTCTAAAGTTTTGACGAAATTCGTAAATCTTCATAAATTATCGATCAAATAAAGATCAAAATAGTTTATTAAGTATCCAACTGTGATCTATTTTATTGGCTTTGTATTGAGGAAATTTCGTTTTTATCGAATCGGTTAAAGTTTAAAAGCACCATCAAATGGTACAGAGACAAGTTTCGAATTTAATCGAAACTATCGTTAATAATTTCAGCAGAAATCTATGAAATTTTAGTTCAGTATTCTTGTCAGATTATTTTGAACTAGGGAAACTTTTGAACCAGATTCATAAATTCATTTCACGAGCCACAAAAACCAATTCATCATAACGGTTGTTTTTTGCCCCCGAATTTCAGTTTGCAACAATATTAAAATGAAAGTTGTTGAAAATTTTGGTATATCGTTAACGTTTCTACAGCAGTTTCATTAAATTTCAACCGGAAAGCTGATCGATTTTCTCTAGATTATTGTCCGAAGACTATATTCTAATCTGTACGGTAGTTTCATAACAACTGAAGAAAATTTTAGTAAACAACCCCTAAGCTCAAGACACCCAGTTGGTGTAATCTTTCGGATTTAATAAAATTTAATCAAATATACAACGTGTCTTGCTTCTAGATGCGTGTCACTAATTACCAAGTTTTGAAAATTTTAGAATTTCCTCGTCTTGAATTCGAATATGGAAATATTTGTGATTTTATTCGATTTACCTTCTAACCAACTATACTTTTAATGAACAAAAAATGAGAAGGGTTAGAAAATTGTATTTTGCACGCTTGGTTTTCAGATCGCTTCCAGTTTGGTAAAAAATCGAAAAAATACAAGTGTTGTGTGTTAAATATTGAATAACAAAATTAACAAATTGTACCGTTGTAAAATTTCAATAAATGTCTTCGTTTTCCTTTCACCAATCGGTATTTTAATTAAAAATTTAATAATTAAGTTTTTTAGCAAATTCAATGGTTGTTTGTTCGTGGGAAAATCAACTTTTCAAATTTGTTTATACTATTATTCATTCAGTTTTAATTAAATTTCCAACCTTCAACTTGACAGATTGTCGTATTTTGTAAAAGTTTTCCTAGTGAAATTTTATTACAAACACATTTTTAACGTAATTTCGTGTACCGTACAAAAGGAGATGTATCGTCTTATAACTTCTTTTGTATATAAATGTCGACTTTTATTACATTTTGGGTTGCTTGTAACGTAAAATAAATGTTGAAATAAAGAATCTACTAAAGACAACTCACAAAGCCATCAACAAATTATAATTTTTCTACAATTTTGGCTGATTTACCTAATCAAAATTCATTCAGTTGCACTAATTGATTATAAATTGATCTAAATTGCCTATATTTTAATCAACCCTTTTACTAGTTGGCAACAATTTTCATTAAAATTTATTAAAATTAAATATAGCCGAAACTACGTACATGTAGGCTGATTATAATTAAATACCTTCATTAGAATTTCAACGTATTGTATCGGTACTAAAAATAGAATTTCATCGAATCAATTTATTTTGTTTTGAAATACAACAACAGAGGGAAAAATCGACTGAAAACTAGAAAGGGAATTTCAGCAGAAAAAGGACTTGAGCCGACCAAAACTCTTGAAACACAACCGTCTATTTTCAGTGAAAAGAGTTCAAATAAAATGCTGGAATGAAAATGGATTGAAGATTCTGTCTACCCACACAAACACTAAACAAAACAACGTCTTTTATCATCATCACGTACTATTCTTCCTACCCTCATCATTATCATTTACAGTACACTACAGAATAAACGTAATTTGTGTAAAATGATTAGGGAATTTATGGATGTTGAAGTCATAATTTTCAAAACTTGACAGCTTTTATCAACCGGTAAGTAGTGTTGAAAACCTGCTCTTCTTCCGTCAGTTGAGAATTTTAGAGATTTAAGTTGAATTAACACGTATATTGTATGTAATTTCTAGTTTTACTTGTCGGTTTTAACGTTTTATTGGGTTTTATTTTAAGAACAAGAAAGTCAAAGGTAAAAGCTTCTTTTATCTATGTTAAATTCAATTTCTTCCGTCGATAACACTCATTCGATTCATAAAATATTGAAACTGGACGGTTGGAAAAGTTTCCAGATGTAGCGCAATAGTTTACCCAGAATTTTCAATTTCACCAGACAAAATTTATACGAATATGGAACATCAGGAGGGCTCGAATAAAGAGCAACTTCCCTGAATAACTTACTCTAAAAAAATCCTTCTAGATGTTTTAATAAAACTGAAATTTAAATTACGCACCCTTCGAAAAGTGAGCAAATAATACGTTGGTAATACAGGTCAATCAAACCTATATTTTGAGGGTGCGTAAAAAACTTGTATTCTTCTGAGTTTTACGAAAAATCAAAAAAACCGATAACTCTTGAAAGCGTTACAATAGAGGTGTAACTGTTAATTCTCGAGTAAAGCTTAAAAAGCGTGCTTTAAAGGCTGATATGTCGGAAACTGTATAACAAAAGCGTGATTATTTGTTCTTTCGAGTTCTCCCGCTAGAACAAAATACAACTTTTGATAAAATTCGGCCTCTGTATTGGATACTAATCCGGATTGAGATTGTCAACTTTAACAACTCTGATAAGTACAACTCAAATTCGAATATGAATAAATAAGAAAGATTCTAGGATATTTAACTAATAATTTTGACGATTAATTTCTATCAATAGATAGGAAGAACAATCAATTAAGTTGAATGAATTTTATTTACCAACAGATGGCAAACTTCTATTTCAAGTTTTTTTAAAGCATTAAAACTGCATTGAATAGACGACATAATCCGGCGAGAAATTTCCATTAACTAAAAGTGGTTGTTGTGGTTTTTTCCTTCTTTAAATACCCTGATATTTTAAGGGAGAGTTCATTCAGTATCATGAATCTCAACCCACCCTCGTCTGCCTCCTTCATAGTGGACGAAAAAAAGGTGTAAATACTTTTAAGATATCGCATCCTATAGAAAATTCTTACACCGTGGAATTTTTTGTTGCGGCACAACAGATCAATGTTAGGCTTTTGGTACTGGGGCAAAAAATTCGAATTCGACACGTACACGACATATACAGAAAGTGGCATGTTTCACTGGCTCTACATGGCTTTTTTCAAGGGGAAGTTTTCTGACATTTATTCATCAATCTTGGGATCGGTTGATAGGAAAGTGATAAATGGCCTTTGAATAATGTTGGTTATAATCGGACGATATTTGAAGAATTTTAATATCATCCTAAATATTTACAGTTAAACAACAGCATTTATTAAAGCTTACAAAGTAAATATGGAATTTATACGATGAAAATAGATGAAGTATACCAATTGACTGGGATATTTTCGATAGAATATCTGGAGGATAATTGATATTTTCCATCGCCATAGGGGGAGAGATCGAAAATGATAAATGAGTCGAACTTAATCTATCCGATGTCTTTAGTAGACGGAAAGCGAGCGGATTTCGGATGAAATACCATTAAATGACGATCGAATTTCATTTCAACTGAACGTAGTTATATTAAACTGATCAAATTGATTAATAAAGCGTTATTATCACGAAATTAGCAAATATTTGTATTCGATTGAAATGAAAATCTTTGCGTTTTTCACTAGAAATTAATATTATGAGAATTAATAGCGAAGGAATAATTTTCTTGAGAGTTCTACAAACACCACCTACGCTTCAACTTGCAACAATCACGGCTTTAATCAGGAAATTGGAAATTTTCAAGGAAGTTCGTTTTATATTCAATGAAATAATTTATGAAACGAATTCATAAATATCAGTTAACAATTCTTCGTAAATTGATAATTTAATTATCTTTAACGGACGTTTGTAATTAAATTGTGTGTCGACATTAATTCAATTTGTGTTGATATATTGTAACTAAACTTGGATGTAATTTAGAAATTGGTTATTTCTTCCATAAAGGTTGTATAGACTTTACAATAATACTTATATAGATAATAAAACTTCGCCAATGTTAGTGTTGGAAATAATTGGACTAGTGTAACTTCTATTGTTGAACTATGATGTGAAACACAATAACAAGCAAAGATAACAAGTCGTACAAATCCTGATGAAATTTCTGGCTGTTATTGCAGCAGTACATTCCTCCTATTGACTCTATAACTCAAATTCTAAGCATTATCGAAAATCTCACTAAAATAATTCAGAATTTTGCAATACTTGCAAGTCTAATTAAATATAATTAATTTTAGAGCACGCTACTTACGTGCGTAAGTAGTTTATCGTAGTTTTTTCCATAATTTAACACCACTTCTACATATCCGAAGTTGTAGTATTTCACTTTATTTTATTATAATTGTAGAACAAACTTGAAACAATTTCACAAACACTCACGCCACCCTTTGTAATGTTTATTAATAGAGGAGAATTCAAGTAGTTGTCATACCTGTAGAGATAATTACAATTATAAGCTAAGCAATTGTAAATGAACCCTTGTTATAATAACTGTCTACTTGTGGCACATGTTTAAACCAGTGGATTGTAAAACGGCCAAATTGTTTCGTTGAATTCACTCAAATTTCTATTTTGATTGAAAAATTTATGCCTGTCTTGATCGCTAGTTTCATCTACGTAAAGTTTATAGCCGTCATGTCCTCGGGACTGTACAGTTCTAAAATTGTTTATTAACTTCTATTTTGTTCTTTTGTTGAGTGCTCGAGCAAGTAATAACTGGAATCTATGCACCTGTAGCTCTATAAAATTACTAAGTGTCTAAAGTAGAGCAACTGATGGAGGATTAATAATAGATCCACTGCAACTCGAAATAAAATTGAAATATGCAAACAGAAATGTTGGATTTTATATAGCGTAATTTTCTGATAAAGCACCCAAATTTCGCCATAAAAGCCCATCATTAACATTAAACAAACCATTATTGGCGTCACACTGGTATAAAATCGTAATCTACAAGATTAACTTTGAAAAGTTACCGACTAGACTTGGGTGTTACGTTTATACGAATAGAACACAACATAAATGAATGATTAAGTAGCAAAAACAGACCCTTAAATTTCTACCACATCGGCAGACAGATGAATAGCAACCATTTATATAGATAGAAATTTAGGATAGCTGAAACAAAAGAAAAATGGCGAATTTTTTCGATAAATTCACATATTTTATAAACATATCCACAACTAAATTCTAGTTGTAGTCGTATTTATTCGATAGATATTACAATATTTTTACATAAGTGAATAATAAATGAAATTGACTAGTATTGATTATAAATACACGATTACAAAGGTCGATCGGGGGGAAGTAAACCACAATAAATTAAAATCTCAGAAACAACTATATTTACTTGTACATCCCCCATAAATTATCAATTAGAATTAAAAAGTGACAAAAAAATAATGGCCCAATATCGTATCACTAGTTTTCTAACGAATTCATCGGAAGTTTTGGAGTGAAAATTGGTGGATGCGCCGGCCAAAATCCTATCTGTGCTTCAATTTTTATTTACAGAAAATTCTAATTTTTTTTAAATTGCATAAATTTTAATTTTTTTTTTATAAATAGGAAGATTTCAGGCAGAAAATTTGATAATATCGTTACATCTTCGTTTAGTTTTAACTCTCAATAGAGTCATTTTCATTTAGTTTAGACAACTTTTAAAAGCTTCTAGAGTAAAACTTTTCTTTGTTTTATACATAAAAAGAACATCGCCTATTCTTGTATGTTGAATCAACTATTTGTTACAATTCCGAGTATAAGGAACATTGAATTGTGAGGTTCTATATCCCCAATTCGTTATAATTAGATTTTCAGACTTCAGTTTTGATATTTATCAGTAAATTTCCAACAATTTCTTTTCAACAGCAATAAATAAGTTATAAATTTTGATTGTTCCAAGACTCACACCCTTTAATTAAAACATGAAACTTTTGTTTTACAAAAACACAATTATTTTAAATAGAAAATACGGGATTTCGATTACTTTTATGTGGCTTAAATGTTAAACATTGCTCAGCACTTATCCTTTTCCATGTGGGTGGAATGGCCCTTGTTTTAAACTAAATAAACATTTATAAGCTCGAAAAGCTTGATGGTATTGTCTAGTTCTATGGTCGACACTGTCCCCAGTCATTAAGTTAGAGTCCTACAACATTGTTGATGGTACTTGTGAAATTGTTGAAATTTTAAAATTTCTTGTCTAAATACCGAATTTTATTTCAACAGTTTCTGTTGAAAATAAATCGAAATTACTACAACTTTGAATAAATGTAAATTAGACCACAACACTAAACGATATTTGAATTACAATACAAGAAATAGTTGGGTGTATTTTTTAGTCATCAATTCCGAATGAATATTTATATTGTTTTTCCAAATGAAAATTTTCGCATTTAATTAATTAATGATTCTACAGAAAAGTTCTTGAAAGGATTCATCTTTTATTCTTTTCAATCTCGCACGAAATAATGATGTTTTTATGCCATTCTTTCAACGCATTGTTAGCTTACTTCATTATTAATTAATTCTATGACTGTTTCATTTAATAGGCTTTATATGAGTCAATGCTTTTACAAGCTGCTTGCAATGTTTTAATTATTAATTATTGGTGCTTCAAGAATTAGACGGTTTCATGAAGAATTTAAAGTTGGAAAATTTCAAGTTAATTTAAAAAGGAAGTAGAATAGAGTGCAATTTCCCATATGCAAGGAATATTATTCAAATCTCTAATAGTACATACAATTCGTTGCAAGAACTGTAATATAATCGTAATTCTACAATACTATTCGTTTCGTTCTTGTAAGCTAAAAATAGAGCGTGATTTTTGATAAATTTTGAGGAAAATTGGTGTTTGTAAAGCGCGTATTTAGACGAGTTATTATTAAATATTTCAATTCGGACAGTTGAGTTAATGATAAAACTTTGGCAAACAAATGTACTTTCCTTTCAGTTCATTTTCCATCCCCTGTCTACAATCTTATCTCTCAGAAAAAAGTCCAACTTTCCAACTTTTATCGATTGTTTAGTGTTGTCTATTTTTTGTTATAAATCAATCTTTTTCTTGTTATAGAAGTAAAGTAGCTGCCGCTCTACTAAACAAACATCTTCAAATCAACGGCATATCAGCTGGATTGACATCATTGCGTCAATCAATGGACGGCGATGGATTCACAACAGCGGAGAAATCAGCACCAGATCCGGGCACTAGTAGTAAAATGAAACGTGAACGGAAAGCGGCAAGAACATTAGGCATTATTGTCTCAGCATTTCTAGCATGTTGGCTTCCATTTTTTCTCTGGTATGTATTTATTCGAGTTTATAGAAACTAGACGATGATATTTGCTTGAGATGTTTACAGATTGTTTCACATATTCGAGTGATTTTCGTTGATTCTCCTGTTCGCACGAATTGAATTTCCATTTCAACACTCACTATTTTGACCGGTTTTTACCGTGCATTTTAAACAGGATTTTATCAATTTTTTAGGCGGATTATGTGCTCTTAAATTCAATTCAACGATGATTATTAATGTTAAACAGGATTACAATTCAGACACGGCTCTAGATCAAATCAGTATGGGTGGATGGGATATAGAAAATATATCTAAAATTTAATAGGGTTCAAACCTTTACAAATATTCAATGTAAATATTTATTTAGCGAAAAATCAACATTTCGGATAGATTAACTCTAGTTATTGAAATTGTTTGGGAATTTTCAAAAATTATGACAATGAAATCCGTGTTGAATCCCTATTTCAGCGTTTCTTGATCCGTTCTAGACTTCTACAACATAAAACAGTAGGAGCGTAATTTTAGATAAAATTTGTTTTTTTCACCCGACTCCACTCTCTAAAATGATCCTTTCCCATCAACTCACTTTTGGTAAAACAGAGTCTGTAGTGTGTAATAATAGTGGTGTAATTTGCAGAATAAACACGTACAGTTATAATAGAATGATTAAGTTGTTTGCCTTTTTTGGTCTGTTTCAGGTACGTGATAACTTCACTGTGTGGTGCGAATCATTGTTACAGTCCTCCATCCGTTATCACGCTAGTATTCTGGGTAGGATATTTCAATTCGGCATTGAATCCACTAATTTACGCATATTTCAATCGAGAATTTCGTGTAGCATTTAAGAAAACATTAGAGAATTGCTGTCAAGTAACATCAAAATTGTTCTGTTGGAAATGGAGACGTTCACGGAACGATCCTCATGTAAATTATAGTAATGCATCTAGTGAAATGCATGCTAATAATCATGTACGAAAAGAATTCCGCACTGAAGGTATGGTGCAACGATTCAGTTATAACATTTCTGAAGGTGAAGTCATTAACTTACAGAGTGAGGATGCTATTTAAAGATACAGCATATCAGAAATATAATTTCTTTTTATTAAGTTCTATTTTTATCGCGTTGTAAAAGGTCAAGAATCGTGTTTTTTGAATTTTAAACAGCGACAACAACAGAAAAACTGTTTTTTCGTCGAGTTGACTTGATTTACTTTCATTAACTGAGAAATTTCCATTACAATTATGTGCTAATGGAAGCTCTTATTTTACTAGATTCCAATGTCGGTAATAGATCTGACATTTTTTTTAAATAAATTCTCGTATCTCTATGGAAATTGAATTTCTTAAATTACCGTATGTGGAGAGTAAATGGAATACTAAAAGCCCAGTATAACCGGTGCTAATTGTACTCCTAATGGCTGGATTACCATACGAAAAGCGCAAATGGTAATCCTTTTTTACGGCTTTTAAGAAAAACATCAATAGAACAACAAAATTTCCAATTTTTATCAATTCATTATTTTTAATAAATCTTCTCAGAGACGTAGTGGTATGTTATCAATAGGTCGAATTCAAGGCAATACAGGCCAAATGAGAGCCTAATTTGTCTAGTTCAAAGACGTGATCGAATTCGTTCGATTCTAAAATCAACACAGCTGCAAAATTGCAGTTTTTTTGTGAAAATAACAACAGTACCGAATGAAACTAAAACAAATAACTACAGTATCAATCAATTCATGTAACTCAATTTCGGTGCAATTTTCGTTTGGAGGAAAGCTCGATCTTCACACAAGAATATCGACCGGAAATGTCGGATTATAAATCGGATCTCTGTGGAACAATTCCGGTAGTGTTTCGACAATTGGATGGAAACGTTGTCGATTTTCGGTCTTGTAGCGAGAATGGAAGGCGGTGTCGTAATTTTCGTCATAACCGTCTTCAGTGCGATTTACTGGCGTGGTAGCTGCGAAAGTTTCACGGACAAAATAACAACCCTTGATACCGTCATCGTTCAGTTTGAACAAGCCGTCGATAGATTTATTACAACTTGTAAGACGTGTTTACTTGCGATTATAAAAAATTAAAATAATAATCGATATCGGGCAGTATTATATCGATTTAAAAGTCCTGCAATATTCCTACAGTTTAATATTAATATAGGATGTTTGGGGATTTTGTCATAAAGTTTTTCGTGAGAAAACGCACAATAATTTGGAGAAATTACACAACACATGGTATCGTGACACGAATCATTAAAATACAGTCAATCTTTATAAAATATTCATAAACAAAGTACAAGGTCTTACTGACAATCTATCTAATTTATAAATCATTATCATGGACTTCTATATTTAGCGAAAAAACTTTCGTATTGATGTATTGATAAGTTACGAGATCAAGGCTAATGGAATTGGTAATTTTAATTGTTGGAGACATTTAGAACAAACAAATCGACCAATTTAAGGAACAATCCATTAAAAAAAATGTGTAGTTGTATTGTAAATAATCTAAATGTAACACCAATAATTACCAAAATAATATGTACAATCAAACTAAAATAATCTCCTGAAATACTCCTATAGATGTAAATTGAATGTCTATTATAGTGGAAATTAACAATAACTCATATCAAATAAATATTATAGATCTATTTGTATCTAATATAGGAATGTTTAATAATTGTTTGGGTATATAGCCTGAAAAAATCGGGTTATTTTCAGATCATGTGTGAATAATTTGTTTTCAATATTCAATTAAATCAAATTAAATTGCCAACTTTCAATTGCCATGAATGTTCGCAAAATTAAAATATCTGATTCTGGTTTATTTCTAAATTACAAATACTCGAAAGTGTAACGTCCAATGTTTTGTAAAAAATTATATATTCAACATAATTGGGGGTGGTTCGGAATAGAAATGCCAAAATCTAAATTTTCAACGTTGCATAATTGAAGACAGAGTTCGGCCTAAGCGAATAGGGGTGGAAAATATTCCACGAAAAGTGTCATTTTTAATCAATTTCTGTTACCACGAGACAGGGTTAAATTGAGGAATAATTGACGGTTTAATTAAATAAAACTGTACTATTTACAGACGATTTAAACAGTAAGGGTAGTCTATTCTGTGCCACTTTAATATTTCATTGTCTGTGTAACTGTAATTGCATAGAATTATATTTTATATTATCAATTTGTGATAAATATGGAGCAATTGTATACACATCAATTGAGTTATTGGGGAATGAATCTTTATACAAAATGCAGAGACAATTTAATGTTAATTTATTGATATAAGATAAAATTTTATGTGAAAAATTGTATTTATTTTCAAATAAACGTTGTAAAGTTATATTTTTGTATCAATCAACTCAGGAATATCAGTTGAAATGTTTATCGTCAACACTTAAATAGGTGACAATTTCACAAAAGGGAACTCGTTAAAGTTTTACTTTATGACAGTTCAAATGAAAGAAAAACAAGCATTGTTTTTTAAAATTATTTCAACTTGAAGTAATTCGAATAAGTTTGTTTCCGGGTTAATGTTACAAGATTGCGTTTATTTTCTATTCCCAAAAGTATATTAGAATTACATTCACTGTTCCGGAATATGTTTAATATTTCAACGTTATTGTTTTAAAGATGTTACACTAGAAAAAATCCTTAAAAGATGCATAAAGTACTGTTGGCCTATTTATGAAATGGCCTGTTTATTTATTGATTATTATAAAAGATACACGCCGTATGTATTATACCGAAATCATCCCTTATTTTTACACCACCAAATAATATGCGATGTTATCAATTAATAATAGCAACTGTATTGTCTAAAGAAATTTATGTTGTATTGTTATCAGCTATTTTAATCATGACTCACCCGCTCAATGGTTGTTGTATTTGTAGACGATCTGTGAGCCTCATCTACATTTAATGTTAATGAGTAGGTTGTATTCAATATCTGGCTTTGTTTCATTAGTTATATGCGTATGTGTACAAACACTAAAGATGATGAATTATTCATTACAATGTTGTGTAGCTATTCCATCGAATTGTCGCTTTTTAAAGTTGAACTTCAACATACAAATTAAAATATTCTCAAGATTCTCGGATATTCTTGAAATTTTAACAAAGTTCTCAACAAATCGAGAAAAAACGAGTTTATAAGATTCCTAAACTCGTGTTCCGGTAAAATGAGAATTCGTATCAGAAAATTAGAATTTTCCAAGAATTCCAAAAGTGAAATTCTCGATCACAGTCCGTCTATCAGTCGTCGCTTTGACATTCTATAGAATTGATTCGAAGATAATAAGTTTGATAATAATTTGACAGGTTTTTTATAAAAATTTCTCGTTCCGACATCCATCATTAATCAACGAATTCGTATTCAACAAAGTGGCTGCCATCATCCCAGCTACTAATTATCAACGTGACAGTATATGCCGTCTTGCTACTATGACAGGGCGGTAGTGACAGCAAAATTTCGAATTAATTGTCTTTATAGACGTTAACGAGTTAGCCGATGGTGGGTTGACATTCAAGAAAATTCGCAGAATTTTAGCCTCAACAGAGTTAAATCGATTAACACACTCGACCGTGAGAATTTGTGTCTCTTTATTAAATAATATGGGGACACAATTTATAAAGCCACGAATATAGCAAAAAAAAATCCTGTTTATACACTTTGTTCTCGTATTTATATTAAAATAAACAAAAAACGACCTTATTTCTTAGTTTTGGGAAAAGCGTCTTTTATTTAAATTATTCCTCGCTTACTTACTGACCTATTTTCGTTTCATTTCAGCGTTAGAATTAACGTAAAAATTGACGAGTAGGGTATTGGAGATATTGCGGTTGTAACATATGGTGGAGGCGCCAGGTGATCAAAACACAATTAACAATAAACAACAACGAAATTAATAAAAATTTCTTGTATTTACCTTAAAATCAACAAGCTCAAAGCCCGTTCTTTGGATATTTCCACATTTAGTCTAAATGATTCGGTAAAGCATTTAATGACTGCGTCATTATCGTGTCGATATTTGGTTATTAGAAAAGAGAAGAGACAGTAAAACGCCATTATTTCCAAGTATGAAAGCTAAAACCTTCAAATAATGATCGTTAGCTTTTAACAATAAAAAACCGATTCTAATTGATATCGACTCTATTCCAACATACAGAAAACCAGTTAAAAACTGACTTTATTACAATTCTAATCATGCAACAATTCAAAATAATAATTAAACTCTCATACAAAAATAATTAGTCAAAATTGAAAATGTCACGTTTGTTTTATGATTAAAACGTGCTAATTTATAGAAATTTTAATTACATTTCAAAAAAAAAAAAGAAAAATCGAGTGGAATCCGATAAATTGCAATATAAATTGATCCGTTTATTTCCCAAGAGAAGGGTATAACAATTTTTACGACCACTTTGCGAAGTAATTCTTAAATATTTGACGCTGAAAAGTTCTCTATACTATCTCTAATTGAGCTTTTAAGTCGCATAACTGAGTCTTTGCAGAATTAATTAGAAATACACCAGGTGTGTTCAAAGCAACTGAAAGTTGTTTAATAAATTTGTCAAATAACTGAATTATTTTATTAACGGTGTGCAATTAAAATTAATTGAAAAAATTATTTCAATAATGCATACATGTTGTAATAGCAGAGTTTATTTTAGTATACAGTCATTAATTATTGAAAAGTCTTACATATAATGCAATTTGCGTCTAGAAGATGCGTTGTAGCTATTCAATTATCGTCTAACTTTGTTTTAAACTATCTGAGACATTAATATGAGAGTTTGAACTATGCGAATAGAACAGTTATCGATTGTCACAATACATTACATGCCATAAACAAGAAGGGCTTTCTATGAAAAATACGAACGTTTTAATAAATAAAATTATCGTTTATTCAATTTAAGATCCGTGTAGGTTCCTTAATGTAACGGTGACTTTTTGATTGTGTTTTACTTGAGAAAATGGAATGGATGGAACATCAATAGAAAATTGTCTATATTTCAAAATGCACACTATATCTTGTTAAAACATATAAACTACTAAAATTTTGTAATTTAACATTGATTTTGTGTTTCGCCAATAGTCAGAAAGCAATTACATTAATTTATGATCGGCTTCGGTAGCCGCATTTGCGAATAAGACGAATGGAGATGTTTGATAAATTATTGAAACTAGTCTATTCCGTTCAAATATACATGACTTTAGTTATAATAATAGCTTTACTAGTACAACTGTAAGATTTATAACTATTGTTTTCCTTGATTTGTTCTATTCAACTATAAATTCTGTATTTATTAGTTCGGATGTTAATCTATAATGCATATAGTTGAAGAGCAACTACCATAATTCAATTACAACTGTTATCAATTTGATGGAAACCATATCAAAAATATTAATTAAAATCTTATAACAGAGTAACAGTTCTTGTTTTGGTTCTATCAATATTCAATCTTATTTAAAGGACGCAAATTCTTCCACTCGTCTCTATGTTCAACTTTAAGGAAGCCAATAGAGCGTAAACTTTACGATCCACAAAGTAGTTGCCTATTAAATATCATCAGATAAAAGGAAAGGAAGACTTAAATTTTGAAATTAGAATGAATATGAGTCTTTCTTATTATTGTTAATAAAAGTTAATTATTTTCCATACTTCTATCGGTAGAACTATGGAGGTGATAAAATTAATTGTATGAAAGCTTTCAAGTCTTTGTGTAATATTGAGGAGACTTTTGGTCTTTATGAGCCTTTGTAGAGTGTATATTTCTTGAACTTAAAAGCTGTACTGCATAAACTATTAGATGATTTATGCACAAAACAGGCCAAAATTTTACAATATCCTGCAAGTTTACTTGAAAGCGACCATAAAAATGTATCAACGGTACGGCTGAAAACAAGAAAGTTGTTTTTCAGTTAAATTATTGTGTGGTGATATTCGACAAAAGAACTTGTCCAAAGAAATTAACGACCAAGAAAATACAGGTAATTTTTTACATTTAACGATAAAAATGAGTTGGTAACAAATCTCCCCAGAATTAGTTCATAAATTTCTAAGCTTACAATTCCAAATTTTGTCAATATCGTCAGTATTCGAGTGTTTATTGTGTGTTGTGTTGCAGTCTTTTGAAGGATTGATAAATTATTTGTATAAGTATTTCTTTCATTATTTTAGTGATTTTTAAATAAAGAATGATGTTACCATTCTATGGTATTTACTTACATTTATTATTATTTATTGGTTCTAAAACTATTTATACGTTTGCACCCCATATGTTGGTGCAAGAATTTCTGTAATTATGGAAAATTTAGTGATCGATAGATTTTCTCCAAATAAATCGGATTCACAAAGTATGAAATTAATAACGTCATGCAAACATAAGAACCGCTACTGAATATATTTAGTAGTAATGTTAGTATTTTTAGTAAGTTCAACAAAATTAACCAACTGAATTTTCTAAAGTTCTAAGCTTCGAATGACAAAAAGACAAAGATTAGAGTTTTATGTATACTAAGAGTTATAATCAAGACATTGATTTCAAACTATGCGGTTTCAAACAGGGAAAAAAATGAGTATTTTTAGATTTAGATATTGCGAGAAGAACGAAATTTCCCTCGTATTCAGAGCAATAGATAAAATCTCGAAGCCATATACATTATGACAATAAAATTTGCTACTTTATCAAATATCTAATTTGCGTAAGATTCTCAAAGTATTGAGACTCGATAAAAGCGAGTGAAGTAAAAGGATCAATAAACGATGAGATGGCAAGTTTTGTAAACGCTGACCGTCAAGGCCTGAAGGATTTAATTTTTTTAATATTAACCCTGTATCGATCGTGGGGAATCTGTCACGAAATTCTGTAAATTTAACCAACATAAAAACGTTTCCCAACGCGACTCGAAAGGAAGCTGTCTCTTAATCGCAAGACTTTTGGTATGGAAATTTACTGGAATTGAAACCGGCCTTTGACTGCTAAATAACGACTCAAACATATTGAATCGTCTTTTTTGAACTGTAACCCGAAATAAAAGTCGGGTCGGGAAACAACTGGAGAGTAATTGCAAATAGAGCATCAATTGAAATTCAAATACAACGATTAATCTTCTCTAAAACCATTAAATTATCCTGTTTTCTAACATCAGTAAATCTACAATTACAGACCAAAATTGCCTAGCCGTCATTGTAAATTTCAATACTTGCGGAAAAATTCTGAAACCATTTCAGTATCGATCATTACAAGACACTCAGTTTTAAAGAAAATACAAGAAAATGCTTCGATAATTGCACAAAAATGGATTTTAGTTGATTATCATACAGATTTTGAGACTTCTCTAAATCTGGTCGAAAAATCGATAAGAACAAATACCATAAAACGATATAGTTCTATCAGGATAATTGTAATAAATTCTGCCAATATTGCACGAATCTTCCATTAATCACTAATCGTAATTTTTGTATTATTGCCATAAATCAAAAGTATACGTCGATAAAGTTTTAATTGGAAGAATTCTCACAGATGGATAGACATAGAAATAATCTAAAAAGTTTATACTGTTTGGCTGGAATTTTTATAATCAACCCTATAATTTTTCGTATGAAAACAGGGTTGTAAACGTATAATTTTAAGATTATTGCCTCTTTTTTTTAAACTTGGATCCGAAATAATGATAAAACTACTTAAAATAAGAAGTTTTTGAAATTCTTATTGATTTCTGGAGGAGCTTTATTTATTTGATTTTGCAAAATATCTTCGAATGAAGCCAATATAGACTTAAATTTTATAAGTTTTATATGGTCAATAAGTAGCAAAGATGAATGAAATATTTTCATCTCAATTTCGAGTAAACGAACTTTACAGTCATCACTTTATTTTCGTTTTCTATAATTAATTAATAAAATTCGGTAAATAAACGTGAATAAAACGAATAATTTTCGCTAAAGGGAAAATATGGAAATCGAATTAAATCTGCAATTTTACAACAACGTTTCAAAATTTACCAAGATTGTCGAAATGTTTATTTAAAGGAATTTTAATTAGCAAAACAGTTGATAAATCCGCATATTCTTCCGGATAGTCTCCATCCAAACTGGGGGAAATGTATGAAGATTGATGAGATGCGACAGCACCGTTGATTCCCTCGCGTCTTTATTATTCCAGCTATGTAAAATGCCCCTTTACACCTGGAATACTCCATCCAGGTGCTTGTTATTCACTAGAAACGAGACAACAAAACATTTCATATGAAACATTCCAGCCCACCATTGTGTTCACCATCTCGCATTCAATCCATTCCGGTTTTGTTTTCGTTTCCAATTTTCCAACGTACATGACGCACTCAAATTGATTCAATACAATACCGCCGTTGGTGAAAATTCAATAAAATGGAATTTCCAAAACAACACCGAGACATTTCAATAATTTCGGTAAATCGATCCCCGATATTACACCACAATGTTTTAAAGTGGATGATTGATAATTGTTATGCTTTACAGGTAAGTTTAAGATAAACTGAGCGGAAAACTGTAGTCTAGTAGAAGATCCCAAGGGATGCGTATAGCCCGACTAGCAATTAGTAACGGTTCGTTTAAGGTCCTTAAAGTGCGTGATTTGTTAACGTTGAGAATCTTTCGAATATCGTTCACATAAACTTGGAATAATCGAGAGATTTGTTTGATTTCCAATAAAATTAAAGCTATCGTTTATTCACAATTTATACTTTAAGAAATATTCAATAAAAGCAACAGACTAGAAGATGAGAACAAAATCAGAAATTAATTTCTTATTTTCTCTGATAATACAAAAGTGGCTAATAATATCTTAATTGTGTTGCCCTTCAAGGCACGTTGAAGCAGAAGCAATTGTCTTGAAAATTATCTAATTTGACCAATTTAACACATGAAATTGTAAGACAATAAAACAATTAATTTCTAGAATTCCGTAACGCTAGATTCGCTTTTCTATATCAATCAAGATTCTAGTATTAAAGCGTGTTCTACAGATTACAATCCCTTCTAAATTGTATCTCTAATAATCGAGATATTTTATAATTTTCCAAAGGTGTCCACTTTATGTCAAGTAAATATTTTCCAACATGTCGTTGTAGCACTATTGTATTGTTTGGCAAATTTATACGACAGCGGGTTGACAGTCTGTTACAAATGCCGTTTAAATTTCTTACTAAATGAAGGTTTCGAATATCCTGTTCGATAGCTATTAAATTGAATGAAACAGGTGTAGTGGACATGTTAATCTTCATTGATATTGCTGAAATGATTAGTGGAAGAGTAGTTTAATTTGAGCAAACACTGAACGGAAATAGCCCAAAATTCGTTAAAAATCGAGAGGAAATCATCAAATTCCTTCAGTCAAACGCTTAACTAGCCTAAAACCGGAATAGAAACAAAATTCTTTATTAAATTTATTTTCAATTATTAAATTTATATTTAATAGCCCTACAAACGCTCACGTTTTCAAATTTTTCAAACATAAAAATATATCGCGATTGAGGTGAATTTCTTTACAGTATAGCGTATATCTATCATCCATTCTGACACTCTTCTCTAGCTCAACATTGATACCATGTAGCTTTCTAAATAACGAGATCAATGTTTGGAGACTTAATTACAGGTTTCCACAACGATAATCATCTGCGTTCCTGAATTAAACATTTTAACAATAGATTAGGTCACAAGGGATGTTACACACAATAAACAGTTGTTTAAATGTATTTACATTGATTTCTATCATCATATGTTTAATTTAAATAAATTACAATTTTTATATTTGCGAAATTTGAAGGTTCTATTTACGATCGAACTACGGCTAGACTGCTTTTTGCGGCCCATCTTAGAAATGCCCGTCTATCATTCATTAGTCCTTATTGCGTTCATGTACAAAAAAATTGACATCTTGATCCAATTTTCGTTTATTTTCTAATAGAGTTGCAATAAATTTTATAAAAAAGAATTCAAATAAATGTATTTTTAAGAGGGAAATTAATGTTAATGGATGTTTAAAATAGAATCATCCAAAATACAGCATCGCCGATGGCTTGTAATTTGCGCGAAATTATAATTAAGTTAATTTCATCACCAATCAATTATTTTAATAACATGGTAGAGGCTTTGCAAATTTCAACACTTGTTTCTTATCAATTTTGGCGTTATAATAATCTAGTTTAATATTAAATTTGGCAATAAAACTGAATAATTTAACAATAAACTGTAATCCTAAGATGGGTTTTGCTTTGATAAACGAGAGCTTAAGTAGAATTTATTTCAAGTATTGGAAGAGCTGAATTAAGTCTCTAATCTTTGGGAATATAACCAGTTTCAAATAATTTTAATTCAACGATTAGTTATAAAATTGAGTAGTTTAAGCATTATTGAATCATGATTTTTACGGGTTAATGTCAAGGATCATTGATCAAAAAAAGATTCAATACCTGAATCAATTCACTAAACAATAATTATATCTGGTTATATTTCAGAATATAAATAAATAAAACATAAATCAATAATCGATATGGAATACAACATTGCAGTGTCGAAACGACAAAATAATGCTTGACACAAAATTAAACAGAACACAATTTCAATCTAGAAAAAAAAAAACTGTTTCAATTATGAAATTTTACACATACAAGAATTCCCGGAAATTTTTAACACAATACAACATATTTTAATAGGGAGATTTTGTGATAATTTCAGAATATTGACGGATTAGATCAACTTCAAGAGGTCCAATTGAACGTAAAAATGAAGGCAATATGATAGTTGCACACTTTCCAAGTGCAGATTAGACTTGCAAATCTTGTTCCAAGGTCCTGTTGGCTGATTATTTATAGAATTAAGGAATATTTTGAGAGTGATTCAAGAAACAGAAAGTTTAATTTTGAGCAAAATGTGGAGCCGGCTTAGATGGAAGAATTACCAGTTGAAGTATTTTAAATTGCGAAAAGTAGATTTAAATTGATGTTTTTCTTTTATGTTATATCCGGGATAAGAATTTTTTTTAAAGAATGACTGAATTTAATCGTAATTTGTAAATTGACAGAGTTTTTATTAAATTTTTAACGGAAGAATGTTTCTGACAGTAAAATAAAAAAAATAAATATCAGAACACTAATTGAAAGTAAATACTGTAAAGGTAGAAAATTGAATTATAAAAGGGTGTATAACACAGGTACAAGTGTAGAATATTAACGTTATTACGTTGAAAATAATTTGTTGTAAATTTTAACATTACAGGAGTCCTTTATGCTTCATTTACATAATTAGCTTTTTAATTAAACGAATATTTAAAAATTACACTTGCTGTTTCACCGAGTTTGTTACAAAATTGTTTGACATTAAATGATATATTTGCCTGTAAAATAGACGATTTTTATTACCGGTAGCACTTCGTAAAACTTTTATACTACACATAAGGACACAGGATGGTTAAATTTTTACACAAGAATTCAATAAATCATTTGAACTGTAAATGTAAAGATCAGCCTCGTAGATTTCTTCCCTATGTTTTTACGTTCCACCTAAAAAGGATTAAGAATCCAGTTTGATAAATTATTAAAAATCGTTTTATATTTAGTCCAATCAATAATTTCCCTATGTAGGCTGCAAGGTAGATCAAATACGACGAGTAAATATGGATAAGTTTTTCCATTTTAGTAGCTCAAAGGGGGATTTCCTTGTAATTCTCTTGAATATTAAGAGATTTTGAAAACGACACGTTCTTGTGTTTAATTATTTCTAACAGAAAACATTCGGTTTTTCGATTGTGGAACAAACAAGATTAGTTCGTTACTCATTAGCTCTATTCAAAATAATTAATAAATTAATCTACCTGGATTTTATTGAATTTAACGGTTTATGGCATTAATTTGTTGGCTGTGCGGGTTGTTATATGCCAATTCAATCGAAATTAATCAAATTAATGGCAATTTATTGAAAGTAGTAAAGAATCAATTCCCAGCTTTGTTAGATGTTAAAATAGCTTGTGTATGGTATTCTATTACCACAAACACCATGCAAAATGAATCATAATATCTGAAGTATGCTTTAGGAAATAAAACTCTTGTTTTAATTAGCTTTATTATAAAGCCAAATAAAGAGCTTGTTTAGTATAAGTTGGAAATTCATCAAATTTATTAAACGTACGAGTATGTACATATTTCTAGATTCTCTATAAACGTAGATTTGGTTTAATTATTACAAAGAACCTTGAAAGTCGGAAAATTCATTTGAGATGTTAACCTAATAAGACTCGCAAAAAGAAAGTTAAGTCTTTAAACAAATAGAACTATCATAAGGATGGGAATTGTGGTGCACTATTTCCTATTTGTAGGAATTATTAAAGAACTAGGTCAAGAGGGAAATTAATTTTTATCGTCAAGATTTATAAATAAATTGATCGAATTATATACGAAGTAACTAGAGCTTTCCAATCGAAAAAGCTCCTTTATTTCTACATCGTTACACAAATTTTTACAGTAATAGTGGTGATGTTAGACAACGTTAATAAATTAACCAAAACTTTGGAAATATACCTATAATGACTCATTAATCCAATACGGTGTTATAATTAGCGATAGCTTGTACTTAATTATGTTACCAAGCAACTGAACGTTCTCCTGAAACATCCAGACCGGAAGATAGTTCCTTCGTTACATGAAACTTTCAATAATGCAGACGTGTTTGTCTTTAGAAAACTTACTAATTCTACAAATAACAACGATAAGATCTAACAATTTTCATTACTCTTCTTTAGAATAATTTGTATTATTCTAGTATTCAACTAGAAAATAGCGAACGAATCGAATGTTTATAGTTGAAATCGCCTGAGATGAGATACACGCATCATTTATAGAACTCGTCTCGTTGACGAATGGTTTGCCTTTTATTACACCATTGAACGAATTCTGGAGAAACAACAGGAAGATATAATAAAAAAATAATAATAAACGAGTCTATTGATGTCTAAGAGGGCGTGCAATTTTCTATCGACTACGAACAGAACAAATAAGCAATTAATTTAAATTCAATTAAATGAAACTATCAACAGATAGAAGACGATCTATTTAAATGGCAACAAATTAAATTTGTTTATTGGATTCGTATAAGAGCTTATTTTATTTTTGTTAAATTTAAATTACCTGGAAATAGAACAATAGTCGATGTTGAATTATCTTCACAATCTAGATTTTCCTGCCACTCCAATTAGCAACCTACACAATGCACAACAATCTGAGAAACAAGCAAGTTTTTCTTGAAGAACAATGCCGACGTAAAGCAGGCAGATCAAAGGTTTGGTAATAAATAATAAACATACATAAAGAGTACTTTGTAGACGAAATTTAAGACAATCAATAATTCTGTTTATCGAGAACTTTGCTTAATGGCGTAAAATTTCACAATTTCGCCTCTAGTGTCGGCATTAAAGGATTTATGAAAGTATATGGGGAGTATAGTTGGTGTTATTAACTAATAGTTAGGTAACTTTAAACACATGTCAAATTTAGAACTTGAGGGTTTTTAGTTGAAGAATTTTCTTACTTTGTAATTACGCACTTCCACTGTTTACCCATTAATTAGTAGCAAACTTCAGTTGAATCCACTACGAAGAAAAACACTCGAATCAGCAAGTTTTTAAATCTCGTTTATGTTCCACAAATTTCCAATTTCTAGGACGAAAATCCGATTTCTTTAAGGGTAAAGAAATCGGATTTTCGTGCTGTAAATTTTGCCTAGTTTCAATGAAAACAGTCATAAAGCACCGGAAATGTTGTACAAAATCAGTGTTTCTATACAAAATAACAGGTAAATTATTGTTAAGAACATCAAACATCATACAAATTTGCATACATGCAACCTTCTCACGCGTAATCTGTGAAGTGTAACAAAAAATTTCTTTAAGAGAGCTGATTTAGGAAAATATCGAAAGAATAACATTACCACTATTCTAGTAGGAATATGAGTAGCCGAACATCATTAAAATTAAGCTTGCAGCTTTGGAGTTTTACACATAACCAATGAGATATCGAAGCTGCGCCTATGCCCCAAATTCGGAATATATTCTATAATAAGTCATTACGACCTATCTGTTAACAACATGAACCTTAAATCGTTTACTTAAACTGGATGATTGATGGCGAGTTATTCGGATCTTATTATAATTTCCACGAATTTACGTCGTTTACACCTCATATGTGTCTGTCATCCATCTTAAGTTGTAGAGACTGAATTGAGATCAAACTATACGCCAAACTAACACATTTAAAACCAACAACTTCTCTCGAAGTTTGCGGTAATGAAAGCTACCACAAAACAAATAGGGAAGCGTCTAGTTTATCGTAAAATATCAATTTACAGCTGAATTTACAACGATATTCCTCTCCGATTTAGATGCTATTCTCTATTGAATGCATGTTTTTTATCGGTGGAACTCTAGGGGGTGAAATTGGTGAAAGTTTAGACTCGAAGAGGGTACATTTATGTACAATATCTGGAATATGTACAACTGTTGGAAATTGGGGAATGAATTAAAACAAAAAAGTTATAAGAATAGTGAAATTTTCTTCCTCATCCATGCAGATATGTGAAACTTAAAAAGTAGATACCCCTTTTGAGTCTAAACTTTCAGCAGCGGTTTCACCCTAGATATATGCATAGGGGGTTATTTAGATTTTTTAGGAAGTAGAGGATTGTCTCCAAAAAAAGAGGAAAGGAATATCTGTCGCACCCTCCAAAATTTGGTCAACTACAATTCTATCTACGGTTACTACCGAAATATAGAACGACCATTCTCGAAGTTTGCCGGACCAACTGATATTTGAAAATTTCTTGCAAACAGAGAAGAAACAACCAACTCATTAACGAGTACGCAGCTTCCCCATTTCACCTTGTCAGCATTCCGACCACTATCTATCTTTCTCTACAATAGAAATCAAATGGAACAGAGGATAATGATAACTTCTAAAAAAGAGATAGAAAATGATCATCATCCTTGAAGACTCTCTTTAACAATTCTGTGAGTACCCCCGTTAGATTCCAATGGGGAATACCCAACTAAAGGTCATTAAAATCAGGGGGACACCTGGGAAAGCTTCCTTGCGTTAAATTTGGGAAATTAGAACTCTTCTATTAAATCACCTATTTATTTAGAAATAACAAACAAGAATTCGACACAATTAAGGAACAATCTAGGAATGATTTTATAATTGACGTTGTTTTGATAATTAAATTAAGTACTTCAAATAACAATAATCACGATCTAACAAGAAAGTTATTAAAACACACAAATATTTGTTTTCGCCTAAAAAGTTTACTCGGCTAAAATTCTACAAGACTTTTATCACATTTATATAAATATTTTAAAAGCTTGTGCTCACTCTAAAATATTAAAGCTCTCTAAATTCAATCGATAAACTTATATCAAATTAAAATGTTTGTATTTAATACTGTTATTGTGGTAACTTGAATGGAAAATTGGAAAACATTTTGGTGTTTTCTAATAATAAACGCATTGAAATATAAATAAATTCGGTAAACTCCCTGAATGTTTTATTCAAAGAAAAAAAAAGGTAAAAGAGGATGAATTGATAATCTTTTAAATTTTAAATAATGGTTCACCTATGTATAGCATATTCATGCGTATGATAAACTAGCCAGAGCCTGGGACTAGTCGCCTTTATAGCAAAAAATATCCAACAATAACTCTGCGGCTTCTATTGTTGTTTAATTTTAGTAACAAGAAAATCGATTTTATAAAGCGATTAATCGTGTCTTACTATTTTGCCATTTCTCTTGTAATTTTCTATGTTCTTCAATATCTTTCTCGCTAATATTCCGTGTATGGCCACTTAATTTCCTTGGATCTAAATTTGCACCTAAATTCTGCATACCTTTAGCTAATTTACTAAATGGTGATAATACTAAATCTTTTGTTGCTGTTGTAACAGGACTTGTTATATTTTTTAATGTTGTTATATTCTTTAAAGCTGATTCACTTTGACTTTGTGTTATATTTAACGCTACATTATAATCAGAAGTTGAACGTTTATCGAATGTTATTGCATCGTCGATGATATTATCATCAACTTCACCCGATGAATGGCTCAATTTCTTATCTAATTTTAACGAATTTGGTGGTTTTTTCGTTGTTATATCTTCAGAATTGATTTGTATTTCAGGCGCTTGATTTTGTAACGAAACATTAGCCATAATACTCGATAATTGTACATTATCAACTTGTGACGAATCTTCACGTTTTAAAAGATTCTGTTTTTGTTCTAATGTCCCTTCGATATTATTATCATTTTTATTACCCATAACAATACCAACGCTTGGTAGAAACGTATCGGTAGTGTCCGCTAATTTCTTATCATTAACTAGACTAGTTTCAGTCATTTCTATAGCTTGTTCTATTGATAAATTACTATGATCATCACTAGAACTAGCGTCATTTGTATATTGTAATGATGTACCGGTTAAAATATTCGGTTGAAATATCGAATTTTCGTAATCCTCATCGGAATCACTAGATGAATCATTTTTCGTAGTTTTATTACCGCCAATTGAGAAACTCGTTTGTGGTTGTTTCGGTCGATTTTTCTTAAACGTATTACCGATTTTGTTCAATTTCGATATTTGCTGTGTCATATTCGATATAGCTTTTGTTCCAACATTTTTAATCGCCAATAATTGCGTTTCAGATACATTTCGGGTCATTTGTGGTATACCAACAATGTCCAAATAAATGCTCCTATTGTGATCAGCACTATTGTTGTATACTTTCGATTTTCTACGATCTAATGATTTGGCGATATTGTAAGGTACAGGTGGTAAACCGCAAATATCTAAAGTTACAATAAATGCGTCACAAATCGCCTTCAATGATTCTAAAATTTGTAGAAATTAGATTTGTATTTGTTAATAAATAGTAATTTACCAATTTCTTCTTCTTCGTTTTTAATTTGCACAGCCATATTGTTGAAGAATCGCAGATTCGTCGAACGAAACATGTGATAATAACCACAAATATTATCAACTTTATAATTGATACGTATACTAAAACGGCCTTTTGTTAAACGAAATAATGCATTACCAGTTTCTGGTACACCGCATTCTAATAATGTTACATCAGCTAATGAGACTTTTTGATATTTCGTCACTTTATCAACTTGATCATCATAATCGGCAACAAAATAGGAATCTTTAGTTAATATTAATATTGTATCCATTTCGGTTTCATTTGGATCACCGGTTGTTGGATCGGCATTTATTAAGCCCCACGATCCTAATACTAATTCCGGTTGATTGATTAACATTTTTTTACAATCTTCAATCAATAATTTAACATGTTCAGCTGTTGCTACGCTATCCTCTTCGAAATGTTGGGTTTTTGTATCGTTGAAACTATCCTCCGATACGTAATTACCTAAATTGGACAACATTATCGAAAAAGTACCGGTTTTGAGCAGATTCTCAATTATTTGCTTTAATTTAAATCAACACGATCGATATCTAAGGAAATAAGCCGTTGGGATTTTCTATTAAAGTTATTTATCTATTCAAATATACCTGTATCAATCAAAAACAAACAAGTTTAAATCTCTAAAGACGCATAATCAAATTTTGGGCCCATGGAGAACTTCCTAATAATTATCGAATCATATTGTACGAGTTTGGTGTATGGTGTTTAACAATTAAAAACTTTTAATCAGTAAAGTTTAGCGAGTTAAGCCTTCGAGAATACTAAAAGTCCGATACAATGTTCTTGGAGAATTAAGGTAAAAATTCCAAATTTTAAGACCGAATTGAGAATTTGCTGTGTTATTAAAAAACTTACCCAACATTAAATCGATAGTTCCTTGTCGTGTCGAATCTTTAAAACGACTCAAATAGTACCTAAAATTTATAAAAAACAATCACACTCGATTTAAATTATTAATTAATCACTCACAATTTTAGTAACAAACAAATACGATTTAATTATTATTAAGATAAAAGGATTTTATGTTTAATAAACAAATAAAATTAATGAAAGCAAGAATTTTTGTTTTAAAAATCAACTAACCTAGATAAATGATACATCACATAGGCTAATTCGAATTCTTGTGGTATTGCTAAATTTGGTACAGTATAGGAGATTGTTTGATTAGGTAAATTTTCACTTGCTATACAACTCAATTTATATAAAATTAACCAAAAATCATAGATTTCAATATCGGTCAATTCATCACCGTTCATTAAATCTAAACAACATTGTCGTAGTGAATCTTTAAAATGATTTTTAATATATCTATAAGGAACGCCAGAAAAATACGATCATCAATTTACGATTTCAATTATTATGAATTGTAGAGAAATTTTACAGGGTGAGCCAAAAAGATGGAGTATTAAGAATCTGAGAATTGCTAATTTTAAATAGAAAACTGTTTCTTTACACAATCTCCAATAATTTTTCAGTTATTCATGAATTTCAACGATTTTCCCCTGGGAAAACCCTAAAACATACAAGACCGAGCAAGAAGATTGGAATAAAAGTTTATTTCAGCTAAACGCTGAAAGATTATCCACTTTTATAACATGCAAGTTTTTGAAATGAGAATTTTTGTTGTTAAATTAAAAATTTGAGAAAAAATCAAAAAATCCATTATACTTTTATAGGGCCGCTTGGCTCACCCTGTACAAGTCTTACCTATTGGCTGAATTCATGCCATCTTTCATGATTCCAGTGAATTTCCGTTCACCAGTCCTAGTATAATCGCCCTAAAATTTGATTATTTCAAAATAAAATCGCTCCAATTACAAAATTAATTACTTTTAAAGCATTGGTACCAGCATATTGTTTACTGATAATATCGCCATTATTAGCCCAAAGTAATTGGAATGTTGTTTTAATTGTTGCAGGCATTGAACCTTCCGGTGTTATCAAGCCTAATTTACAGAATTGCATCTCCATTACAGCTTTCCCAATAGCCGTCTAAAATTTATTTCAAATTAATTCAAGAAAATAGTTGAATAATAAAAATTCAACCTGGACTACATTTGTACGATCCAAACAATCGATACAATTAACACGAAAAATACCGTTTTGTGAACAAATATGACCTTGTTTATCGCGCCAACAATAATTCATGTCTTTGATAATATCAGCTAAGGCGTTTATTAGAATTGACACGTTTTCAAAATGCATCCCTCTACTGTAATTCGATTCTTATTAAAAATCAATAAAATTTTAAATTAATTCGAATTTACCAATATTCGTGAAAATCGAAGGTAACATAAGTAATGAACGGACTATTATATTCTAGAATATAATTCGAATAAGCGTCAAAGATAATCTTTTCTTTTCCGGTTTGATCGATTAAATTAACCACGCAAACCGGTCCGTATTGTTTGATTTCCTTATTGAAATGCCTTTCGAACGCCTCCATTGTTTCAATTTCACCTAAAAATTCATCGAATCAATAATAATTTAATAAATTACCAACAATACCTTTATCAATTCGTGGTGGTGGTCGATATTTATAGCCCGGTTGTGACCAATAAACTGGCACTGATCCTCTAACTTGAACAAACGATACTTCATGAGATTTATAACAAATCAATTGTTCGGTTTCAACATAATTGGCACATTCTCCATTTTCATCAACACCTCTTCGTTTATATCTAGAAGAAAATTAATCGGTTCGAGTTGAGGACAATTCGATAATTACCTGGTTCCAGCACGGAAACGACTACGTCTCGATAGGATACACAAAGTGAAGATTTCAGTTGTGTCTTGGACTTCAACGATACAATTTTCTATCTGGATATAGCCCTGGACTATCGGTAGAATCCACGGATCGCATAACCGATTCTAAAATTAATTAAATTTAATTGTAAATTCACAAATATTATAAGATTTACGTTGAATTCTATCAATTCTTTCAACATGTGTTTATTCCAAAAGAAACGATCATCTACACACCTCCATAGGGCGTTTTGATCGATTGAATTCTGTTTCTCTAAATTGCATAACCGTTGCAACGAATTGGTCAAATCGGTGGTATGCGAATAATAAAACGAATTCGTATCGGTGAATATCTTATAAAATTCATCGATAATTTGCCGTTCGAAACGCTCTTTATCTTTAAAATCGCGCTTTTTCGGCGTACCCGTAGCCATAGCGGCTGCTTGTTGAGTTGTATTCTTAATCGTATTACCCGCACTCTTTAAAGTACCCCAGGTTTTCGTCAATGCTGTATTCTTTTGTATATCGAACAATGAATTGATGTTTGTATTCTTTTTATTCGTTATTGGTGTTGTCGATAGAATTGTCGATATTGATGATAATGTTTTATGTTTTGGACATTGTTGTAGATTTAAATCAACATTATCGGGACCAAATGGTAGGAAAACTACTGATTTTATCTTATAAACCTCATTATCACCGTGTAATTTACCAACTGGAAGACTTTCTTTTATGAGAAGTACACGTGTATCGAAAACGGATGGGTGTTCAACTTTACCGATTATACCATCACATAATCCTAAACATATTGGATCGTCTGCATCGGCTAAATCCCATCCTGTAATAATCAAATTAATTACTCGAATTACAAATATTGATAAATTAGTAGGTGGTATTGTGGATTTATTTTTAGAAATTTCTAATACCTGTTTTTGGTATAAATGCTCCAGTTGTACGATCCCACCATAGGGAATGTTCACCGTTGATGAAAATATAGAAATCATTTGTACGAAACAATTCAATCATTTTTTGTTGTTGTTTATTAATTAATTATCGACTCATTTGTTGTCATTTCAATTTCACCACTAGTCTCCTAGAATTGTCATCTACTTATATATCTGTCTTCTTCTACTATCAATCAATCTTGATGCTCATGCGTATTATTAATTTGTATTACACACTTTCATTCATCGTTTGGAAACATAGATACAGAATGTCCTATAGTAGTGGGTGTATTGAATAAAAATTAAACAAAATTATCTGGATATAAGGTCATTAGTGAAATCTGTAAGTATGAATTTGAATATTCTCCTGATGAAGACAATTTATTGAGAGGCAATAAACTTTATTTTAATAAGAAATTATCAACATAAAAAATACCGTTTTCCTCGTCACTATTAACGATTATTGTCCCTGATTTTGTCGCCGTTTCGGTTTATATTTCTCCCAATGTCGATGATTAACCGATGAGAAATCATCGCAATTCTCGGCTAAATCTTTCAAATATTTCGATAATTTCAATAGTTCAGTATCATTATCGCGATTCAGATGTGCCTGTCGGAATGGTCGTATACGTAGACCATTTTTTGGATTCATTATAAAATTTCTACGAATATCGTCGAACATTATCGTATTCTTTGCTGAGAATTGTGAATATTTTCCCCATATAACACCCAAAGGTTTAACCTAAAAGCAATCAACGAATTATATTAATTTTTTTCAATTATTGATTGTAGTTACATCTAAAACACCGTATTTCGGTGTGTAAACGGAGATCATAGCTAACGAATCTAAATAGAATGCAATTTTATAATTTGGATTCGTCGATACACCTAACAATTTCATTTTCTCTTCAATCCATTTCATTCCGGTAGCTGACCATATAACAATATCGTAATGTTCATAAGCTGATGTTAAAAATTCATGTAAATACGGACGCATTAATTCAGCACCAGTTTCAGCAGTTGAACGATGATCAAATAATGTATAATCGATATCTAATACTAATAAATTCTTATCGGGTCGTAGATCATTTAGTATTTTTATTTCATAATTTTCTATACGTTTTTGTATTTTGGCTAAATAAATTTCTTGATTTTCAATTGCTATCTCCTCATCTTCTATATCTAAATCGTTAACAACATTCGGTAAATCAGTTGGTGTTGTATTTACTTTAATTATATCCTCCTCTAATGAACCCATCATCATTAATTTAAAACCGGGCTTCAATTTCAACTGGCATAATCGACAATCATCCTCTGGTGTCTTTCCTAATCGAAGAAAATTCGAGATTATCACAAATAGAATATTATAAATCAACCCCCAAGTTTTTATAAAAATTGGAGCAATGTATCCGAACGTTAACTTGTTGAACTTTCGGGGTTGTTTTATTTACGAATTTTATCATTTCTTTGTAACTTAAAATGGAACATATACCTTTTAATTTTAAATTTAATAATTTCTGTCGTTCTGGACGTACTTGTGTGGCTTTCTCTATTGCCGATTTCAAATCAGCAACACTATCATCATTGCCCAATTCAATTTCATATTCTTTTCCACTCCATTTAACGAAAATCTTTAAATTTCCATCCATTCTATTTTAATTAATTAATATTGTAATTAACAATAACAAATTTCTTAATTGAAACTAAAACTGAACTGTCAAACGTCAAATTTGACAATAGTATCAATTCACAAAATCGTCGATAGAGGACTCTTCAACAATAACGACATAGTATGCCATTCTGGATTTCCATCATCTTCAAATACAATACTCTAATCAGAATTTTGAATATAACCATTAAGCAAGCAATTTCTAGAAATTAATTTAACAAATAACAGTTCTAATATTGATAATTTATTTTGCAATATTATAAAAATTATAATAGATTTTTCGATAAAATTTAGCGGTGATGACAATTCTGAATACATCCAAACGTCTGCCAACCTAATTTATAAAATACCCTAATTCTGACATGTGCGATTTTCAGGTTAAGTTGCTTATTTAAAAAATATGTTACATGAAAATTGTTACATAGCCGCAAATTGTAATCATACACCGACAGCAGTAGATTGGGGTAGAAACAATCTAATTTGTTACGCATCATGCAATTCTATACTAATTTACGATCCAAATGTAAGTTCAACAACTTTCTAACCTCAAAATTTCTATTACTCTTATTTTAAAACAGTTTGGATCGGGTGGAAAGATTATTAACACTTTAGTCTATCATAAAAAACGTGTAAATTCAGTTCGATGGTTGCGTGGTGTTGATTATGAAACAGAATTAGTAGCCGGTGCGTCAGATGGTGAAACAACAGTTTGGAGTTTACTCGATGAAAATTACGTTTTTACGACATTAAAACAACATGAAAGTAACGTAAATTTAGTTGATGGCTTGTATAAAGGACCCACAAATCAGGGTGCAATTATAGTTACGATATCGATGGATTGTACTGCAAATATTTGGCTGAGAAGTACACCTAATGGTATTTTCTTCAATTATAAATTGTCGTTGAAAGTTAGAGTTTTTGTGTATTTTAGATAATTTCCAACTGTTGCAGAAGATTAGTTTTGGCCGTTCGATCTGTGTAGGTACCCGTTTGTCGTTGTTGCCAGATGGAATAGCGATTCTAGCTTGTGCTTTGGATAATTCAAATATTGCGCTTTATATTGAGAATGATTCGAATTTTATTCTATCGAATGTATTGAAAGGTCACGAAGATTGGGTTCGAGGTTTAGATTTTACTAAAACTGATGATAGATTGATTCTTGCTTCATCGTCTCAAGATTTCTATATACGTCTATGGAAATTTATAAAAATTGAAGATTCTAATGAAGATAGTGTAGTTAAAACGAAATTATCAACTTATAAAATTGAATTAGATTCTATTTTAACCGGTCATGAAGGTTGGATTTATTCAGTTAATTGGAATTTAAACCATCTCCAATTATTATCAGCATCATTAGATAAATCGATGGTAATTTGGGAATTGGATAAAACTAGTAATTTATGGTTGGAGAAGATACGTGTTGGTGAAATTGGTGGCAATACTTTAGGTTTCTATGGTGGTATTTTTAGTCCTGATGGTAATTGTATTTTAGCCCATAGTTATCATGGTGCTTTCCATATATGGAAAAATACAGAATTACAAGGATGGCAACCTTGTGTTACTGTAGGTGGTCATTTTGGTGAAGTTGTTGATTTATCATGGGAACCAAATGGTGAATTTTTAATTAGTTTATCAACAGATCAAACAACCCGAATTCATGCACCTTGGTCTAAAGATAATAAGAAGAGTACATGGCATGAGATAGCACGACCGCAAATTCATGGTTACGATATGAATGCATTAGCTGTTATATCACGATATAAATTTGCATCAGCTGCCGAAGAGAAAGTTATACGAACATTTCAAGCACCGACGAATTTCGTTGAGAATTTCCGAAGAATTTGCAAAGTTGTTGAAGATGAAGACGGCGATGTAGATTGCGGACCGAAAGGCGCATCCGTCCCTTCGTTAGGACTTTCAAATAAAGCTGTCTTCAATAATGATGATTGTATTAACGATAACGATCCTACTTTCAGTGAACTCACTTTAATTGGTATTTTTACAATTTTCTTTAATTGTTTTAAATTTTTGATTGGTTATTTTAGAACCTCCAACTGAAGAGACGTTATTACAAAATACTCTATGGCCGGAAATTCAAAAATTGTACGGACATGGCTATGAAGTTTACTCTCTAGCTTCGTCACCCGATGGAAGATTCCTAGCATCGGCTTGTAAAGCCACAACTCAAGAACATGCAGCAATTATTTTATGGTAAATATAAGAAAATTATAATTAATCTAAGAAAATTGTAATTAATCTCAATTTAGGGATGTATCAACGTGGACTCAATACCAAAAATTAATATCTCACACTTTAACTGTAGTCCAAATAGCTTTCTCGCCTGATTCTCAACATTTACTTACAGTTTCCCGTGATCGTAGATGGTCGTTATTTTCGAACAATATCGATAATAAATTCGAATTAATTGCAACAACTGATAAGAAAACTTCAATACATACGAGAATAATTTGGTGTTGTAGTTGGTCGCATGATTCGAAATATTTCTGTACAGGTTCTAGAGACGGTAAAGTTGTTGTATGGACGAAAAATCGACACAATTCTGGAACGAATTGTCTGGGCGATTATGGACCGGCTTCTAATCATTTAGAATTAAAAAATGAATCTATAACTGCAGTAACATTTGCGCCGGAATTAATTTCAGGGAATTATTTGATAGGTGTCGGATTTGAGAGTGGAATAATTCAATTGTACAATTGGAATATAAACGGTTGGAATAATATTCTTGTATTGACACAAAGGTTGGTTGTTTGTTTGTTTATTTGTTTTATTGTTCTTGTAAAATTTCAGTATGGCTCATCATTTGACTGTTCGCCGGTTAAAATTTAGGCCAATTGAACCGAATTCTAATGAGGGTAGTTTACAATTGGCTAGTTGTGGTAATGATTGGGCTGTTAAAATCCACAATTTCTTCGTAAATTAAGGTTTATATAGATTTGTTTAAAATAAAATCAATTTCGATCGATTTTATAATTCAATCGTGTGATTGTTGTACTGAGAAATTGTATGCGGATGATAGAAAACTGTTCCCTTATCCGAGCGAGTTGTGGTGAATAAATCCACAACAAATCTCCAAGTTGAGAGTATTGGTGGCGGCTTATGCTGATTCTTTCAATCCTCGCCAAAGTACAGTTTCCTTAACAACAAACTTTTTCGTTTATTTTTTAGAAATAATACAAATCTACACCTGAATTGTTTTGTGTGCTAGTATGTCACATTATTCATTGAAATCTGGTTGAATTATTAATAGCGAAATGGAGTTTGTCTTTAATTTTTACGCTAGACTCAAACGAGACTATTGTAATTGATGTAGAAACCTTGTAACACAAATAACTATTAATAGCGTAATAGTTTTGCACCTGGAGTACTTTGAAGTCAATTCAAAAGATATTCTAATTCTGTCTAATGTGTTTGATAAGGGATTTTCTACTTTGCTCCTTGCTTTGATTGTAATTTAGGGGAATAATAAGTTTCCAGTACAGATGTGTTCAATTTGGAATTTACATTAATTTAATGTAACACTTTATGTGTATTACGTGCGAATATCTGCGATAAAGTCGTTTCATCTATTGGTACTTATCTACAACATTGTCTATGAATAGTACGAAATAGTAAAATCAATGGTCTTAATGTCGTAGGATTCAGTATGGACGTTTTGCATTGTCATTGTATGTGTAGTCAGGTGCAACATCTGCGTTAAGTTGGCGGCGCGTTGGCACCAATACTTTGCTTTTGGTTGGCGCTTGGTGCCTAGCTTAAAGCCCAGCAGCAGCAGCAGCAGCTGGGTGCGTTCTGTGTTTGGTTATAGAAGTTGAGGGTGTGAGCGCTGGGCGCAGGGTAGGGCCGCGACAAGGGCGATAGAATACGCCGTCGCGAATTTGTCGAGGCCGGGGTTCGCGCACGCACTTCGTCATGGAGCTTGCAGTGGTACACAGCAGACAGGGTGCGCGTCGTGCCTAATGCAGTGTCCGATCGCTCGCCTTCAGAACTATCCGACTATGGCTGTGAATCATGCGTTTTATACGTAAAACATGTTGTGGATATACTGTGGACTGGTCTTTTTGGGTTCAGCCCTGTTCAATGCTGCGCTGGTCACCTCAGTTACATCAAAACGAGGTGAGTTTCATTGCATTTTATTTTATTTATTTTTATTTCTAATATCCGCCGGTCCTCAATCTTTATAAATCAGTCGATTAAACATCCAACATATCGATAAGAGACTTTAAATTGAATAAATTGTTAAAAAGACAGCTTAGCACGATTGAGATACACGTTTCGTTGACAAGTGATTTGACGTGATAAATGGTGGATGCGTCGGGTTGATGCAACGTTACTACCAAACACGCTTTTTTACGTTCGCTGTACTAATCTCATACATCACAATAATCTTCAATTTATAATAAAAAATTGATGATCATCTTAAAATATTCTTATCAGTGCCACGTTTTCGTGCATAATCCTCAAAGTAGATTATAACCATAACTAATAACTTTCACATAAACAGTATTTTAAGATGCTTAGTAGGCAGGAAACCTTAACTTATGAGAACTTTATTTCGAAAGCGATTTTGAAGGAAATTGAGCATAAAATCACACCTTTATCAACATTACAACATTATTTACTAGACGAGCAACATTAATTTTCTTCAAGATTAATAATAAAACAAGAAAATTGCTACAATTTTCAATCGTCGCTTTAATCAAGTACATGCCACAGTCAGAGACGTGTACTTTTTGTTGACACTATATAAAAATCTGTTATCAACAAACACAATATTGTAAACAATAATAGCCAATGTAATAAATTTCAAACTCAACACTCCTACGTGCACATGTATTAAATTCATTACGCTACTCTGATTGTGGTTGTTTTTCAAATAATCGTCAAATTTATCAACGTACAAGTACTTGACGATTTCAATATTACATCGAATTATTATTGCAAATAACCATTTACATACATGATCAGGGATTTTGTAAATCACCCACTCTACTTGACGACCACAAATTCATCAAAACAGATAAATGTAAATTGAAAATGGGATTTTCTATGATCATGAATCAAAACTTGCTGATGATAGTCGTCCGTTTCTGAACCTATTTTGATGATAGTAGAGTGATATTGTTGGATAGAATTTGCAATTAGGGTTAATGGATATATCTATATTGGGTAATAGAATAGTTTGTTGAATCAAATTCGCATATGAAGGAGGAAAAACGAACATTGCCCTAAATTTTACTGATTTGATTATTCGATTCCCTCGCATGCCGATTTTCAATAAAATTGCTCTAATATTTTTATTGTAATCGCAAAGCGAAAGTGATTTAGTAAATTTCAGGTTTATGTGACTATAAAATAAAAATTGGAGGAATGTTCATGACAAGATATAAATTCCCTGTATGATAAAGTGGTAAATGTTATTCCACCATGAACGATTATTAAATGTTGAGATTTAGTCTTGTCGACTTTTAGCTATAAACAGTGCTAGTATTGCACACACCTACATGAAATTGTGTCTATGAAATTTATTATAAGCAATGAATTTTTCGACGTTTTCACTCTATTTATAAATTTCGTGTTGATAATAAACAGAATATCGGTAATGGTCACGTTTTATAACGTTAAATTAAATTTTTAGAAGATAGTGACTTTAGCCCAGGTAACGCTTCTTTTATCGTTCAAGTTATAAAAATGTCATTCATGTGCACATCGTATTGCACCAGTTTGAACAATTTCACATCACGATCACGTAGAAGACTCCCGTTGAAAATCAATACGGTAGATTAAGCCTTTTCAAAAAGACACTTTCAACACAAAACTATGATCAAAATGAGGCTTACAATTTCCAATAATATACCCGATATTTACAAGACAATATATTAATCGGCTTTGCATTATTGTGGCGAATTTTGAAGGTCTCACCGGCAATTTTCCAATAAAATTAAAGTACCGTCTTCTTTATCTGATTATACATCGTTATTGATGAGGATGATGATGTGTGTCTGTGAGATTATAATGAGGGCGCTCTCGTTCGAGAAATTCGAACCTTATACAATATTGTTCTAGATTTCGGTATGATTGTGCAAACTATACGATCGTAATTGGAAAATCGATAGAATTAATCAAATCAAAATTCAAAAATTTCCATCTACACCCGTGATTCTCGGCGTGTACACATTTCGCGTTAACCTGTCAACATTTGCTCATTTCCATTTTCATAGGTCCCAATGTAGATTACCGACAATCCGCTAATTTTGTAATCAACTCAATCATCCAATTTAACAACTTCACAGACAATGGACTGTAATCAACAAACAAGCAATTGAGAGACAGAAATAAAAAAGAAAATCTCCTCTAATAGTTTTGTAAATTGGCCCTAACAACATCTCGAACAGTTTAACTAAAATTAATCTTTTAAATTTCTTTAATAACGGTTTACTTATTTTTATACAGCACAAACATTCATCATCTATACATTTTGGGATATAAATTAAAGTTGGCCAACAGTAGGCAAGAGAACAATAGAGACCGTTTTTGGACAAATCTTCCGGGTTCATTTTCATTTATGTAATGGGCATCTGTAAAATTGGAGAAACAGGGAGATGATGAATACAAGAAAGAATCCCAATTTGAATTAATCGAAAAACCCTGGATATTGGAGATTATTTCAAATTACAATTCCGTCAATACAATCAAGTTTACCCGAACATCTCAATTATTTCCAACAAGTTGATTATAAACATCAAATGATGTCTATTATAGAAAAAAATATCGATAGAAAGATTAAATTGGAGTTGAATTATCTGAAAATTGTCAACTGTTAAATTGATGGTGGTGTTATTGTTTAATATAAATGCGTGACACATGTTTCCAGCACGCACTTGTTCCCCAAACTTCATCTTTTAACAGACCCACACAAACACCAAGTTATAATTTATCTAGTCGGAAATACCGGTAAACTAAAGAGTTCGCAGCTTTTCATAGTTTCCGGTCACGTATTAATCGTGTTCCGTTTTTAATTTAATCGAAATCGTAGATGAATTGAATCAACAATCTTATAAACATATCATTCCAATCAGTTTTTGGTTGTTAGAAGGGCCAACGAGGAGAAAAACAAGAACAAGAGCAAGACAACGTATAAATTACCTGAAGTAAAATTACTCCGTCTCTTAATATCTCCACTAACAAAGTAAACGCTGTTTGTTAGGTTTTAGGCAAATGAAGACAAATGAGAGACATTATTACCTTAGTTTGGCGAGGGTGTCTGTCAGTTCTTACATTGACGCTGACTGTGAAATGACTGCTTCATTGTGTCTGTCATTCGGTTGATATCTTTTGCTGACTTTCACGAATTATTCGCAAATTATTACAATTGAGTTTCAATTCTCACATTATTCAACTCCCTTTTCCCAATTGTTGCAATTGTTCGATATGTATAGATTTCGTTGCTTTTGCATCTTATATTCGTTCTTTTTTCGCTCTAGTAATACAACAAAAAAGGCCCCCATTTCTGGTCTAGTTGTTCCAAATGTTCCAATTTTCTCTTTGATTTGTTGCAAAAACTTTTTTCTTCCCTATCACTATTGAACATTAGCGTCTTTTGGGAAAACTCTATCTTCTACCAAGCCAACATCAGAATAAAGTATTTTACATAGAGAATTGACAAGATGTACGTTTTATCTATTCTATATTTGTACGATCTGACTCTACAAATTCTACTAATTTTAGTTTAGATAAATGAAATCTTCAAGATCAGAGTTTAATATTCAAACTTTCAATTTGAATAGTAATCCAATTATGATAACAAATTTGACCGAAACTTTGATTCTCCGATTTACTTGTAAAAGTTAAATCACTTTAAATGACTAATTGAAGTGTCAGGTGTGTATATGACAAATTTTATTGAAATCATCTGATTCTTTCTCATTTTTTTTGTGATTGTGTCAATCCGCCGATTACAATTATAGCGATACAACGTATTGCTTCTTGGAAATGCTGAAAATAGCGTTACGTGAAATAGGTTTAGTGTTGATTGTCAGTTGTATTTTCTTTCTGTCTGGTTTGCTTGTCAGTTCGAGTAATAAGACACCTGTGCAAACAGAATGAAATGAGTAAAAAAATGAAAAAGAAAATTCGCCAACAACACATCGAAAATTGATGGGGAACTAGCCAAACTATAAAAATTAACAAACAGATCCCGAATTTTCTCAAAGAGCTGCTTTATAAATAAATAAATAGGCGACGTTGCATACGCTTGACTACATTTACCTGTTTATTTTCAAGGCGATAGAGTGAATTTTCTCACAGCAAAAGGAATATAGTAGTCGTCATTGTCGTTGACTTTCTACATGTTGTATTTGCTTCGTTGCGTTTCTCTACTTTGTAAACATTTACAGAGTATTTCGTAAAGTTTAGATCGGAATTAAGTTCACAAGGCAAACCAACTGTGCTTTCTGAGATTCGATGAAGACTTTTGGGCGTGACCCTTTTGTCGAATTCAATAAACTGGAAAGCTCGCGGACATACGAGCATTAATAATTTAAACTCAACACAAATCATAAAAATAGACAGTTACGTGTTTTTCATCTCGTTTTTTTTTCATTCGTCTGTAAATATTTATGAATTTGTGTAGTAAACTTTACGGATTTATCTTTTCTTCGTTTTCTTCGGAAAGAAAGTCTGTCAACTATCGAATTTAGGATGTTTCATTTTGATTTTCAATAGATTCGATCCGCTTTTGATAGGAGAAGTTGAAAGAATCGCACCAGCTTACTAAAAATTGGACTGGGGTAAACATATTTACTTGAATTTTTGCATCTAATTTTGTCAGCATTATTGACGCTGTTGCACCCATAATAATAATGGAGGGAGTGTCTGGTCGTTTTTTATTAAATTTCCTTTCCGACTGATTGACAGACTACTATAAGACGACCAAACTGACATAGTTTTTTTTTCTTTAAAAAATACAACCGCCTATCAATGTTATTAATCGATAAAGCTTGGGCGTAGCCAGGGAATGTTAACAGTATCTATTTGCATTCTGGAGTACATGGTACGTCGAAACGCCCCGTGTTTGTTGTTGACAAAGTGTCAACTCTGCAACACCCGTCCGCCGTTCAGATTTAGAAGATAAACACACTACGTTACCACCCTTCTCTTACAATTTGGACCATTAACAACGTCTAAACTGAAATGCATATAATAATTGTAGAGAAAGTTTGTCCGTATTGAAACAGCCATTCTCTAGCTCATTCACACCTAAATACCGCCATTAATCTTGTGCAAAAGAGGCTGATCATTGGCCACGACAAAACCTTTGAGGACAAAGTGCCAAAAATATCCCAACTGGATTTACCGATTTCTACAAATATAAACATTGTCAAATTCTCTTTTGACTATTCCAAGTTTAATCAACTAATGAATTTTAAGCAGCCGGTGAAAATGGGCGTACTATGGTGAACCGCAAATGAATGAAGGGATGAATTTGAAATTCGGAAAATTCCCATATAAAAACAAGTAATTCTTATTATTACCGATTCTATTGAATGTTCAATACAAAACTATTATATTGGGGCATTCGACAAGAAACTTGAAATGATAGGGCCCGAGTAGGGTTGGAAAAAAGTTGATGCTGGTGTATATCTGGCAACGACAGCGAAATAAATTATTATCAAGCCATAGAAATAACGTCGGCTGAGATTCTCTCTCTATAAAAGCTTCTAAAATACAGTGGGAAACTCGGTTAATTTTAAAATGTAATAAAAAGAGAAGAGGAAACTTTTAAATTAACTTTGGTTAAAAAGTTGAAAATATTTTTCGGTAGAGTTATTAAAAAAGCTTTATTTAATAATAATCATAATATGCCGCTAAATACAATTTATACGTGAAAATTGTTTGTAGATTCAATTACTAAATGTCGCTTGAATTATTTAATTGAACAACAAATAAACACAAAATATTGTCTGACGTTTTGAGAGGGTACTAGTAATACGTTATCAATTATTTGAAAAGTTCAACCATAAAGTAGTGGAACACGTTGACCATATAATTTTCATGAGCTTTTGACATCAGGTGGTTTACGGTTATACCCTTTTATTTTATAACTTTTCGGCGATCTCTGGCTTTCCTTTAAATTAACCGGGTAATTTTTAATCAAATGTTGGCTTATTATGCAAATTTAGATTATTCAAAACCCAATTTTTGGATTTCCCCATAAACAAAAAGCTTATTAATTCTTCATTGTTATTATGAATTGTAATATTCGATAACAACAGGATAAAATCGGAATTGAGGGTGGCATAAAGTGTAAAAAGTTTTCAATCCGAGAGCTCTCACAAAAAATCTACCACTTTTATTTGAAATGAATTGTTTAAGTCATCAATATTGGAAATTGTAAAAAAACAAGCGAGATTTCCATGTTTGAGTGTATTTTGACAGTATTAGATGCATTCGAATCGATCTGTCGACAGTTTTATTAACAATTGAACACAAACTGTATCAATGGCAGGATTTTATGTGAGAGAAGCAAACTATCGAAAGATTTTCTAGGTTTTATTGAAACAAAATCTCATCGTCAAGCGTATTTAGTGGTAAAATGTTTTATGTATCTCTAGCCGGGCATAAAACTTTCATTTAACACTACGTTTCGTTTAAAGGAAATTCATATGAGGTCACAATTTGCCTCGAGCGTCAACAGTAACCATCTGTATATGCATTATTTTTACATAAGTGTAGCCGTGGATGGTGGGAGAGAAAAAGAGAAGCAAAAATGGAAAGCACAGAAGGCAAGACCGTTTCAGGTCAGAGATTTAGATTACGTTATATGGCCTGAAGGGGTTTATTTATGTAAAAATTGCACGGTTATTTTCTAAAAATTGCATCAATTCTTGATAAATACATCAACCGTATAAACGTAAAAAAACTAGCAAAATAGAAAAATCGAATACAACTATAGAGCAAAGAGAATTTGTATTCTGTAGGGCTGGTTGTGAGTGAGTTGTCTTCCTTGTCACGAAGAATTTGGAACACCGCCAACTCTTTTATTGACCAGCTCTACAGAGTTTTGAAAGTCTTACATAAAGGAATAACCACCACCCTCGCCCTCATATAGCCATTTATAAAAAGTTTAATTGAAATTTGCATTTGCTTAATAGATTTCAAGTGAGACAATGCGCCTTTACTAGGATTATAATAAAGTCAAACTCTAATTTACATAAATTAATTGTAAAAATCGATTTCAAGTAGATGTACAAGGTGTCTCACTGAAAATGGTGCACCTTTCAATTAATCTAATTCAACATTTAATTATTGTAAATGAAATGCCGCCACTTTAGTGGAATATTCTGTAATATCGTCTAGAATAGGGTGAGGCTGTTGCATGTTGTTATTCTCTTGGGTTAAATCGAAAATTTTACACAGACTATAAAACCACCAGTTTTGTGTTCAACAATTTTAAAATAGTGTGTTAGTTTTGACACATATTTCAAGTTGGTAAAGTGTCCAAGACCTTTTTAGCGGTTTTTAGGGTTGTTTTTTATGGGTCATACGAATTTACATATTATGGAAATAAGGTGCACCAACAACCTAAGGGGCTGCTTTCTAAAGAAGAATATATAGAGACTTGCTCAATTTCTAACATTTTCAGGTCAATTTTCTTTTCAACTTTCTGTACACTTTTTTATTTATTTTCCAACATTTTTCCTTCTAGTTGACTATTTTTGCCAACTTTTACATACAAGCGAATTTTTTCTGTACTGCTAGCCTCCCCAATGAGTCATATCGAAATCGCTAACGTTGCTTTTTTCTCTAGTTCTTTCCGCCAAAAGTTACGACTAGATCTAGATTAAATACAATCATAAAAGATATTATTGGTGATAAAGGGGCGGCATACACTTCAATATTATTACTATCGTAATGAATTGAGTGGTCGTTGTTTTTTCTGACTATATCCCCAGCTAATACAAATACACAATTCATTATTAAATGCCAACAAAACTGTATAAATTAATGTTAAAATTGATTTTTAATCAAACACGCAACAGTTTACTTAATCGAATCGTGATTATCGCTGTCGATAGACCAAATTAAAATTTCCCGTCAATATTGCTGAACTTTATGCGAACAAGGGGTGGCTGTCTGTCTAGTTAACTGTACCAGGCATTTCGAAAATTTCTTTATCAATACCAGTTCAGAACTGGGATTAATATTGGAAATGTCGCCCCAATAATTGATGTAGTTTTAGTTACAATCGACTGATTCTAGATTATCCTAATTTAACCAGAGATTTAAAAAGTTTAGCGCCACATTAATTTTTTTTGCAAGTGTTAATTCTACAATGTCGATCTTTTTTGATATAGAGGGGATCAATTTGTAACCGTGTTGGTTTTCTTGGCACAAGTACGACTGAAAACTAATGTTCTAAAGAGTGTAAACCCTTGTCGTTGGGCCTTTCTTTTTTGGAAATAAAAAAGTCGCTACTTCTATATTCTGGCCACAATCGATCAATCAGCAGTCTTAATGTTGTCAGTCGACAATTTGAACTTCTATACAACAAATAAAATTGTTGTAACAGTTGTCATTGGATAGAATCATTTTTGACATCTCAATTAACACGAATCAGTGTTAATTAAATGGATATTAGTGTAGGAAAGAAGGTATATAGTTGCTTTAAAACGCTGGAATCGTATTACGACAAGCCCATTTCCGTTTCCTCACATTAATTAATCCGATAATTTCCGCAATGTCATAATGTGGTTGATAATCGTAATAAAAATCAACGTACCAACCCTGTTTTTGTACAATTTTCAATTCTTATTCTTAATTAACATTTTGCTCGATAATTTAATTAATTGTTAGAGTAGAGAGAGTAGTGATTAATTGTCGACAATCAATAAAGCTTGTCCAGGAGACTGTCGTGCCAATTAACCACGTAACGAACCATTTCGTATTTGATCGCTAAACAGAGATAAAACTTGTTATCAAGATAAAATTGATATCGCATTTGCTTCAGGTTGATTTTTTTTCTTCGGTTGTTGTTTTGGATAGGGCGGCAAGGTCTCGAGGATTCATCAACAGCTCCCTTCAATTAGAGTCGATTGTTTAGTAGGAAATATGATAAGAGTTAATACAATATCCTCCATTAAACTATAAAGGCCTAACTGTATTATCCACTTTTGTTGGATGTCAGCACGGACGTGGAAATCTATTGCGAAATTAAATTAGTTTGTTTCGTAAATTTGCCAATAAACGTTACAATTAATATAATCGATGGATTTTATTCACTGATTCGATTCTAAATAATTCGGGTATTGTTTGATGTCTGAGGCGGATAGGAATTGCTTTATTTGCATTTGAAATTCGCTGGCGTTGTGAAAAATTCGGCCGTTCTTCCTGCGAAATTTCCGTTGTAAAGCACGAGAATACCGTAATATTTAGAAGAATATTTCTTAATTAATATAAAGGGGATTTCATCCTGTTTTGAAACATGGTCAGCAATTATTAAAAATAATTTTAAAGAAAATTCAACATTTTTTCCGGTGTAATAAATTTTCGATGGAAATTTGCTAAAACATCCGATCCTAAGCCAATCCTAATAAAGGATGGAATAATTGATTTTGCTCTTGGATATTGTCATTAAGAGCAATGATTAAGTTTGTGCTGATGAAGCATCGGTTTTCTAGGCATTGTCGCCGTTTCTAATTGTTAATGAAGGTTCTCGACTATTGTCCAAAGTGATAATTTAAAACTGAAGGCAAAGAAAACATGCCGTTCCTATCTACATATATGTTAATATTTCCATTCTCGCTCAACCTTGAATGGAAGATGTGAATCTGTTGCCCGAGATATTTCACCAAATTTCTGTTTTTGATAAATTATAATTTATGTTTTTTTGCCCGTTTCACAATTCTATTGCCACTACTGTTATAGTGGTGGTATCGTAGAAATGAATCGGTTTTTGTGTGAAAGGGATCGAAGATTTCTCCGCAATAATACATTAAGGAAATGTGGTTGACGTACGGGTGCTCCTTCTCTCTGTTACATCGATATATTTAAATGGGCGACAGAACAATAGGCATTTTACTAATAAAAAAAATCCGTGTCCTGATCGATAGGCTGCACTAAAATTGTCGTATAAAGAAGAGAAAGTTGAAAATGTTTTTTTATTGTAAAAAAGTGATCGTTTGTCGGTTGAATTTGCATAAATATGCCAAATTCTTCCTATAAATCCGCCCATAGACAGACGTTGAAATTTATAGTTTATATATTTCACCTTATCAGCGACCATTTCCTTTCTAGTTCCAAACAAACTCTCCTTCTCTTATCATTTTATTGGAGGATTGTGACATCTGGTTGTGGTCCAACTAGATAATCCTGTACATGATTCCTAAATGCTCGTCATCATGTCAAATCAACAACATATGCGCTTGATGAATCGACTGCGAATTCACTCTTGTATATTTTGATCGAGAGCGTTAAAAGCAACTAGAAAGCCGTTCGATTTGGAGGTTACCAGTTCAAATTTCTTTATACAACTCTACTGGAACTGATTAGAAGATATTCGGCTTTAGTAAAATGTAAAAGTTATATTTTCGGTGATATTTACGATGACAACCTCCCAGGATATTCAAATTTCCATTTTATATGTAAAAGATAGATTTCTGGGAATCTGGACGTTTCATATTCACATAAAATTTGAACAATTTTCCTCGTAGAGAATGCGGAGGGTTTGGAAAATTAAATAAAAATGTTTGTGTGTTTTTTTAGTAGGAATCCAAAAGCATTTTCTTTCAGAAAAATGCCCAATCTGTTTGATGCAAGCAAATAGATGGCCTATATTCTTCGTAACGTTTAGATTTATTTTGGCAATTTGCTGTCAAGACTGTGAATGTATTACGCAAAGAGTCTACCTTACGGTTAGATTTTTCACAGTAACAGCACCCTCTTTGTTGATTTGATAAAGATGTTGCCATCATTTTATGACACGTGGAAAAATCATCCCAATTAATGATTGGAAAAAAACAGACACGGCATGTTATAATTGTAAATTGTGATGAATAGTGGACCAAAGGACAGTCTGTCCAGGTCATCCATCGTTCTACTCTTGTTTCGATCAATAATTCCTACAAGCAATCTATCTCTTTCTCTCCCACTTTTAATAGGATACTCAACGATGTCGCACTTACGGCCCACTTCATTTCCTCGTCCACTACTAAACTAACTTATCGTTTGCATTAACTACACATACACATACAGTTCTTCGTTTTTGGACAAATTCCAACTCGACAAAGCCAGTTTAAATCAATTAAGGTTGTCCATTTGTCAATATTCTAAAACTAATCTGTGTGATAAAGCAACTACTAAGACTACTAAATGAATGATAAAACGAGAAAAATGGATAAAGAAAATGGCAATAAATTTTAGAGTAAGAGGGATCAAAGCCACACACACACTAATGCCCCAGCCATACAAGACATCTCCTATGAGAATTTAGCTAATTCTCTACACTGAACAAATTGAATAAAAGCCCATTTCTGTATGATGAAACTTGATACGTTGGACGTTATTTTTCCTGATACATTAATAATGAGTGTTTGAAGAAATGACAAACTGACTGTTGAGAGAATATGGAAATATTCAGAAGTAAGTCACGAAATATCGTATCAAAAAGCTTTTAAAAATCACTTGGAATATGCATGTAGCAGCTGTCAGTCTGTGTAATAAAATATTGAAAATACCACCTCCGATGCGGCCATTACATTTCTGGGATTCCCTATTGAATTGTGAACTGTTCCCGATAAATACTCGAGCGTTACAAAATCGAATTCCCTTAGCCGTGCTTTACTTGAAAATCGAAACGAAAAAGTTGCAGAAATGCAATTGATTTCGTTCATTAGTGCCAAACTGCAACTAAATAATTAACTAAACAATCTCAAAGAGTAGCTGGGAGGGAGGAAACAGTTGACTAACCATTAAAACCACCACCATTACCAACATTATCAAACTAGCTAGGAAATGACGTCATTCCGCATTGAAAAAGGATAATATCTGGAAACTGGAATATTGTGACGTAATCTATGACGCAAACTCGGCTTCAGAGTGAAAGAGACATATCTTTCGTATACTATTCATGTTCCACATATAAAAACGTTGGGGGTGATTTTGTGCATTTTCATCTGGAATTTCTCATTTCCTTAACAGTAAAACTCAATGTGGTCTAGCTTAAAGAGAATGAAGAAATTGAAAACAAAATTCGATAGGTAAATGGTATGAAAAAAGGTAGGAACAATCTCAACATACGTTAGTAATCAGTGTCCGGTTCTTCTTCAGGGGGTGTAATATCCCAAGGGTGGTTGCCGTCATGGCAACCGCCACATTATTCAACCATCACCCCTATGACCACACAATAAAAACAAGACGTCACAAAATACAGCTTGAGAAATAATTAAAGCATTTCAATCCGGGCAAATTGAATATTGATAAACACAAGAATACAATTAGCAGTAAAATTCGTTTGGAATTCGATATTTTTAATTAAAACTTGAGCAAATCAGGTGCCGTAAACATTGTTCGTCATAGGTGCTGAAATATCAAAATTTCCACGCTTTTCTTCAACAACGTCTTTTTGTAATTAGCGTGTTTGAGATACTTTTTTCATTTCCTGTAATTATTCACAGATTACTTTGTTTGTTGTTAATCAACAGAAGAAATAACGAAAAGCAAATTCGGGGGCTTTTGATCCATTGAAATATTCAGTCAATACTTTCGAGTATTTTGGGTGTAATTATAAAGGTAAGAATCGAGGTGAAATTGTTCAAGGAAGCATTCGTTAGAATAATTTTGATTCTTTATAATTTGCCGCTGTTGTTCTGTATCTTTATTTTAAAAATTGGAGATGTTGTATAGAAATTCAACGCAAGGAATTTCTAATTAACGGATTGATTAGTCTATAGAGTTTACAAATACAATAGGGACTGCATCAATGACTGGTCAGATAAGAGAAAGGTCCTCATTTAATGTTAAACAATAGACAACCCGTCTCTTGTTGTCATTGTCGTATTCTAAAAGTATATCGGGGCTCGACCTATTTTCAATTAGAACAAAATGAACATTAACAATCACTGTGGGGATTTCTTTCCGTTATCGTAATGATTTTAGCAAATTATTGCATTTTTTCCAACAATATCAACTTCAATATTGATTGGAGAATAAAGGAATGAAATGTGAGCGAATAGAAGTTTGAATACGTGAAATATGCGACGGAACAAAAAAAGCTACTAACGCTACCTTTACAACGATTATTGTTCCATCCCTTATATTTATAACGTTGGAAATAATGAAAAAGTTACGAATAATGAGCAGGAGAATTTATAATATTCGATCAATTATTGATGGTTTATTCGGCTGTGGTGTAGGAGACGAAGGAAGCCACGGAGTTTTACAAGAAAAAGCAACAGTCAAGTTTTGGCAGGAAATCAATTCCAATTTATGAGTCGACTGCTTCTATAAAATTCCCAACCAAATCAATATCATCTGTTTTGTATTATAAGTTTTTTGCAAATATGATTTGATAACAAAGAAACATCATGTAAAGTATCTATTCGTGAAATGATGGTGGCAATATAAAAGAAGGAAATCTATCTATGGGAGAGCAAATATCACCAACGGACGGGATAATGAGCCAGAGATGGCCTTATTAGATTCAGAACGTGCTTTTGTTTAAAACCGGTACCATAGTGCTTGAGACTGTTTAACAGATAAAAAGATAGAGACAAGTGGATAAGATGATGATTCTAAATGGAACATCGTGTCCTCGTTGATTCGACTACACCGGGGTGGGTTATCCTTTCTTATGCGAAACGATCGATTGTACATCTCCCCGGGGGCTTGCCGTTTTTTGAGAAAAAAAAAATAGAATTTTACTACATCCTGGCGAAAGGAAGAGGAGCACAAGAAGAGCCGGGCCCGGAAGAATATTGAATTTTAAATCGCCGGTTCACCTTTCACATAACTAAAGGCGTTTCGGTGTATTTCATCGAAAATTGATAATGTCTAAATGCAGCACACCCAATATCTATTAGATTTCTTTATAGTGGAAGTAAATTAATTTAAGGCTTTTAAACGTTGAGAAACAAAGAACTTAATCCTTTAATACTATTAACAATTCTATTCGAGACGGGCACAAAGTAATTGAAGTTCTCATTGAAAGCAATAATTTATTGTTTAAACAAGAAAAATCGTCTAATCAAAACCGAGAAAGGCTGAAGGGAGAAATTAAAGGCAAGCACCACCTGACGATTAATTTCGATTATTATTCTTTTTTTTTAAATTTATTTACATAATGATGCTCGTCTAATATTCATTCTGACTTATAGGGGGCTCTTTTGCGCCCTGAAAAGTCCATTTTGTTACGTGATTTGAATAAAAATAAAAAGCTCTATAGATCTCATAAAATATTAATGGAATTCTGTTGTTTCAGGTAAGACTGCATAATATCCATCATCATTGAGTTGGTGGTGATGTATGAAATTTGGAATCTACTTCAAGGTAAAAACGAAAAACTGTACAGTTACTTTTACATTTCATTTTAAAAGAAATAATTCAATCAATATATCAATGCGGCTCGTCTATTTTTCTTTCTATCAGACGCTGCAATAGAACGAAATTCGTAATGTTTGAATCGGAAAACAACAACCAGACGAGACAAGACAATTTACCCCCCAGAAAGTGCAAGTTGACATCGCACCATGAATAATTTAGGCATAGAATGTTGGATTTTTTTGTATTTACCATTCAAATTTCATTTTAAGATGTTTCCTATGTATATGGCGGTACGGCAACATAAATTATTCAAATCGTTACCAGAAAACAAGGGTTTGATTTCTGTATTTTTTACGATCGAGATAATCAAATAAACCGATCGAAAATCGAGATCTATTAGTTCAAATCTACGTTCAAACCAATTCGATTTTGACAATAATTAAGTTTTAATCACTGACGTTGGCGATCGTGCAAATTTAAATTTCAACCGTTCAATATTGCGTTTATATTGGGTTTTTTGTACCGACCGCTTGATGAAATAGAACTGACGGGCAATAAAGCCGACAAACTATCCAACTTTGATCGGACTTGTTAATAACATCCATACTATCCATATCATGGTTAAAAAAAATTAAATAAAACCAACTAGATATAGCCCAATTTCTAGATACTCCAACTACTGTAAATTAGTAAAGTTTCTATAAAGACTTGGAAACTGCTTATCATATGACTATCTATCGGTGTTGAGAAATTCGATTAGTAAATACCAATTACGTATGCCATATTTAATGCCATATGAATATTGAGATGGATTTTGTATTATCATTTGAACAATAATAGCAAATACGTTAGACGATCGTTGTGTTGTGGATATTTGGCTAGTACAATATTTAGATTGAGATTACCTGTATTATGAAAGTAGGTAGTCATCGCCTTCTATAATTTAAGCATGTTTATCAAGTTCTATTTGTATTTCGATCTATTGTTCTGCAATAATGAAACGCAACGAAACGTTTTATTTGTATCATCATTATTGCTGCAAGCATTTCACTGGAAATTAATTGAATCCACTACAAGAAACTCTATTATCGTTTAAATACTCTAAGAAAAGACAAATGTAGTTTTTTGTCGAAATCTTTATTTAAAGATGCTGCATTTGTGCTTAGAAGTATTGTTTTGTTGTTGTTGAAAATGCCGTTTAAAATCGCCAACTTTTAGCTCAGACCGGCTGAATTTCTGAGTATTATCGTTTCATCGTTCGATATAGGAGAGAATCTGAGATTATACCTATGGGAGAGAGAGTAAGTGGATGTACTTACACTAAACTAAATTTTTATTATTGTTTCCAACTTCACAATCAATTAACATTAGTCGTTAACTAGGTGTAAAATTACATTTGTGGCAAAGTTTAATAGAATCAACCGTTTTATCCAACTGTATTTCACTTCTAAAAAGCACACCAACATGCTGATAAGACTAAATAGCGTGAAGAATTCAGATCACTCTCGTTTCTGTGAGAAATCGCGAATGAAATGAATAATTAGAGACGCACAATAAATCAGATTTTTGTGAATCCTCCCCGATTATCCTCCTTTGAATATTTTCATTGTGCACGATAGAATGCTTAGAAAATTGAACTGGCAAATTCTAAAGGCTAACATCAGATTTCGACATTAATATTTGATGATTTTACTTATCTATAATTGTCTATTTTTAATTCTCCTCTCTGTATAGGTATCTGTATTTGTTTTTAACTGGGAATACCTGTCTATAGCCGGCATGTAGACTATGCGCGGTTTCATAAAGTATTTTAATGTGATACAGAATTTTTACATTAAACAGAATTGCTTGCTATGGCGTATTTTAGATTATTCCCGAGATTTTCCAAAAATGTTGAAAAGTTAATTGAATATAACGGTGATATTTCAAATATTTTAAATTTGCGAGGTTTTTTTCGACGACAGTTCAATGATCTGTGGTCGTTACCACCGGGAACACGAATTAATTATCAAAATGACAACAGTATTACAACATGACTAATTTTGCGATTGGTAAGCTTCAATTGTGTTATTCTTTTTGATGACAGTGATTTGGGAATAAATCCTATTTATTGCTATATTACTTTGGATTAATACCGGTGTGCTTTTGTAAAATTGTTATCAATATTTTTGGTGTTTCATTTGGCTTAGTGCATAGCATTAAATTGCATTTATGTAATAGTTCTCCTGGAAAAGCAGCTTTATCTCTAATAATTAGATTTTGGCATATAGACAATGTATCAGTGAATAGAGAACGAATAAGCTAAATAAAATATTTTATATAGAGGCTTTGGCATATAATCCCAATTCTAATTAAAAACGGCCTAATCCTCGTAGAAATTGTTTATATTTTTGTGCATGAAATTCTACAAAAATACAAAGGAAAATTAAACTTTACATCTCATCTATCTACATATATTGGAGTTTTACATTGTAAAATAGTATCAAAGAATCTTTGTCACAGATTAAATTCCCTAGAGATCATCGAGCTCGCTATCTGTAGATATATTTTATGCAAAAGGAGTAACAAATCGAATTGCAATATAAATATGAAATGCAACGCATCAAATTTCCGTTCGATTCGAATAGACTGGAATTGAGAAATTCTGAAAAATGTCACAATCGACGTTAATAATTGTGACATCATTACGAAAACTTCGATAAAATTCTCATACGAATGAAGAAATCTGGATGTTGGATTTTTAGAACAACCCAACAATCCATATAAATGGCATTGGATTAAAGTTATATCAGTTTTGTGCTCGCAGTCCGGTACAAAATCCTAGTTCAGTTGGCATGACAGTTTTCACCATCGAAGCTGATTATTTAAACAGCAAATCTACCGAATTTTTCTCTTTTTTTTCTATTTACATCAGTCTAAAAATTAACGGAAATTACATGTTCCAGAAACTAAAATCCAACGGGAATGCTAAAAATTTTACATCCACTAATGTGGAAAGAAAACGTCGAGAAGACAATGGGTCTTCTCGACGTATACATACAAGTTTTTTCATTATTTCGACAATTCTCCTAAAGGATAAATGATAACCACTTTTTCTATTCTTTGTACCTGAAACGTCATGTTCTCTGCAACTAAACAGTATTGTTGGCCGCCCTTCTAATATCCGGTAGATTACACGACCACGTAGAAAATATGTTTTGTTGTTGTTAGAGGGTAGTATAATTTAATTTGTCCCATGATATTCCTTGAAATTTCACACAGAAAAACGTCATAACATATAAAAATCTTGAAAACTCCTCCGGTGAGAATTTACACAAAATCTCCCATACAGATTACTTTTGAGAATTCCCCAATTTCGTGCCACCTTCCAATTATCGTGTTTGATTAAACGGATGTGTCACACGTTTATAGGGCGAGGGTGAGGAAAAATATCTCGCACTCATCTAAATTGGCTGATTCTAATTTAGCGATTCTTTTTTCCCATCATCAGTCGAATAATTTTCAAGATAATCGAAATGGGTCTGTCGACCGGTTGTAAATTCTATAATGTTTAGATGCTTTAAATAAATTGCATCTTGGAATGATAGTGTCATAAAATAGTTATATGAAATTTTTTATTTTAATGGCTTTTAAGATAAATTTTCAATATAAACATACTTAATTTTCTTAATAAAGCAACCTTTAAAAATAACATTCTTTGTAATGTAACCGTAAATGATAACATCGTTTTATTCAAACGTATCTCTAGAGGAGTTTTAAATTAAGCAAAATACATTTCTAAAGCTCATATATCACATAATCTCTGTGGACGAGAGTTCTATTTATTTAATTTGTAAGAATTTTAAGAGTAAAAGATGCCACAATTTCACGTATAAATCGAAATAAATTGATAAAATCTCTAATTAAACTATACAATAACAATTATTCTTCTTCATTAACATTCCGTATTTATATCAATTGAAGCTCATCAAATATGCAACAAAGTAATCGCGATGAAATTGTAAACTCACTTGTTCATTTAAAATGCTCATTGATTGACTGTTATCGAAACTCCGAATATACACGAATTTACAATTTCAACTCAAAAGTTCCCAGTATTTTGGCAATATTTTAAACAACTTCCTTAAACTTGATTCAAAAGTGTGCAATCTATGAAACGTACTCGTTTGAAATGTGTATTGATTGTATTTAAAGCGTACACGAATTTGCAATTACAGCTCAAAACTTTGCTATTTTGGCTAGATTATAAGCACCACTAAAAGTCGTAGTATTCGTCTTATAAAATTTAATTGAACGGTGTGCATCGCCAAAATAACGCTTGTTTCAGGTATTTAGAGAATGAAATTTTCCCCCCATCTCTCGTCCTTCTTTAATCCAATTATCTTCAAAGGGATTTGGTGGTGTTACGTTTCAATAGTTGCCACTGTAGGCCTCCCTATCGTCGACCACATGTGTTGCTCCATATAAATCTTAACCTATCAAATATTTCATCTGATCCTGCCAACAAGTAGTGGATATTTTTTCTCGTTCACAAAATACATTCGCCTGCTGTACACTTGAAAATATCCAAAGTGGATCTGACGGGAGGTATTAAATTATTTCCAACTTTGCAAAGTCTTTGTAAGGTATTCTTAAGTCTTCTCAATTTTTTTTGGTATAGCTATTGTGTCGTTAAGAACGAAAATACAGTAAATAATTCGATTTACAACTGTAATTTCTGTAATTTCTTTGATGTCAGGTAGATTCTGATGATTTTAGAGTTTATTTTGGTAAACTCGTGGAAATTACGAGAAGACTTATTTGAACATAAGGCTACGAACAAAATAAAGGTTAATCGATCGTAAATAAAATTCTCAGATCTTCATAGAATGAGATAGTCTTATAAAAAAAAAGCTCATAAATATTTTGCTCCGTTTAAGTCGATTTACTTGGAAAATTCACAAGCGATTTGAGCCTTAATCTTGATGTTTATTTTGAATTTCTTCTAAAATCGATAGTTTTGTATACCAACTCATATATGCTCGAAGGGTTTCCAGCTCTTCAGCATCATAAAATAACACAACATGGGGCGTTTTATTATTTTCTAATATAGTTTCATAACAAGCATTTCGCAGAGTTCTCTGAAAACTTATAGTTGCCAAACCGTAGGCGAACGATAAGAACATCTATTTTGGAAATACTGTAATTTTGTACTAAATGATCTATTTATTCTTTGAAATATATCCTCAAACCTGTATTAAGTTTTAATTAAATAATATAAAGATTAGAGTATGGACAAAGAGGTAGGACTTCTGGAAAATTCTAATCTGGTACTTAATCCTTCATACTAACAGTGGAATAAAAGTGAAATTTATCTGAGCCCAAACATGATCACCACAACCTTGATATGGGTCGACATCGTTTAAATTAACTGGCTTGAAAAATTTTAAACGCAGAAAATTCTAATCTGACTCGTTATATTTGGAATAAACCAGGACAATTGGAGTCTTAGAGGAGCTCAATTTTTGTCCCAATTAGAGCTAACTGGGAGATCTACCCTGTAATAGAAAAGTATGACGCAATAGTTGAGTAGTTTTAAAAGACATTTGAAGGATCTTCCTGTATTTGAGACAATTGTCAATGTTGTGGCAAAGAGCTAAAGAAAACGGTTGCTTAATTTTCTAAATTGCTGGTGTTAACTTGACTTGCCCCAGGTGTGAAAAATTCTTGTTGAGACTTTGGCGTGTTATAAGACCCCAGGCGAGAAAACTTGTGGAATTCTTTAAGAAAAACTGAATAATTTTAATACATGAACCGAATTTGTATCTTCTTTATTAAAAAGTTTCCGCTAAGCTGCTGGAAATTCCAACTGAAAAATCTTCAACATTTATCACTCATTGGTATAAATATAAATTTTTTCTTCATAATTATAATGGTGTTTTTTTATTGAAGACTCCGACGATTAAATAATCGTTTAGTATCAGTTTAACGTGATTAATGTTATCGTTACTAATTGGATGGACATAAATTCCGTTGAAGAATTCTTTGGTTAATTAACCGGAATGAAGTATTCTGAAAATTTCGTAGCGTCAGCTTATAAAAATTCATTTCGTCAACCGTAATGGGAATTATAAACGAAAGGAGATTGAAGGTTCGATAGTAATAATCGACTTAATTTTTAATCTATTTGAATCTAGCTAAATCCTAGAGTATCAACGATTATTGGAGACTTTTTCTAGAAATTTGCAGACAAGGCTCTGTTTATCGTTAAACTCTTTCTCTCACTAAATTTTAATGCTTTTTTCATATCGATATTATAAATAAATTTGCTCATTTTTTATTGTTTTCGTTAACATTTAAAAATTGTAATTTGTGACAAATCTCTGCAGCGTATGACTGAAAGTGGTGAAATCGATCGATACTTGCATGCAGTTTATTTTTCTTTAGTGCGTATAAGTCTAGAAATGCTCAATCAGCTGTAGTCTCGCCATTACTCTTGATAAGATTTAGTGCTTTTTAACACGATGGTTGGTAGTTTGATTCAATTTACGTTTTTGACGTAGTTCTACGAATTTCCTAACTCGCACGTGCAGTTTAGTTGTATTTTTCCATGCGGAAAACAAATCTAGTGCGTGATCATTTTCGAATTAATAAAAATGGCTAAAATTCGTTTAATAAATGAATTATGCAATTATCATTATGAAGAGTTACCAACAACATTGAAAGAATTACACGAATTGTATGTGGTTGGTGTAATTAAATTTAACGAAATTGTCTTGAGCAGTGATAAATCATTGGGAAATTTCGATCCGAAATTGGATGAATGTATTGAATATTGTTGGCGTGCACAACCGGTTTTGAAAAAATTGAAAATTGAACAACCGTGTATTGCTCTGTCGAAAATCAAAAATAAATGGGGACGTGCAAGAATTTTAGATTTATCAATCTATCAAAACAATTACAGTATTGCAGATAACGTATTGGTCTATTTCGTTGATTTCAATTCATTAGAAATAATATCAGAAACATGCATAAGATGTATTAGAAGTGAATGGTTGTTGTCGCCGGTTAATAATCGCCCTGTTATTGTTGATATTTATAATATTAAACAGAGGGGACGTTTATATATATTCGATTCATTAAAAAATTTAATTGGGAAATCTATATTTATTGATATTATTTGTAATGATCCAATTAAAGTACATTTGTACGATTCTAATCATCGATTATATTACAAAGATTTATTAGATCGTAAAATTCTTTCTTTAAAATAAATATTAGTATTTTCATATGGTTTGAGTTGATTTTTATTTCATCGTCAAAGGAGTTTGTTATTCTTTTAATAAAATCAAATTAAATTTGCTTGTCTCATCGATTTTTCTTGCAATTATTTCCAATAATATCCACCAAATCTAGAATGTATTTTTAAATTAGAAACGATTTGAATTTGGCGCCTGATTTCTGAGTTCTTATTGGTTCACACATTTGACAACTAACCTCTTCAATTTTGGTATCACGAGTGTCAAATATTTACTGGTAATATTTGTATGAATCGGTGAATTATTGGAATCGTTCATTAATTGAGAGAAATTTCCTAATTATTATGTTTAATATAGGCGCTAGTTCACTTCGTAGTAGGCCAAAATTTTGGTAACATAGGTCGTAGTTTGGTTCATACTTTATTTTATCTTTGTAGCCAACTGCGAAGTTAAATATCGTTGAGTACCCTACAAGGGAGTTTTGTACCAAGCTTTTATTTGTTGAGTAGAAACAAATATTTGGAGGCTTACTAAAATTCCTAACCTTTTAGTTTAAAATAATCAAAGTAGAAAACTAAACTGATAATTTAAAGAACACCGACAGTAAGACTGACAATCGAATTTAGAATTGTAAGATTAGAAATTTTGCAAATTGGAGTGTGCAGTTGAAGAAAATTTAAATTGCGCGCCAAAAGATGGGTTGGTAACAAGTCTCCCCAGATGTTAGTTCTTGAATTCTAACCTTATAATTCCAAATTTAGTGTGTATTTCTTTTCTATTTCATTGATTTTTGGTTGCTTTTTTCCCATCTGGCATCCACCTATATTTGTAAATTATTATCACTATTTACGTTGCAATCTGTCGATCTGCTAATAAAAATTCTGTTATATCGAAAAAACAAATGATTTATGGTTTTATTCGTTATGGGATACAGGGAAATTTCGGTTTTTTCACTCTTATTCCACGGATCAATTTCAGTTTAATTTTAAATGTGCGGTTGTGGTTTGTGTGTTGTTAACCATTTGAAAAAAAGAGAGCTCGTAGCGAAAGCTATCGTATTTCCCATCTGTTTATTTACTTTATACTGCGGATAAAATACAAACCTTAAAGGCAGACAGAGCCAAAGTAATTCTCGCAATTTAATTACATTGATATGTTCATCTTTTATCAGTTATAATTAAATTTTTGTTAAATTATAAAATACGAGTTTGATAATTTGTATTTAAATGCGGTTTGATTTATGTTTGTTGGTGGAATTTCGCTGTTTATAATCGTTGGTTTTAATTTCGGGTATTCCTTGAAAAGCGTTTCGTATGATTAAAATTGTCAAAGTTGCGTTGTTGCAAATGCTTAACAATAATTAATAGTTTGTTTCTATATGTTTGGAACTGTTTTAATATTTCAACAATAGCTCGCGGTTACGATGAAATATTAGCTGTGCGAAGTTTTAGAAATAATAACGAAGAGAAAGAAATGGCGGAAGATGGGAAAAAAGTTTTAACAAATAATAACAACGTATCGATTATTCTAATTTTTTTTTGAGAACCAAAACAAAAATCGAATGAATATACAAACTTTACAAAGTACCAAACAAAATAACATATCGTGTTTAAATAATTCAATATTTGAACTTCAAACGCAAAATAATGTATGGAATATGTTAATATTTGTTATATGTACAAGTATAAGATGTAGTAACAGGAAGAGCTTTATTTGGCGTCGAGCTTTTCGACGTCAATTTACATTAAAGAATATCCAAGCTATACACATGCATACGTGTGGTTGTGTTATTTAATATTTCCATCAATATTTTTGTAAACTTAAAATATATGGAAATTGAAGAATATTTTAAATTATATTCAATTTGGAGTATTAAAGTTGAAATTACATCTCGTTCCTTTTTTGTGGTAAAGTTAAAGCCTTTAATTTAATAGGTTTACATTAGCGATGAAAATTTCGCAAAACCATAGATTCCCGTTTTGTTATTTCAATTTAGGCTTGTTGAACTAAAAGCATACATATATTTGGTGAAAAATATTTGGGGAAATATTTGATTTTAGCGAAATTTGAACCTCGTAGCTTGACAAGTGGGTCAAAAATGCTCGTTTCAAGCGTGCTAAACGCGCCAATTGTCTCAAGGATGTCCCCCATGTCTAAATTGATCTCTATAGATCATCCCAAAAATCTTAAAATCTCTTTCAAATTGCTCGCCAAATAATAGGACTTCTTGTCCTATTATTACAAACGATTTGAAAAATATTTTAAAGATTTATAAGAGGGTCTTTGGGGGTGATTTTAGCAAAATTTCAACCTGTCAGTTCGTCGGCAAGTTAGTCAAAAAAATTTAGTTTATATTGCAAACTAACCAAGTGGCTCAGAATGACTCAAGAATATGCCCTACATATTTTTCTCCATTGCATTCTAGAGTAAATCTGAAATATTTCTTGTCGTTCTAGAATAAAATAGAGAACCATAAAAAAATGTTAGGAGCATTCTTAAGTCATTTTGAGTTGTTTGACGTGTGTAACTCGTTTTCACGAATCGAGACATGCTCAGAGACGAGTTTTTTTTAACCAAATAAACTACAAGGCCCAAGTTTTGATCAAATGAGCTCCTGGGACCCTCCTATAAATCTTTGAATTATTTTTCAAATTACTTATCAAATAATAGGACTATCCATACAAAATTTATACCTATTAGTTCAGTACCCATTCATAACAAAGCTCAATACATACACATGTTTCTTTGAGAGTATTTTTCTATCCATTCTCAATATTATTATTATCAAAGCTGCAGCAATAGTAGTAGAATCCTCTTATAAGCTTTGATCTCATATTGAGGCAGGTCGTTGCCTCTTGATACAATCTAGTTCCGCTTTGATTCATTATTATAACATACGAATAATAATAGTAATGCAGCTTTATTCTAATTTAATCAAGATTACAAATGTTTTTAACTTAGTCTTTTTAAATATTACTAATATTCATTGATAATATGCAAATTTGCCGATAATCTAAAACCAACAATCATTGAATTACAAAAAGGGAATATTTAATTTTTCAAATAGACTCAAATATTGAACTTGTACGAAACGAACAGGGCTTAGACTTCCATTAATGTTATACTTGGATGTAAAATACAGCTTACAAATGAAGAGCTGGATTTATCTTCATATTTCCAACACGACATTACCGGCATTGCCGTCAAATCTCCAAGGGATACAATTGACGCCACAACCACCAACACTCACCCTCTCCAGTCTAATATTATTCCGTTTTTTATTTTTATTTTTTTGTTAGTCGTGTGTACGTTTTGCTTGGTTGAATTTCAGACTGTTAGGGGACGTTTGTCGTATTTACTGTCAGTGTAAATGTAACATCAATGTGACACTTATGTGAGTGGATTTGTATCAATACAGACTGTACAAATTTAGATATCGTGTACTTGTACCTGTAAATCTATATGCTTTAAGAAATACTCTAGGGTCTTTAAGAATGGATCGTTCTATCAAATGTAAAGTTTACAAATCTGACATTCGATTATTTTTTCCAATTGTGGTATAAATGAGCGATAATAGATGGAGAAATTTTTGGATTTTTGTTACGTTTCATCTTTGTGTTTAATCAGCGAAATTTCAACGATTTTGCGGCGTATGTTTGATAACGAGCCATCATTTTTCCTCATCTCTTTCTCTCAGTTGAGAGAAATTGCAAAGCACATCAATTTCGACAAAAGATCATTTCCATTATACAGTTTTCTGGTTTATCCTGTCGTTCATACATTGTCTAAATTGTTATTCCTGTTATATGTGTATATTGTTTTGTTTTCGCTGTTGTTTCCTCTTTTTCTATCCCTTACAAACATTTTTCCTGGCAACACTATCACTCAAGTCTTTTTGCTATATATTTGTCATGATATCACCGGCAGGTATAATTTAACATTGTCTGTGTCATGACATCCGAAAACAATTTCCGAGAGATGCGAGCTTTAATGGAATTGGGCACGTTTTGTTGGTTTGGTAGGTTCGGTTTTTTTTCTCCTTCACTGTCTCACCCCATGTTGTTGCAAGTTAGAATGCGGCGGAAAATCCATGAAACGCCACGAAAAGTCACATTTTTTATTATTTGTAGATCGCAGATCTGAACGCTCGTCAAAGATTGACATGTTGGTTGTGTAATATGACTGTAAAAATGATCGAATGTTACTTTCTCAACCATGAAATATTGAATTCTACATGCATTGTGTATACAATAATAACGCGTTTCCCACGTGGAAATCATTTTTGTGTCACCGGTTTTTCCCTATTTTAAAAATTGTTTTTGCCGATAACAAAACCTTTTGTGAGAATAAACTATTATCGATTGAAACCTAAATATTGAATTGCAAAATAAATCAAATCAATCTTAAAATCAATGCAATATTAATTGCTTCAATTATTAAAAAAACGAACACTTCAATTATTTATTCGATAAACTTTTGCTATTATAAAGAGTTTGTTTAAGGTTTGCAACATTATTAAATTTCAAAAGAGTTTGCTTTTTAAAAGCACAACCGCTTTCTATCCAAGCGAAAAAACTGAAAAAGCTCCATCGTAAAATCAACTTTGAATATAATTGCAGTAAAATCAACATCACAATCAATTTTTGTTGAACGTAATCACTCCACGATGAACTCATTGTTTTAACATAAACTATTTTGATCTTTTATAGACTTTTTTCAAAATATTTTCTATTTCCTGTGATTAAAATCTTGTACAATTGGGAATATTTGTTAATATAAGTCTTAGTAAATTGTTCGGCTCAAATAAAGCCTCTTTTACAGATAAAAATAAAGTCCATTTGTTTGACTATTTCGATGATTAGCCAACATTTCCCAATGGATCATGATTTCACAAAATCATTCGGTTTACAGTTCTACGGCTTTCCTTCTATTCCATGTATCTTATACCGAAGAAAATCAGCTTAATTGGAAGAATTGCTTGTCTTTTATTGTTGGATGTTGTAAAAATTTTACTGATTTGTTTTCCATACATACATTTAGACCGCATTTATTCGCAAAGAATCGTGTATTTGACAGATGCTATTCTATCAGAGATAATCTGCGGTTATCGAACACTGTAGAGTTGGCGATTAAACCGTGTCCGACCCTATTGAACCTACCCGTTGGCAAACAACTAATTGTCAGTTGAGAAGGGTAATCCTCAATAGATTACATGCAAAAGTCTTTACTAGGTAACGTATCGTTTTATAGAATATGAGTGTAAAGGTCGACATGTTTTACTTTCAATTCTCATCTTGACAACTTTTGTTTAGTTTAAACGAAAACTGTATAGTCTGCAATATTGGACAGGGTGAATCTACTAGGGATGGTAGATAGTGGTGGCAAGTGATCGACGTGTGCTTAGGGCTGTTCGATAATAGCACATTGCAAAGCTTGCATTTATACTGCTGGTTAGATTAATTGCCAATAACCCTAATCAAAGTCGTTGTCGCCTCCTCCACAGGACAGTGTCTTACAATCGTTTAATTAGATCAAAAATTGATTTCGGCTATCGTATAAATACTATTTCTAGAATGAATGGCACCTGTGTGTAGTTTGGCGGCACAACCGACTCACTTATTTGATTAAACTTTAAAGTTTTAGAATGGATTTATTGGAAATTCGCAAACTTCTCAAGGAGTTCTCTCGTGAAGCTTAATTGCTTTCAGGATGTGAATTTTTCCATCGAATAATGACTAGACTGGAGCGATAAGTATACGATTGATGGTTGGACATGATCGATCTCCTCATTAATTATACATCATCAAATACAATTTAAAATATATAGAAAAGAAACTGAACAGGTGGAAAAAGGAAATAAAAAGAAAACACGGTTGCTTATCATATCGTCTGATCGTAGCTTTGAGAAACTGTAGTCGAGGATTTTAATTTTCCAAAGGAAATAGGGCAAACATTAATCAGTCAAAACTGGGGAGGATAATTTGTGTTTCATTTCGTATTCTCTTCTTAAAAAATTAAAAAGAAATATTTACCGGGATTACAGTCGAAAAAAAGATGAAACGTACAGCGCTTCCGTTATTAATTAAGGGATGAAGGGGATGCATGTACGATAAGAGAATGTTTTATTTTTATTGGAAACATCCGGATGGTAGATTTAGAATATTGATGAAATAAAAATGTTCTCTATTATCATGATGGAACAAAAAGGGGCTTTGTGAATCGGATATGATGACTGCTGCGATGACGACGACGAGAATGACATCAAACTGAAATTCGTCAGTCGAGGTTTATTAGCGTGCGAGACAGCGATCCGGATGAGCATGATGGGGAAAAAGCTCCAGTTCTCTTTATCCTTTGTTCTATCGTTATCCTGCGCACATTAGGAAGTTTTATGATTTTTATGATTCACGTAATCCTAATGTCCTATTTTCATATATATAAATTATAATAAACCCAAATCCATTATAATTCCACATCAAACAACAAATACAAAACAAGTCCTATGCTAGTCCATTGCCAACGTTTTCCCCTTCATCCATTTTGCGGTTGAAAAGGATACCCGCTTAGATGACCCCGTATACTGTTCAACTTGTAGATTTTAGTCGGCCTTTACCGCCACTATTTAAGGTACGGTCGCCTGATTAAGTGATAACTCTTAATCCCCTTGGACTATTTTACATGATACTATCCATTCTCACTCTATATCTGCATCAAATATGATACCGATACATATTGCAAATGTATAGGTTGAAATGAAAGAATAGCGAATTGGATTATTTTAAAGGGTTGGAATAAATTCACTTACGTAAATATCGTTAGAAGTTTCCGTTACGGCGCCACTATGTAAATTTACGTTTAATTATAACTTTGGAAATTTATCCATTTTTTCTTCGCTTGTTAATTATGGACAGAAGAAATCCAACGTTTATCCTAACTTTTGTATCAAGTTGAAGAAAACGACCATCTGTGAACTAAAATTCGAAATGTGGAATTTTTCGTGTTGCAATTAGCTTTTGCAAAATGTTATTCTTAAATTTCAATTGTTGAAAGTCGCGCTTTTAAAACGAATGAAAAATTCTGGACGAGCACCGCTTGTGTATATCCATTTCGTGGCCTCAAATTAACCGCAAATCTGCTCCTATAACGTTTCTGAAGGACTTGATAAATTCTATTTCCATCTCAAACTCGTGCTCTTTACATTTTAATTAAAAATTAAAGAGAGTATTTTTTAAATCCTGTAATTTCAACATTGCCCATTTACCTTCATTGAAATGCATGTATTCACCTTTTCTTTTCATATATTTTTTTCGAGTACAAAAAACCATTTCCAAACTGAATAAAAAACCTACCACACAACCGTATGTTATCAAAAATTCTTTCATAAATGTTTACGCTAGTAATAAAGTCCCTTAAAAAACGTTGTCACTTTACAGAAGAAGGGTGAAGGAAAAAATCCAATAGGGATAGGAAATGTGATTTGATTAGAAAGGGTGTGCGCTTGTTTTTGTAATGGCAACAGCGTCATTCTACTCGATTGTCACACGCCTGGTGTAGTGGTTGTCCTTGCTATCGTCCCGTTTATCACAACCACTTCACTCAGGATGATCTTCTTATAGTTTCACCCGACGACTAGAATAACAATACCCCTTCTCGCGTTCTGTATCTATACTTATAGAGGGAGTAAAAGAACAACCCCCTTGTTCGTTTTGAGACTATGAAAAACCGTCTCGGCGTCATTAATTTATTTTTAGATTCCTAGAAGATGGAAGAAATATTGGAATCGTTTGCTGTGATAATAGAAATGATGGCGTATATTTCTATAATCTGTAGTTTTCACCTTGTTTTTGACGTTAACACCCTCTGCCCCCACTTTAATATCACTCGTTTTCATTTCTATCGTCTTGGAAATGTTTTCAGTTTAAGGAAAAACATATTAATTATTTTGTCCGACAAAAGCTCTTCTAGCGGCGATTTTTCACGCGACAAAAATAAATTTGATCGTGAACAAACTACATGTCTGTCATAGAATTCAGTTTGAAATGTTTGCAATTATTTCAAGAGATAATAAGCTCAACAACAATATTGTTACGTAGATGTTATTGTAAAGTTGTGTTTCACGTGCACTTTAATTGGATACATACTTTGTCCTACGTATATCTATGAAGAGGTTTATTAAATTAAGGTGAGCTTTGTGATATTCCGCATAGCAGGTACTAGTTTAATGTCAGTTTCTATACCTTTGATAACGAACATGCATGTCGAATAACTCAATTTGATCCATTTAAAATGTTGAAAATTTTAACTTGATTTAGATAGTAGGGAGTAGAAGATAACAACACTATACATAATAAAGGGCAACAACAAATGAACGGGATAAATTGACACGGGATTACATTAGTCTTAATGGGACAGGACGTGGATGTCAAACGTTGAAATAAACAGTGTGTTGCTATTCAGTAGCTGAACAAGAAACAAGACAATTCTTGATCAATAAACCGTATATGTCATTCGTATATAATCTGAAAGAAGACGCAGAAGGAAACGATGACAAGTTTTTGTTACATTTTCGACATTTCTATCCCCCAAGAGACAAACAACAGATCGATAGATTTGATTATTTTTAGTTGGTGCGGTTGTTTCACTTTTCCCTCTTCAAACAAAATCAATGATAATCCAACAGATAAAATGGTCCAGTTTTCATTTGATCCACATATGATTATTTCAACGGAAATAAAAGAGAATAATTGGAAAATTTTCACAAGCCCTATTTAAATTAGTAATTGCAAAAAGGGTAGATCTCTATAATTTTGAGATTAAAATGCAAAGCAGTCCGTATTAACAAAGGGCTAGTTTAGAATTGTTGAATAGAAGAAAGGAGAGAATATGAACGTAAGCTTTCAATGGCAGTAGACGTTAAGCTCAAGTTGAAATGAAAACGAGCCAAGTTTATGGTTTCAGAAAATAAAAATAAAACTGCAAATTTGTCTATTTTGATGTATTTGTTCTAATTAGACAATCAATTTAATTAAACCAGCTTAAAGTTAACTGCCTGGAAAAAAAACCGATAAAATCTGACTTGTAACTCGGAATATAGTTGATTTATTAACGATTCAAATAGGCTTTAAAAGCAACTTGAGTTTGATAGATTGTTTGTTTTTATAGCTTGTATAAGTGAACGAAATCGATAACGATATTGGGAGCTTTAAGAAGCTCACACTAGAAATTACTTTTGTTTCGCCAAATTTGTATTCTACACATCTAGATGATTGTTTGTATATGCGCTTTTTTCATTCGTTTCGTCGATATTAATTCAGGCTTAATTGGCCCGTTTTAAGGGTGCCGAGCAGAACTGTAATGCGAATGCTTAATATTACTGTAATGTTGACCTGTAAAATGAAACTTAATTGGTTAACATCAATTTTTTTTCGTTTTCTGAATAAATAACGACATTATTTTCGTTGTTTCAACCCGGGTTTATTATAGATAGAGCTGGATGTAATTATGATGAGACAAGAAATGGTAATTTTATGTATAGTTCATAAATACTCACAGTTGAGTTTCATTAATGGATGTAATATTTTAATTTTTCGCAAATTTACAATGATGTCGTTAATTTTATTGAAAAAGTTCTTTGAAAATGTTCAATTTAAACGTTGTCTACAATGCTCTTGAGACGATCATTCAGACTACTTTCTTAGAACTTTAAAACTTGTCAATTTATTTGATTCGTTATTAGTTTATCAAACAGTAGAGAATTGTGTAAATCACCTTTCTTTTTATATTGTAAAAAATCGTTATTCCTTATACCCTCCGACCGTAGGTAATATTTCATCAAAGGAATCTTTTTATCGAGGTCGTCTATCAGAGATGCCTTCTATTCTCTTCGAGCCCTTGATGTCGAAAGGACTAGTGACAAAAGGACGTTGTTTAAAATCATAGTGATGGGTATGCCTACAGCTACAAATATATTCTATATACCATCACAAGTGTCTATTCTACTTTGTAATATTGCATGGATTAATCTGGATGTCTGCACGAAAAAATCGTCCATATTTCAAGTTGTTCTTAAGGAAATCGCCATATATTTGTACGTCTTTGTACGGTTACTATAAAACTACAGACGACGAAAAAAACACCAACATATTCCGCTTTAGCAAATTTTCAATAGCAATACTTTCAATCTGATTTGCTTTAAAAGCGCCTTATACATAAAATATCCTTATGAATCAATATGTAAATTTCGGAAGAGATTGAATAATTTTTCAGTCTAGTCTAGCGATATAGACAAATGTATCTATCAGAAAATTCAAGTTTCGCATTTAGAACGCTTTCAAAACAGGTAGATCCATCAATTTCCTCTCGAAATTACCCAAACCGACCCGACTAGATAAAAATAACTCAATTCGATTTAAATAATTGTAAGTCTCGAATTTGTCCATTTTACGGCGTTTACACCCGAACATTTTTTCGTTTGTCGGTGATAAAATGCGGCAATGATCGGCGGTATAATGGTTGATGTTTGTTGACACAATTTCGAATTCAAAGTTAATCAACTGAAATTATGTTGGAATTAAGCCCACACAACCCCTTAGGACTTCCGTCAGTTCTCTATGCCTCTATGGCTTCTATTTTCGCCACCCGGTTTGTTTCGGTTCCGATATTCGGCGATGCGTCCTCAAAAACACCATCGTTAGTGAGGAATTTCTATAGTTGTTATGTTGTTGATTTTTTGGAAAATTTCGACATTTAAATGTGGGCTACTCAATGATTATTATTTCATTAAAATCCGATTAATGATAATCAATAATTTCATTATAAATCGTTGAATGTTCAGGCTACTAATTGAACTTAATAAGATTCAATATCAACATGTGGTGGTGGTGTTTCTATTATTTACTCCTCCCAGTCAGCCCCTAATTGTTAATAAAAAATTCACGAAACTACCTAATAGAGCATTTCCTATTCCACGAAGGTTTTGTAATATGTTTCATAACACTTAATATACATGAATTCATTCAAAACTGATTCGTCCTATCTCTATATTGAAGGAGGTATATTTACATATCTTTCTATTGAATAGAAATGGTTTTCACATATTTATAATATAAAAGATGGAAATCTTTAAAGAAAATTATTTTCGAGATTTTCCATAACTCGGCTCAATTCATTCAAGTAACTTTATATATTGAAATTTGAAGAAATTTAAACGTAAACCGGTACGAAAATATTGGCTAAATCAAAATAATCACAACGTTCCAACAACAGTACCGGAATTGGAGATGTTTTACTCGTTAAAATTCAAATACTATAATGAACAATGATAATAAACTCAATAATACTCCCAGTTCTCCATGTTGGTTTAAATTGAATTTCGTATAAACTCAAACTACCACTTGAGATTTTTACGAATTTCTCCAAAATTTCAACATTAAATAACACAAATGCTTGAGTATCGGGAAACAAAGTTTTGGGGATTTTTTGCCATTAAACTATCATTTGGGAGCATTCTATTTGATTTGGCTGCTATTCAGGTACCAAATAGGGTGTTAATATCAAAAGTGAAAAACGATTTTGAATATTGAATCTATAGACATTTATTCCACCATTAGGAGAGAACGTTTACAGTAGTCTATTCAAGATGATTTAATATCGTTGAGAGATTCACAAACTATAGTAAGTAGACACTCGAGTACTGTAAGTGAATTTCCCATTTTCTATTGCTGTATGAATTATTTTCTCAGGAAATGTAAATTTTGATCCTTAATAACAACTCACGTTAAAATTACTCGCTCAATTTCGGTGAAATACACCTTAAAATAAGCGATATTTTTCTGTCAAATCACTTTATCCAGAAATAATGTAACTGAGAGTAGTTTTAATTGTTTGCTTAATTGGTGATCGTAAATCTGACTTTTTTAAAGAAAACCCGTGCATTCTCATTGGTGTTAATTGGCTATACAATATTGAATCGTCTACTATAAATGTAAGTCACAGTTTTGGCCAACTTTTCAAATTTCATCAAGTTAATCCGAATTGGAGCTCTTATAGCTATTGATTAGGACGCTAGGTGAATTTAGTGGACGAAAACAGGAGAATACGATAGAAAGTGAAAAATCTTCAACACATACCAGCTGAATTATACATAATGTTGCCATAAATTTACTGTTTATTCTCGCTTCTTTTACGATATGTTAGAATCATTGAGTCTCATATGTACTCATGATGCACTATGAAAGATAAAACTGGCAGAAAAATAAAAAGCTCGTTGGTACAATTGCGAAATGTTTTATAATTATAATAATAACAACAGCATTCATATTTTTATTTGTGAATGTGGAATAGGGGTGTACTTAAAATTAGCCCGTCTATAAATCATTGTTAAAGCGGTCACGTGCGCTCTGGGAAATTTTTATTTAATTAAAAACTTCAAATGAATGTTCGTGTTAGATAGAGCGCAGTTGTTCAAGTATGTAAAACTTGTTTAGAATTTATAAAATGAACAACATCCTTATACATATATTTATTATCATCCATCTATTCTCTAAACTAATTCGACTTCTTTAAAAGTCCAATTCCAGCGCAATGTTGTGGATTTTGTTCGAACGGAAACCAGCAGCTCCGGACTTGTCATACAAAATGCAACCAGTCCCTGGGGGCGAATTGATCGTAAACGTTCACAAAGTGGGGCGATTTCTTGGAGTTAATTTCACGATAAAAGTCGCCAAATAATCGGCTTCCTCGCTGTATCGATTTGAAATTCGATAAATTTGGAAAATGCGGCCGTAATCAGCGTTCACCGCGCGATACAGAAGATTGATTAAAAAATTTTTTATTTCTAATTTAAGTTGTTGAACTAGAAGATGGATAAAACTCTTCGGATGAAAGTTAATTAAAGCGCCTTCTCGAAGTTAGTTTATTAAAATAGATGGTATGATTAATTTATCTGAAATAGCATATTGTTGAGAGTTGTTCGAATCCTGCTGTTACTCGTGTTGTTGTTGTTACCGTCGGTGCTTCTCTCCAATAATTAGAAATTCGACTTGACGATGTGAAATCTAAAACGGCACCAAAGCGGAATATATTCCATTTAAAACAATTAATTTCGATAGAATTTCGAATTTTCAGTAGAAACACGAATCATTATGGATTTTCTGTTTGAGGAAATTGCTTAATATAAAACGACAATCTACAATTATATCGTATATTTATCCAGTTCTCGTATGATTAATGGATTTAGTTTCCTAGTGGAAGTATTGATCATATTTTATAATTCATTTAATATTTATTTCAACGGTTTTGAGTCGAATTTTCCACCGTTTGATTTTGCTCCATTTCGGCGTTCTTATTTCATTGAATTTAACTAGTGAAAAACAAAGTTTTCGTGCTTTTTTCTCTCTCGAATCTCACTCAAGACTGTCGTCTTTCTTTCTCTAAAAACTTGAACGATCAAAGGAGACATAGAAATGGGATGATTTAAACTTTTCCTTTTGAAAAAGTTTCAACTAATTCAACTAACGGAAAATACTGTCTTTTATTTATCACGTTTTGAGACAATTACTCGCTGGATTATACGTAATATATTTTATTTTATTTTTTTCCAACTTGAATACGTATAAAGATTGGAAGGAATCGTAATTTGTCAGTAGACAGATGGAAAAAATTATCGTTTCTTTGTGTTGGGTTTCTACGTACATTGTGTCAGACAAGAAAATTCCGCAGGGGGCGAAAGTTAGAACACGTTTGCAGAATTGTTTCTGTTAGAAAATAAAATAATGATGGAGATAAAGAAGAACATAAAACTTTAACAAAAGTATCTTATTGTTAGATCGATTCACTGAACTGAATTATTGTATTATATTGTTGAACGTATTGTGTGTAGCTTATATTGGATCAATATTTTTGGATATTTTCACACCCGGAAAAGATACAATATCGGAATTCTTCCACTCGCCATTTCTTGTAATCCTCTGTTAATATTAAAATTTCCACCGCAAATTACAACTGTTGGTTTTTAGAATTCAAATGGAGTTTTTGAAAGTTTTCATCGCGTTTAAATAACGAAAAATTGGTTGAATAACGAAAAATTACAGAAAGTTTTCACCAGCTATATTACCTGCATGTCGGTATTATAATTTAAATAGGAAACTTTTATAAAATCCCACCAGGAAAACTATCCATAATTGCAACTTTTTAAATTAAATGAAATAAAATGGAAATTGGTAAATTTACAACATTTTCTCCAATATTTCCACTGTTTACTTAAATTTTGTAACAAATATCTATTCCTGCTAGTTTCTTGACCGATAAAACCGCCCATTTTGGTATTTAACAGCTATTACTGCGAACATCCTCAAAATGACCACACTCTAATCCTATCATGCAAGATTATAATATCTACTAGGTGTAGGTGTTATTGCAGCTTAATATAACAAGAGTTGCCTCACGTTGAGACTTTGAAAATTCTGAAATAGGGGTAGTTGTTTGAAATCCACCCCTATTGTGAATGCTTATCGCTTTTTGATGGATAAACTTTGAATTGTGGTACTTTTGTCAAACCGCATCGCTCCAATTAAGGTTTGATTGAAGCTAATCTCGTTCCATTTGCTTCACAAACGTACAATACCAGATATAGGAGAGATAGAAGGCAAAAATTGTTGTTTTTAAATTAACCCAAACCATCCCCTATAAACTTTGATCTCGATATTAGAATTTAGTACAAGAGAATTGATAGATCGTGGCAGTGTTTTATAAAAGTCTTCAACAGAGTTGGTGTAAGTCGGCAAGTAGACTAAACTTGAACAATTTGATAGTTGTTTGAAATTGACGAGACGTCGAAAACGGCTCTGAGCAGAATTTCACCGAGAAGCGAGTTTATTTCCATAAAGTTCCTCTATTAAATTGTCTAGTTTGTAGTTTTAATATTGAAATATTTACTTCCAATATGCAAAAGACTAATGTGTATTAGTTTTTAAATAGATTTTTCCATCCATCAAATATGAATAATTCTATATTGCATATAAAGCAACAATTTTAGGATAGAGAGTGCTAGTTTCCATATCAAAACAACACCATTACTCACCATGTTTAATTTAAACATAGCTTTGTGGCGTTGTCGCCATCTCCAGAATGTTGTGTTAATTAACTTTTATTAAAGTTTGGTAATCAGATTTGTTTAAAGTTTTGTTTATTTCCAGCTATATGATTTCATTCCGATTTCGAAACTAAGATAGTTGGAAAACATAAAATAATTCATTAACGACAACAATGGAGCGACAAAAATTGCAAAACAAAACTTACTTCAATGCGATTTCATTAAAATGCAAACTAAAACGAAACTTATACCAGAATAGTGCTCCAAAGTTTGGCCAACATCAAGCTGATTATATTAGAGACAGTTCTAAATATTCCAGTTAAATTGTTATAATCGAGCAGTACTCCGAGTGGAGAGTTGAGCTTTAAACAAAGCTCCGGAAGCTTACTTTATCGATACTACTAATTCCATTTGGGAAAGAGCAATAAATTAAGCAAAATTGAAGGGGGATATTTCGGTACAAATTGTAGGTAATTTGAATTGTTTTACAGCATAATATTGTCGACAAAACTATTCTTTCAACGCGTATTTATGGAACAATAGCAACAAAATGAGCAAATTAAATTTACTTTGTTTTCGTGGTGTGTCAACATGCATGCAACAGGAATTTAAAAGTAGCGTAATACGTTTATGTTCCATTTCTAGCGATGCAACAAGCATAATTCACCTACAATGCTTTAAAATAATTTACGCTAAATAGATTCAGAATTCCTCTCATTTTATCATTTACATTAAATCAAATATCACAATTTTGATCTGCTGATGTTGCTAGATGAAAGGAAGAGCCCAAAACGCACATTTCTATGGTTGTTTTTCGGTCGTAATTCTCGTTTATTTTCCTCGAAGGAAGAGAAAACAACAACAATGAGATTATCGCTAACGTATGAAACACAAGATATGTTTTTATTTTTCGTCAATCCGACAAATGTTCAACAATACTGTTTTCCAATTGGATTATCGTCCCGCAGTTGAAAATAAATATATTCATATGAATAGAATTGGAGAAAAACCTTATTTGAAATCAGAGTAGATAAAGATCTATTTTAAAACAGAATTTAAATCTGTAGATTTTCTCTATATTTCCCTATATGGAGCATTACAGGCAATTTTATTTATTTATAAACTTGTTTATCTGAAAATCTCGGACTAGCACAGTACATTATGTTAGCGGAAGTAGAAATATAAGCTAATATTGCGTTGAACTTTGTTACGATCTGCATTATTTCAAGCAATCTATCTCGAATTGTCTTTCGTTGGTCCTAACCGAATCAATGACGGTGGTAATGATCAAATATTTGCCGATAAAAACCGTACGTTAATAGGTTCCGTAGAGTGTTCCGCCAGATTATCGCGTTGTTAAATAAATTTTGCCTCAATTACGCTCAAATCGAATAGAATTTTATGGCCTTCCAGTCGCTCTAGTCGGCCATCAATCTTCACTATTTTAGAAGCGTTAAAATTGTTTCCAACAGTGTTACCTTTAAATTATGCTTACTTTTGTGTAGTTTTACAAATTTTCGCCAGAATTGTTGATTTAGACGTTTCGGTATTTGTTCGTATGTCACGTACACGTTATCAAATAAAGGTCTATCCGTAATAAAGAATCTGAAAATGATAGTGAAGGAGAGAGAATAAAACTTTCTGAATACTGTAGTTCGCTAATAATCGTCGAATAGGCAAAACGTATAAATTCCCAACCGTCTGAAACTCCATACCTGTCTCGTATATATTTGTAATTTTTACAGTTGTATTTCACATTACCTGACATGTCTGTATGTCGGTAGTAAATCATTTGAAATATAGTTCCCGGTGAAATTCTATTCCTGTTCGGTTTTCGATTGCGTAAACGTGCATCTCAAACATTGTCAAACATTCGGTAATTAGGCGGATTTTTTCTTGAAAATCAACAAAATAAATTAACTTCTAGTTAAAATATAGTTGAAACTTTATAGTTTTCCAACATAGTTTTGTTCAAGTTTTTAAAAACAGAATCTCCCTTCCCACCTAATTATCAAGTTCTACGTTAAGGGCTTCTTAAATTCTAATTTAAATCATTTGATACACCTACATATAGTCTAATTAACAGAGCAATTTTGAAATGTAATTTAAATTTCGTTGTTAGACAAAAGGCTCAATTTCTACAGTTTCTGTAATGTCGATCAAGTTCGTTTATTAACTCCAAACTATTCATCAATTTATGCAAAATAATTTAGTTTAAAATTAATGTTTCTATACGTTTATTTGAACAAAAACAATATTACAGTCTAGTAAATTTCTTATTTGTTTAGTTTCTGGTTTAATATTTCGTTATTATTCCCATATGAACATGAAAGTGGTTCACTAATTATTCTTCCCCGTAGGACAGAAGTTTGTATATTTCTAAATCAACATCAAACTTGTGTTAGTTTAATTACATAAACAGACAGGCGAAATTATTTCAAAAAGGATTTCTATTGGAATTTTTAAATTGCGCGCTTCGAAAATAGGTTGGGGAACAACAAATTCCCCCATTATTTACTAGATTCTAACCTCGAAAGTTCAGTTGGTTAACGCTAATATTAGTCGTGTATCCCCTTGAATTTGTGGCTTGTTAAACCGTGAGTCTTTTCAAATTTGCTTAATTTTAGATTAAAATAACTTGTTTTACTTAAAAAAAAATTAAAATATCTAAGTTTTATCGATGTTTGATCATTTATTGTAACAATTTACCGGTAAATTATACGAAAACGCCGTATGAGTGTAAAAATAATTAGCATTGAAATCTAGAGTAGTAACTAGGGAATTTGGCGCGTAATTTAAACTTTCCAATTTGGTTAAATAGAAATACTCACATCGTCTATACCTGTAGAATTTTACCGGATATGATTGTACCGGGATTACTATTTGCTGTAACTGTTAGCTGTATAAACTCTAGAGACTGACTTTATCCAAAGCTTAACGCTATCCGCCTAATTTGATTTATCGAAAGACGTTACATTTTGGAATAGGTTCTAACATTGAAGGATCAAGACACAAGACAATCGTATTAATGCCATTAGAGGACAAGTTTCTGTTATCTTACAATAGAGATCACAACTAGGCCATGTAACTAAACGACTTGAGTTAATCATTGAGCTAGCAAACTCCTCTCAAATTCCCATTCAAATTAATTCACATTTTAGTCATTTTTTTTCTTTTTGTAATATAAAACAAGAGAATCGTTTCCCTATTGAATATTTTTGAATGATAATTAGAATGTTTTGTTGAAAAATTCATTAGATTAAGGGTGTTATCGAGAAAAATATTGTTGTAATCTATGAAAATAGAGTGATATTAAATCCACATCAGTTTTTTCGAGACGATGTATAATCGAGGGTTGTTTTATGACGTCGTTGTCACTAATCATTTGACGTTGTTGTCATAGTGACAGAACAAAGCATCCCACCATCAACGTTATTTTGTGATGTGTATTGTTGGAAAATAAAGTAAAATAAACACGAACATGGCCAAAAAAAAAAAACAAAAAAGAAAAACGAAGTGATATAAATATATGTATTTGAGGGACGGTTTTTACTGGCGTATTCTTTGATATATCCAATCGAATAGCGCAATAACCGCAAACATCGAAAGAAATCCTTTGAACTATTGATTATTTAAATTTTGCTTTTGCTTTTTTTGAATAAATAGTATCAAAGTGTTGTGAGGATGGTTGTTATCCGTAATGATGTGCTGTATTGTTTCAGAATACCAAAACGGTATTCATTGTCTTTTATTGTTTCATAGACTGTTTTATAAAATGGAAAATAGTAGGAAATAGTATATTGAAAAATAAGTTTCAGAAGTCCATTATTCCTGCACGAGACCAAAATTAAAAAACGAGTGCGGTAGCACGAGTTTTTTAATGGTCGAGTGCAGGAATTGACTTCTGAAACGAATTTTTCATACTATTTTTCCTATTTTGCGCCCCTTTGTACCCTTTTTTAATAAAAATTGAACCCTTAAAGTTTAGGGAATTTTATAGAAGTTGGTATTAAATAAAACAAATGAAAGTTCTACTTGACGATATTCAACTTTTTATTTGTAAAACGAGTTGATTTTCAATTGTTTAAGTCTCCATATTAATTACGACTTTTAATAAAGTAAAAATGTGTGACGCATTATCTTGTACTCCACCAGAATTACGTGATATTGTTGAAAATGGTATCAATGATTTACTTCCCGGTAAATCAAAAATAAAATATGAACATTGTTATCGAAATTTTCAAGAATGGTGTAAAAATAATTTGAAATAAATAAAAGTTGTTTTCACGTTAATCAAGTGGTCTGCATTTCTGTCAAAGAATGACATTTGAGATAGTCGACAGTGTTACCAACTTCGAAAAAATAAATTATCCCAAATTTTCCACACTCAAAGTAGTTGGGAAATTTCCATTACTTCACTACTTTTAGTGTGGAAATGATTTTATTTCCAACGCAAAATAGGAAAATATAGTTGTTTGATATGGAAAAGTGTTAGAGACATTCTTTGCTTTCGACTCAATTTTATCACAAATCAAAAGAATCGTCGTAGTGTGATAAAATTCAAACAGGTTCAATTAAGATTCACAAGAATTCCCAACTATTGTAATAAATTTTCCTTTAAAGTAAATCGAAAATTCTCACTAACAACTAAATAAAATTACAGCCTGACCACTTGGTATACTAACTTTTAGTTAGTCTAAAACGACTTGTATCTCTTGAATGTAAGTTTATACGTTCCACTATTCTTTACATGCGGTAAACTACGAAGTAATCTACTACGTAGTTCTTCAGGCACATTCATCCACATGTTAATATCATGAATTCTAATAATGGATTGAAAATCCTCTACTTTACTCCATATATTAACCAGAAACTTTCCGGTTTCGCTCGACTTTTTCCCCTTCAGTCTTCTATTCAGATCTTCGTACAGAAGATAATTTTCTCACTTGTGTATTCTTAAATGAGAGAAATTAAATCGAACTATCTCCCTAGAGATTCTTTTTAAATAATAATAAATTAACAGTGGTGGATTCAAGTTATTTTTATCTAAGGCTCATAACTTACAATTTTTTTTTGGATTACCGCAAATTTCGCAGCTTGATTCTTTCCTGGCACTAAATACACGTCAAGTTAGACTGACCTGATGCAATTGCAGAAATTCCAAAAACAACTTACCGTTGTGTCATGTTGGTAAAGTTTCTAATATGAAACTTCTACTCGACTATTAGAAATAAACCGTTGCGACTTTAAGTCAAGACTCTACATATTTATGCACCTCTGGACATTCTGTACGTGAATTCTCAACTGGGGTGAAGTATTTCGAAAAGAACTTTTACAAAAGTTTCCAGACGTTATATAAAATGCAATTTTAATCAATTAAGTGATTAATTAATGTCGCAACATTATAGAAATTTCTAATTATTTATTAAAAGGCTAAATATTCTCTATCTATTCTAGCATATCGTCGTGCTCCCTCTGATCCATTAGAGTTGAATTAATGAGGAGTATCTCCGTAACTTTGGCTACTGTTAACGTTATGGTGTTAACTCTAACTACTTTAACAATTGTTCGGTATATACTTGTTGTGGTTCTGTCTAATAGTTTGATAGTTGTTTTGTAATTTGGGTTTTTCTATATTCAACACAATGTCTACCGACAATAATCCATTCAAAACAATATTAGAGGGTTGTTGTAGCTCTATAAAAGGATCACCTGTGATGGTTAGAGGGCGCGTTATTTTACAAAGTTTTATTAATTGTTTGGAATTAACTCGAAATTAAGTTGGAAACTTTGCCGACCGGTAAATTCCTTAGGGCTCACAACTAGGGATGTTCGTGTTTTATTTCCATGTTTTATCAAATATCTCGAAACCCTTTTTGTTTTCTATAACATATAACAGTTGTTTATCATAGATGTTAAAATATTTGCTATAACATAATAAAATGTTGTTAAACACATTTATGAAGATAATAACGTAAACTTTAACCAATTTCGAATCAAACAACCTAATGTGACGATAAAATCAACCAGGGTTGATTTCAACTATAATATAAAGGGTTAAGGAATCAGCAGGCGTCACATGTTGTTCCTCATCTACTATTAGTGCTGATTATTCATCATAGGATTATAGTGGTTTATCATCAACTATTTAACATCACACCCTACACGTAATTAAACTGACTGATTTGCTGACTTTCAAGTTTAAACTTCCCTCCACTATTATTATTATTATTATTAATATTATTATGAAACTAACGTTTAAAACTTATAAATGAATAATCCTTTATCTATTCAATTTCCTAGCAATAATTCTACAATATGTGAGTGAGGGGATTGTATTAAACAACCATAAGTGGTTGAATTGTCTATAGTTATACATATACATGTATAAGTGATAAACAGGTTGTTTCGACATTGTAAAGATAGGGGATGTGTCTCGTTGAGGGTGCAGTGACGAATATATGTAGCCCAGGGGTGAACGTTGCCAAGCAACCCAAGCTGTGCAGCTTTCAAGACAGATATAGTTGCTTATACCTGAAACTAGACCCTGTGAAAACCCCCCGTTTGCAACTATCACAGGAAACCAGTTGAATCAAATATATTTAAATAGAATTTATTGTGATATTTATGAATTTTTTTACGATTTGGACATTTTGAAAATAAACAGTCAAGCGGTAGAAGTTGCGTTATCACGTTGACGCACGTATATCGAGAATGAAATGTCACGCAAAAGCTCGGTGTCTGGGAGACGTGCCTTAACTAGAAATTCTCTGTGACAACTGATACTCAAACTTGTACATAGTAGTAGAAGTTTTGTATTGTCGAAATTTGAATGCTACGAGTTTACCAACTGTGCAAATATGAACAGTCGACGATAATCGCGCCCCGTTGACTTCACATTCCCAGCTAATGTTTGATAATAAATTACCATAAGGTGCAACGTTCTAGATGCATTATAAAATTTACGGCGACACTTCAACAATATTCGACTGAATTTTATATGTGGGAATAGAAAAAGCGATAGTAAAAGGGGAAATCAACCTTTTATTAGCAGGACATAAACATAGAGATCCTAAAAAATCTCTGCCGTTTACTTTAACGATCCGAATCAAAATAGAAATCGGTTTAAAATTCAACAAGAATACGCCTTGATGATACAATAGCAAAAAATCTACAATTAACCAAGTTAACAACTCCTATTTTTGATGCCATGTACCTGACAACGAGAGAAAAGCAGCTAATTGCAAACATCAAACGAATTGTAATTGGAAATTAAATCAAGTCATCTACTCGAAACACCTAAAGCTTATAGTATCCCCAAAAAATATGACAAACGAGTCTACTGTTTTAATTAAAATTATGAATTTAGATTAATTACAATGTTGGTGTGTTTATTTTCTTTCTTAAAGTTCCAAACTTATGTAACGAAAATCTTAAAATATGCAATATCACATCCTCATGAAAACGATATAACTGTTGGGCTGATTACAGGCGGCATTTCATGGCAACGAAACGGTAAAATTAGCTCTGAAATAGGGATTTTCCGTCGAGATACTCATTTGGAGAATATTTTAACAAAACAAGAAGCTCAGCGCTTTTGTAAACCATTCAAAAATGCTCGTTTGACCGATTTCCAAATGACGGGATTTGTTGAATTATTCCCGAGGAATTGGCTATAAATCTTTGAGAATCTTTCAAATCGCTTGCTAGATAATAAACGAAAAGCCCTATATATGTCGAATATCATTTATTCTGGATATGTATTTACGATTGAATTGTTATAGTCGATTGTAAACAATTAGTTTAGATATTGGTGTAATCATTTGCGTCCATAACACGATTTCTAGTATTTGCGTAATGTTTGACAAGAGCTATGCTAGTGACCGCAAAACACATTAACTTTCATCGCTGTCAGCGACAGTACAAACCAAATTTACAATTCAACTATAAATTAAAAGAACTCCTTGCAATACTAATTTATGAAACGATGAAACGTGTTACATCTCATTCAGTAAACGTAAAGAGAAAGTACACACACTCCTCTTTGAAGATATTTTAGAACCTTTATATAAAAAGGACATAATAACGAATATCATCTAACAACAGTATATATTTCACACGTTCTTCGTTTTTTTATACTACCATTAGGCAAGTAATACCGCACAGCTTGTATATATTTTAGGGTGTATTTCCTTATTTCTTCCGGGGGTGGAGCATTGATCTTCCTAGTCTTCCCCTTTCTATATACATCAAAATTGGGATGGCAAAAGATAAAGGAGAAAGAGCTTTTACTGTTATCTATCTGACACGAACATAGCGCCTTCAAAGAGCCTAATTTTTAATCCCTGTCGCTTACAATCGTTGCAATATTTAGCTGAATCGACGAAATATCCCTTGTTATTGTTGTTATATCGTTGATTTCGGCTAATTTAACATACAATTAAATTTATGAAAGCAACTACAACGAAATCATATTGTTGTTGGAATAGCCCTACAGGAACAAGACTAGTAAACTTTGGATTCAACATCTTCAAGAAGCCTGGGCAATTGTTATTTTACGACTGTCTAGTTTACTGAACATTGGAGTTAAGTAACAAAATAGAAAGGAAAGGAACAAGAGATGGGGGAAAGTAGAAAAGTAGTTGAGAAGAAAATCCAGAACAAAGCTATAAAAGGTGTACAGGATGGGCAACTCGATTAACTTAACGGACGATTAAGGCTAAGATGCTCAATTACCACCACAACTCTCTATAGTGGCAATAAGAATTTCGATAGTGTTGTTGCTGCTAGATAGTTTCACAGATCTGAGAATAGAGGTGATTCGGGGTTTTTTCCCGTTGTTGTTGTTGAGCTATTATCGCTACGTTATAAATGGGGAAAAATGTAATTTTCAGTCTTTTGTAGTTTGAATGAAAGTATCGATTTTTAAATCATTTTCAGTTGCTAAATATCACCACCCATTCAACTACTACAGAAACGATAAAGTTTGTTTCTTTCATAATATAAAAAGATATCTTGCGAACGTTATTGTTGTATTGCGAATGTTTTATTCGCATGTCTTGTCATAAAAAAATCACAATTTTCCAAACCACCACTCTTTGTTAAAATTAAAAATATTGTCTGAACATCCATCCACACTATTAAAAGCGATAATTTACCGTCGTTTACACAATTTCAATTTAATTCAATTCAACCTAATCCAGCAGAATCGCGATTCAAGTAGGTTGTATTTTTCCATGTATTCATGAATCTCTGTGTGAGTTGAACTGGTTTTGATTCGTTTACTATCAACTGAATGAAAAGTCTACATTCATATTAAGACTGGAATTTTCTTTGAATTACAACTGAATTATATAAAAGTAGATGTTTTATTCTTTCATTTTCCGCAATAAACCGTGAAACTTAACGCTTGACTACCCCCTCAACTTAAAGTTGAATATAAACGTGATACACTGATTCAAAATTGAAGCTTTTTCCCTATAGACATTTGAATTATTACAGAAATTTTAACTATCTACAATTGGTTTTTGTACTTTGATAAATTTCTTTATTTATTGCACGTTATACATGAAATATCGGAAATGCAGTTTATCTTGGAGTTTTAGTATAATGTAAATTCCAAACATGAATTGTTCATCAATTTTTTTTGTTTCAAATAATTCAATTCTAGAGACCCGTAGGAATGGCTTAATATACGAATTTCGTTACTACTTCAATTAACGTTTTTTTCTCTTTTCTATTTAAATATTTAAGCGAATGTAAGATGTCTGGGAATAACTTTATTTCGGTCTCTAGAACGATTAATTTGTTGGATCTCTATTAATTTAGAACGAGACACATTTTAAATGGATGAAAATTTTAAGAATAATTGAAAAATTAAGAATTAATTCTCTTTTGATTCTCAAATTAATACAACTGTAAATGGATTATCTCTATATGTAGACGTTCGAAAGAGATCATAATCACTTTATAATTTCCAATTTAGAGCAACGAAACTATAAAGCGTTTTAATTACTTTAACATAGAAAGCGCACAATTCTAGCTTTATTGGGATATAAAAATTCAACACTTATTTAGAATTGGAAAAGAAAATCATTAGAAATTATGTTAATTATCGACTTTACGACAAAAAGGCGAAAATTTCGGTAGTTTATTATAAAAGAAAGCGTATCTTTAGCTGCTTTTTTATCTTTAAATTGATGTTCTTTATCTTAAAAATATTCGTTACATCTCTTGCTTGTTAATAATTAAGCAATCATTGTTATTATTATTTTTATTATTATTATAGCAATTATTCTAAAGTTGTTTTGGGTGGTTGTTTCGTGCCCGAAAAATACAAGTCCTTGACATGATGTTGTGTATCTTAACAGCTGGAAAACCTGGAGAGCCGCGCCTTAGTTTGCTCTTCCCTGGGGGTAAAGCTTGATTCCCAACTGATTGCCTCCCAGGACGTCCTTTCAGTTATTCTAACAACTACAAATACACATTTTCGAATGAATCATCATATTTATCCTACAGCGAATATACGAATTAATCAATATTGAATACTTTTATTGTTAATTTCTTATTAAACTGCGCGCCCTTCAAAAAACACGATTTCAAGTCTTTATTTTTATTTCTATAGAAAATAGGGGGACATTGTTAAAACAATTATACCTAAATTAGAAGTTTTCGGATAATTGCACAAAAACAAACCAATAAGAATAACGTTGGTCATAGCGGAGGAATTTGGTTATAAAAGTTTGCCAACCCACTTTTAAAGGCGCGTAATTTAAGATTTCCAATTCCAACATAGAAACTAATAGATAAATGAAATGTTGATTGGATTTATTAAAAATGGAGAAAAATCGACTTTATCGAATTTGTCGAGCGTTTAGCTGTAACGTGTTCATAATCGGAAGAAAATTTGAAAGGTCTGTTGATTTTCACAGTAAATTCGCTTTACGTTGAAATTTATTGAATAGATGAAGGACATTTTTCGTATTCGCTCTTTTTTCATCATGTTGATTTCAATATATTGCAAATTGACGAAAGATTCTAGTTCCAATATTGCCATCTTTTCTACATTTACTCTTTAGAGATTTACTTGAAAAATTTATCATGTGTAAAATATTTCAAATTTACATCATTGCTCCATGGGAATATAATATGACACGATATTGTTTCATATTTTATTTCTAATGTAAAAAATCGTCGTTTCTCTTAACAAATATGTATATGTGTCTCTTTGTTTGATGTAAATTTACTGCTTCAAAATTGTATCTAGAACTAACGACGGAGAGACACATAATAAAAAAAAACTGACAGTAATAAATTATGGCAATTCATCTGTAGTATTACCAACGTAATCCCTCTTCGAACTGTCAAAAGTTATAATGAGTAAAACACAATTATATCTAAACCTGGCGAGAACGAAAAGAGCGAGAGACAGTCGGCCGGCGAGACATTTCAAAATTGAATTCGTAACTACGAGTTGATTAAAATTCATTATATGATTGTTCAGCGTTCAACAATTAACGAATAATTGAACGTTATAGTTGTTGTCTTTTATCGCAAACAATTTTTAAATTTCTAGTCACGTACACATGACTAGCTGTCAACCGTTTTGCACGCACCCAGTTTTCAGCGAGAAAACTTGATGAATATCGCTCAGATTATGGCCAACTTTTTCCTCTTCAACAACAGTCAACTACATTCTAAAACTCGTACATTGTAGTAAATCTCTATTTACTAGGAAGTAGTTGGCTTGACTTGAACACTCGACAATGGATTTTCCAACGACTTTTCAAATCGTAAAAAGGACAAAAAATATCACAACCGATTTTCTTTAAACGAAACAACAACTGTACCAGAATTTCATTGTTGTTTGTTGTTATTGTCTTCGAATAGATTTATTTCAATATCGTAAATACAAAAAATTGCTACTTTATCTAAAAAAACAAACGCTACACCCTTAAAATGGGAACGTTTTAAAAGTAATCTGATCGGAGCGATGGAAAGCTTCTCAATTGTGCAAATACAACAATTTTTTCCTATCCGGGAAATTTGATCGGAGTTGACATAAAAGACAAAGAAACGAAATTACTTAACAGAGCTTTGTATTATAATCTTCTCTTTTTCTTCCTCTCTATTGCTGCGGTAATTATCTGAAGAATACTTGAGTCTGCCTTGAAATTAATTGGATTTTCTTTTCCAATCTCTGTTGGAGCTGAATGCGGATGACTTTCATAATCGAAAGATGCTAGCTGGTAACATCGATTCACTACTATTCGAGGGAAAATTTTTGTAAAAAAAAGTTGACATGAGGTTTTATGTTAATAACGGTCTACATTTATTGAAGGTAGCATAATCTTTGACATCATTTGAATACTTTAAATTTATTGATCTTGCACGAGTATCTGCACAAAAAGAGCATGGAAAATCTAGAGATATTAGCGAGAGAAAATCGTTTATAAAAGACAATATAACAGCAGATTGAAATCTCATCTAAATTTACGCGGAACAATTATTTAGCAAGAAGTGAACATAATATTGTTCGAACTAGACGACGATATAAGATTTTAATAAATTTAAACGACAAAAAAGACAGAATCTTAAATTATTCGCCAGCTATTGCAGCCAAGGCGCTGAAAGTTCATTATATAAGAGCCGTTTGTAAGTAAGTGGCTGGCTCACCTGAGTGCATAATATACCTAAATTTATGCATAATAAAGTCGGATTCCTACTGATATACGGCGATTATTAGTCGACCAATCTAAATTTCCCTAATAGCTTTTTTGCATTTACACCCCCGCCCCAAAAATCAATTTAATTTGATTAATTAATTGTGCTGAAAATAAGAAGTCCCCTGAATGCCATTATGCACAATTAAAACACGTTTCTTCTCTGATAAATGAATCGACTGTCTATTGTTGGAAAAGTTGACAATTTCGACCAACTTTCTAACCGATCTATTGTTTTGTATTTTTGGTTTTTTCCACTCATTCCCCAACGGTCGGTAAGTTTCTTCTTTCGACAAGAAGAGGGAAAGCGACAGAATTAGCTTTATTGTTTCCTGTGGGGCTTATTAATCAAATTTATTATTCGCAAAAGGAATGTTGAGGCAACGACAATGAAAAAAATGAGAACGACAACAATACAAAGATTGGAAGTTGGTGAGAGAGAGACAGGAGGGGCCCTCCTTTGTACTTGATTGTGTCACATAATCTCTTTATTGCAGCACTGCTTTATTTAGGTAAGAAGCTGGGCAAGTTTTATTATTTCATAAATTAAACTTTCTACTGTATTCAGGACATCTACAGGGAATAGACCTTTGATGTTGTCTATTTAGTTGAGACGGATAAATTAACAGGTGTTGTGTGTCGGGCTGGTTTTGTAATAACATGACGGTTTTATTTTTGTATCATCATCCTTTTATTGTTGTTTGTTGTTGTTTTACAACGTGTATTCCAACTAATTCTCATGCAAACTGTTTTAGTATTTGCCACGTAGAGAATTCAAGACAGGTAGTTGGATTGTTTGTACGAAGGCTGAATACTAGTTTCGACTTGTACATATTAACTTTATATAGATTGTAGTTGTTTTATTCAGTTGAATACAGCTTGCGCTTTTAACTTGAGCCAAACAGGTCTACCAAGTTGAACTTTATCGAACTTGCCAATTCTAGATTATCATCAAGAATGCCTTACAATGCTATATGTAATACGTATAATCTTGCACTAATGGAAAGTGGTCCCTAATTATACACACAGGCTCTATCATCGTGAAAGTTTATTTGGAAATTACAAAAGCGCCGTAATTTTGAATAGGTCAAATTAGCAAATTATAACATATTGGAGCTATATCTTCACTATATTGAAGCGATCAAGAAGCAAGTGCGATTATTTTGTTGATTCACGGTGAGAAATTCATTCATCTGTCATATTTACAGATTTCTCTACGGATGCAATAAGGGGTAGGAAAAATTCTACCCCTTATTGCATCTGTTTGTAACGGACAACTGGACTTTACGCTCGCATCACCGGCTCCGTTCCTCATATCGTCATCATAACATTAAACTCATTGACGCGCAAACACTAACAATATGTCGTTCACATATTGTTTTGAAAATTTCTACCAATTGATAAAGTAGAACTGATTTTGATTTGAATTCAGATGGATTTTGTTGCCCGATCTAAATTGAAATGTATTGGAAAGTTATCGTTTTTCATTCAATTATGTTGAGCTAAATGACTTTTATATTTTTCCACTACTCGAGCAAAAATTGATAATTAGATATTTTTATTCATATCAGGCTGATTTTGACAGTTTCAATTAATCGACACGGGCTGACCTGAATTAAAAAAACGATCATTCTACTTGTAATTAATTCGCCCATTTAATTCGAATTTTCCTCAATCAACGCAAAAAAACCGAACTGTATTATTTGAATCATTAGAAATATTTAAAGTTGTCTATTCAATTAAATAAAGTCGTCTAAAATTGGAAATATCGAATCAAACGAAAAGACAATAAAATCCAAATTGCCCCCAAACCGAAGTTTTACCATTGTGTATTTAATCGAATTGAATCTTGAATAAATATTGTAGCGATTCTATCGTCTATATCCAAAACGGGTAAATTGCAAAAGGGAGTTTTAATATTTACAGTTTGTAAAGAGTCTAGATTTCCGTTTTCCGTTTCTTTAGGGGTTTCCTAATTCGGTTCCCTTTCTCGCACTTGAAATATCATTAATTCTGTTTGATGGCGTCGTCCTTCCTTTTGATGACTGATTCAAAATTCATCAGTTACCTATTTTTGTTTAAATCGAAATTAGCCCCAATTCAACATGATTCGTTAAAGTAATTGATTCATTTGAATGTTAGTGTTGTCTTCTGGGGATTGATGAATTATTGCTACAATATTTGTTGTTGATTTGCCTCCATCAATTTTTAATACCATTGTTTTGTTGTGTTTACATTTATTGTGATAAACTTGATAAATATTGAAAGTAGCGAATAATTAATCGACGAATTTTCGTTGGTAGAATCGAGGGAAAACGACAATTATTCGATTGGACACTGACATGACTGCTGACGTCACAAAATCAATCATACATTACTCTCCAATCACGATGTCGTCCCTTCTATAACTCAATTAACTCCTAATTGCATCAGACCATCACTCGATATAAACGATGAGGCTAAAACCGTGTATGGAGAGCGTTTTATTCTCTTTTTTCCAATCATTTTCCACTCTACTACACGTTGTAAATATACCAAATAGAGGAAAAAACAAGAATTCGGTAGTGCTGTCTTGTTGGATATTAACAGATATTTTTGTTCAACAACATCAAAATATCGAGCTAATTTGATGGAGTGTATATTTTACTTTTATAATTGGCTATCACGTTGTTTACGAGAGAGGTGAAAAAAGGGAGAAATCCAGGGATCATCGAAGCGTTATCTGTACGAAGCTTGAACGAATCTGATGGAAATATAACTTGATAATGACTGACGGGGCGTTAAATGACAAATGATCTATCTCCTCCTGTGTCGCCTTCGGGTTATCCCCAACTAAACTTCTGTTACAATTTAAGAAACTATCCATTTTATACAAAAAATTAATCAATAGCCACTAAAAACTGAATAATTATTGTAAAATCTACGAGTTGTGTTTTTAATTAATTTTTAATTATTTCCAGACTAACAGTATAGCTTAAATGTACGCCCGGACTTGTTTATAAAAAATATAGTCGCAAGAGTTGGGGATTAATGGACTCCCGTAATTTTCATTGTAACTAACTAATATACAGTAATATTGAACTCTGTAATGAATTTTCTTAAGTGATAGTTGATTTTATCGCATTGTAGCCGTTGACGGAAATTATCATAAAACTACGATAAGATTTAAGATGATTTCCACAATGTTTTCGGTCAAAAACTCCCAAAAAAGACAGCGATTTTCCTCAAGCTTTCGGTATAATTTCTGCATTTATTCTTTATTTACTGCTACATCTGCTGTATGTTTTCAGCTCTAAATAGTTGAACCTGTTTTGCCTAACAAATTTTCCAAATGTGCCTCAGTTTAGATTAACTAATCGTTGTAACTATCCGTTTATTAATGGCCAAATCTGTTTTTTTAGGTAAATTATGAGGGGTTTAATAAGAAAAATCGCCTGTCGATATTTCGTGAATTGCGTGAAAGATGCTGGCGGTTGTTCATATCTTATGAAAGGTCCTATGAAATACGCACACTAGCTTTATAGCATCGTTACGTCGACATTTCAACACCAACTACCATACTCTGAGGTTGGGTTATTGTTGTATTACAACACAAAATAGACCTCTTTGGGAATTATTTATTAGTAAATTCTGTTTAGTGGTTTCTATCTATACGTGTATATACAGTACAAGTCGTTAAAGTGTTTAACATTTAGCTTTTATTAGTGGGGCAAGAAAATTTATCGAAAAATTCACCCTTATATCTTGTTTACAATTTAAAATTTGCTAAAGTTTAGACATTCTACAGATAGTTTACGTTATTAATATGGGGTAAGTTGGGATTGAATAAATCTACCGTTTATAGTTTAAGTTTGGGATAAATTACAAATTTCGAATTATATAAATAGGAAATTTCCGATTATTCGTTTTGTTTATAGATGCGATAGATTAGTTTGATTAGTTTTATCGGTGGACGATAGTTTCAACCATCAACACCATCTATTAACCTTCCAGTATTATATTCTGTATTCGTAGCACGTAATCTATATAATCTTTCAACAAGCAGATAACAAATGACCGAAATCTTGTTGAAATATCGTCTAAACTATAATAATAGCGGCACGAATTTTTACCAATCTCTACCCCATTATTGTCAGAACAGACGACATTCAGGATTCTCACCAAAATATTTCTATATGGTTTATTATGACACACAACTTGTGGAGAAAATGAGAGACCAGGTTCGGAAAACTGTCCATTAAATTTCAAATTAACTTTCCCTTGCCTTCTACCCGTGTTGAATACAAACAATGAACTTTACACTAAAAGGAAACAGTTTTTCCTTTTTAAAAAAAGGCAAAGGTTTTTGAAATTTAATGAAAACACTGTAAAAATGAAATTAATTTACTAACTCGAATTTTGCGGTTTCTCCCCAGTAAATCAACCCAACTTTCTGTAGTACTTAAATAAATATCAAAATGAAACTAATTTTTCCACAGCAGCACCGTCAAGAGTCTCTCGTATTGGGCGTTTCCATCAATTTTTGATCAACTCCAATTTGTACTTTAATCAATTTAATTAAACACCAACGTGAAGATGTTTTCGAGTTGATAACTGAAATTTGATGCGTTAGAAGATCATGGGGGTTGGTGAATCAAATGTTTTCCCCTTTATGTTTTTGCATTTGTATTTTTTTTATCGTTGATACGGCATTGCGGCCATCCGTCACGCTCAGTTTGGATGTAAACTGGAATCTGTTCAAACACGCCATCTGTACGAACCGAAAGCTGCCAAAACTTACTTATAACGATTTGAATGCGTTTATGGGGATTGTTATCGTTGAAAGCCACTGTCGCATATGTTTTGTAAAATCGCATTCAATATTCATGGCGGTATCAAAACAGCTCGTTGCTAGATGATTATAAACGGTTTCAATAGCTTCAGAAATTAACGTTCCATCAATTGATTAGTTAGTTAATCAAAACAGATAATAACTACCTTGATCTTACAAATTAGATGTATATGTAGCCACTTTATAGGTAGGATCATTTACTATGAAATTATTCCATGAAAATTCGAATTGGAATAGAATCATTGATGCTTGAATGTAATTACAAGCTTCAAACTTGTTTGTTCACTGACTGGCGATGAGTTAAAACATATGTTAGTTTGAAGCTTTATTTTTGAAACAACATATAAAATTCTTATTCGATCAATATAATAGAAAGGCTCTTTATTTAATGTTTGTCAAAACAATTTAAAATTGAAAACTCGTAAACTCATAAATCAAATATTTGTCGGCCCATTTTATTCGTTGCAAACATTCAGACGGAAGTAACGATAGCTTCCATCCCCTATACTTTCTATCTATTATCAATAACTGATGAGAACTGTAAAGTGGCTGGGTAGTTTTAGATATTTGATATAAGTTTGCGGTAGTGGTGGTTGAAGTGGTTGACTCGTTTTAAAATTGTGCCACCGGAATACAGTTATTCTTGCTGTTATTATACAAGTTCCTGTCGTTCTTTTGTAATACTTTCAGCGAAATTTTTAGGCTTTGTTGTTTGTATGAAAGGTTTGTATGTGTGTGGACTTTTCAAAATACAAAAAGGAATGACATTCCAAAGAATTACTATTTCTTCTTTGGGATGTAAGAGATATCCAATCAAGAGTGTATGAGAGAATGGCAGAAAAATAATATTAATTTTATTTGTGTCGCTGTAAAGGAATATAAAAATGTAATTTGCATAATCTCTGTAACCAAATTGGATTATCTGCTTTTCATCTCTCGCACTTTGACTTGCCGTTTGAATATTAATATAGAGAAAAAATGCAAAACGAACGAAGATGAAAAGCACTCACGATTGCTAATATTGTATTATTGTGTTTCGTAGTCAATTTCATTTTAGTAGAGATGAAAATTCAAATTAGAAAGCTTTTGTATATATGGGCTTTATTCTGTAAGGTTGCATTTTAAGAACATCCACTTACAATTCAATCAACATAAGACTCGTTAAAAAAACAAATTCAACACATTCGAATCGATAATTTTCGTTTCTCTTGATTTAGAGTTTCCCTAGGCACGATCGCCCAACAGGACTTTAAGACCATTCTGTCCATTTCATTCTAACGAATATTAATTGTTTCACAGTTTTATCGGCAAACCGGAGTACAAGAAGAACGCATAGTCCTGGAAATCGAACAATCAATTTGATCTGCCATTATTAAGCCTTTCTCCTTTTAGTTTCATTATAGAAAGAGATGTGCACAACCGACCGGCCGACCGCCTGCCGAACTGCGTCTAGTAATTAAGTTTACAATCAACGAAGTATCCCCTGGTGCGTCCTAGAATTACACAACTGACGACGTTATTTTGAATCTGTAAAAGAGATTAAAACGTGTACGTGAACGAGCGAGTTAAAGATGGAGAAAAAAAGAATCGGTAGCTTTTATTGTGACAATTGTTGGCTATTATTTGGATAAACTCCAATTAACGTTCCATTGAAAATTGCACAGTAAAACTACAACGATTTTGATATTGATCCGGTCTTGTTTGAAAAAATAAAATTGCAACGTCGACATTTAATTCACATAGATAATGGTACAAACAACGTTGTTAAACCTTTGTATAACGTATGTTTAACAATACGTTATAAATAGGAAATTGTTTATCTGGGGCATCAAGAATATTTCCCTTGTTGTTGTTACTGCTGACGATGATGATATTTTATCCAACTTCTGTAAGCTATTGTGGGGTAAATGCAGCAAATAAAACAACAATAAAGCTGAATAGAATGACAATAATTTTGCCGCAATTTTGAGTTTGTTTTAAAATTTTTAAATCGCTTTTAAACTCGAAACTAAATATTTATCGAACAATTCGAGAACGCTCCAATACAGGATCCACTCAAACATATTTGGCACCCTTAAGCGTCCTTGTTAAAGGGAAAACAAAACATCCATTATTGTGTTTAGTTTGTCTATACATATTTATTAGTAATATAATCAACTGTTAAATTTTTAAAGCTTCTATTTCCATTTTATCGCAATTGTTTATTTCTGTTGTAAATTAATTATTCAACAGCAAATTTTGCAAGACTTGAGGCAGTTTAAGTTACCTACCAAACATCATCACCGTAAGTTCTTCAAACAACTTGAACGGTTAGTTTGAATAATAGAAAACATTAAAATTGCAATTTTGCTTATTGGCTCGTCTATTTATTTTAGTTTTTGAACGTTTTTGTATAAATTAGCAATGCACAATGAAAATCATTAAACTACAAACCCACTCGATGGGGTGTAATATTTTAATAAATTAATATTCATATAACCGCTCCGGAATCATTTTAATTTAAAATAAGTCTTCAAATAATTGCATAATTTAACATTACGTTTACGTCAAAAATACAGTGATAAGTAAACGTTTCCTAGATGGAATTGTCGATATTTGTATATTTCCAAAATACCGTTTTTCTGCCTCAAAGGTAAATAAAGGGGGAATCGTAAAGTAGTACCAGAAACAGTAAAGAATATTACAATCTCGGCTACACCATCCATAAACTATGCAGAATTTATGTTCAACATTTGCAGATATTAAGGCGAATGAGAAAGTGGTAAAAACACGAAAACTTTAGGACTTGTTAAGCACAGTTCGCATTCATCACTGTTTAACGCGTTATCAGGAACCGTGAACTTTTTACAAACTTTATAAATACATAACTCTCCAACCGTTTGTAGGTTGAACTAAACTATGAGTCGTATTTTTCCTGATTTATATACCGACTAGTAGAGGAAACATTTCGTCCATATTCATCGATAGGTAATATTGGGAATGGAATTGAAAAGGTGGAAAAGTGTGGAAAAACTACCTTAATTTTTATACGATTCACTAGATAGAGACGGGTGTTAAAACGTCTACAACTTGAAAACTTAAAGATATCCGCCGTTAAGTTTGCGGTAGAGAAGATCAAAGTTTTTGCCTCTCTCATCTGACTTTCTCCTAGATAAACTTTGATATTATATAGGATCTACAAGATTGTTTCTCATTTCTCCAGTGTTTTTATTATGAAATGTTGATAAAACTCTGGCATTTTTGTGTTGCTCCTTATTTACCCTCCACTAACCCATGTAAATTTTATAGTTTACTGTTCCTACTCTGCGCAACTTGTTCAGATTAAAATAATTATAATAAAATTTGTCACAACAATATTCTCTACCCGTACGCTATAATAGCAAGGGTAAAAGTTAACACATTCCACTAGGGACCTTTTAGTAACGTAATCTCAACTCTGGTCGGAAGTGTTCTAGTTAAAATCATATCAACGTTAACTCTAAATTTATAGGCCCTTTTTAGTCAAAATCTAGGTTTGTTGTAATTGAAACTTGTTTATAAAGAAACACATTCTTGAAAAGATTCCCTCTTCAATTCCTTCTTTTGACGAATGGAAGCTTTAATCTTAAACAATTATCATTCATTTATGTTTAATCAATTCGATATTGCCAAGTTTCCAGTATCATTTAAGCGTTTTTAACGATAGAATTTTAAGTTCGTCTTGTTGATCAATGCCTCTTTTAAATGGGCTTAAAATCCGAAGACTTTTGGACAAATTTTCTAACGATTTCAATCAAAATGTACCGTTTTTAGTATAGAAAAGTGGCGTCTTTTATCCGTTCAAATTCTATACCCTTATAAATTGGTCGTTTTCTGATGAAATCCTGACATGAATTTGCTTCTACCCCGTTAGAAATCCCATTCGTTATATTCCAATAATATGCGTCGACACTCGCTAAATTGATTTAAATTCAAGTTGTCCTGACTGTCTAAACTAATTCGACCTAGTTGTGAGTAACGTGCATGCATTTTTATAGGATTATCCTGAAAATTATGGAATAAAATAGCGCTTAAATATGCCTTCAAATTGGTGGTTTCCTATAATAACGCAATAATAGAACGAGAAGAATATCGACAATGAGTCTTGTGGTTGGCGATAATTCAGTTTGTAGTACAATTTCCGGTGGGTTCCTTTGAATTTTCGCCTAGTCGGACTGTTAAACGTAAGGGTTCACAGGGTGTATACTTACCGAAAACGAAACTTGCGTACAGTGGTATGATACGAATTCAACTTTGATGTTTTCCTGTTTTGAAAGTTATTAATAAACCGTAGTTGGAGCTATGTTTGCAATAGAAACCGCTAAAATTGTGGATCTTTAAAATTTAATAAGTAAACCTGTTTATGGTTACATTTTAGTTATATGTAACCTTCTATTATTAATATTAAATCGTACATAAAGAGTTTTGGTTTTACTTTAGGGTAATCTTTAGACCTATAAATTCGATCGATTTATATTAAAGTAAATTGTGAATCAACTTTAAAGATTACTTTGGGGTATTTTAACCAATATTATAGTGTCAAAACTCGGTAACGAAGGTAGACTAGTTCGATTAAATGCCATCAACATTATTTAAATTTACCGCAAAATCACCTTGTAGACGGTTTTTATTTACGGCCTCTTCGGCGTGTAATTTGTAACTCTGTTTTGTGAAATTTACGCTTTTGGTAAATTCAACAATAGAGGAAATGTGATACAGTTTCTATTGCAATAGATACGAACCCGTTGTTGTTGTTACGTTTAAATTACGAATTGAAAATTTATGCGTTCTAGTTACCAGTTTGGCATTTAGTTTAGTTCCTTGCAATAAAGTGAGAAAAATTGTTGAATTTTGAATGAGAACGAACCGTATTAGACTAACTACCTCTCGACTGTATATGTGTGTTTAACTAGGAAGGACGATTGAAATTTTCACGAAATTCGCAGAGGAATTCATTGTTAAAACAAACTCGAATCCAGTATTTTTCTCTAGTTAAAAACGAATTGTTTTCCTTCAAATTTATTTTGTTCCATGTAAACATATGCGTTTATACCACCAAAAATGTTCGTCTTCTTCGTTTATTAATTTTGTGTGTACTTTTCATATTTATTAAAAAAAAATCACCAGAAAAAACGCAATTTTTTGCCCATTAAATCGCCATGCAAATTCCGTAAACAACAGTATGGCGTACGATTATTATAATATATCATAGATCCATCATATTCGCTATAATAACCACAACAATAGAAGATAATATTTAGACAGCTTATTTCAGGAGAATTAAACATTAAATACCTATATTGAACGGATCAAATTTAGTAATTTATTGGGGTAAAAATACGTAAACTCGACACTGGGGACAAATTTGTGTCAGTTAAGACATTTGGACTTTTTTGTGGACGCTAATAGCTTTTCATGCCACAATACATAAAATATTAGGCTTTCGGTGGAATTAGAAATAAGCGGAAAAGTTCTACCCCAATATTACCTCAATTTCGTAAGTAACGTGTTGAACTTGGAAAAAATACTAGAAAGTCCTTAAATTATATGAAAATTTACTTAAAATTAATGTGAAAATTAATTAAACTCGTAGACGAGTTTGATCAATCAATCTGAACTTAGGTATTAATCATTTTCGGGGAGATAAAATTAATGAAAAGTACGGTTTTGAATTGCGCGCTGTTGGAAAAAAAGTTGGTAAATTTGCACAACCAAATTCTCCATTATTGCTTGAAATTTCAACCTCAAAATTCAATTCTAATAAACATTAATCCAATATTTGTGTGATTTTAGGTTGAGCAACTGGTTTTATTCAAGAGATTCCTTAATATCGCTCTCTTCGGTTATTTTTCTGCCAAAATTGGCATTTTAACGTTGGAAATCAAGGAAATTTTGTTCTGCAGGATTAGAAATAATCGGCCTGTAATATTTTTCATCATCTCAACTACAACATCTAGCTTGATTAGTGATTCTGTTTCGGTTCGTATATCAAGCAATTGTCATTGTTTATTAAAGTGTCGGTATTTGGTTGGATTTAGTAGAATTAATCCGATTTGTAGATTTTCTTTTTTTGATGAATTTATATCGGACGACATTCAATTTTATAGAAAACCGATTGGTATACCTAAACATAAATCCCCCAATCATGAAACATTTCCAGTATAGAGGATTGGGTAAAAGAGCTCTCCACATACATATATTCAGCAAAGGAAAAATACACACATCTCTAGGTAGAGATATACAGCGAGATAAACGTATATTGTACCCATTGAAAATACGCTGATGGTTTAAAATGATTTAAATTGGATCCGCTATTCGTACAGAATAGGACGATTGTATAGAATAATCCTATGCACTGTTTGTTTATCGATAAATATTTGGAATTTTTATTCAAAATCAAATTAATCTCACTTTAAAATTAATGTAACTGTATTATATAATTAAAATAATTATCTCGATTTGTTTAATTACAAATGAGCGATTTCGATGGTAAAATGGTAAATAATACACAAATTAACCAACACCGAGTGTTTGGTACAATTTCAAATACAACACTGGGAAAATATTTTGTCAAGCTTTTGCATTTTCAAGGAAATTATAGGCAATTTAAGATCGTATCTAATTAGATTAACATCTACATGTACTCGTAAGTTGGATAATTAACCCAGTAGTATTTATTTAGAACGAAATTACGACTCGAAAGTACAACTTACAAGTTTTATCGTATTGAAACCGATAAAATTACAATAATTGATTAAATTCCAAGTTTGGTGGTTTAGCTCGATGAATTGATCGAAACATTATTATAGGCATCATTATCGTCGAAGCGACCGATTAAAAATATTTGCAATATTGAGAAGAAACCAATTACTTGTCGTTGAATCGAGAATCTAAATCACTATATATTTCACATATAAATTTCTATATGAAAAGAATATTTTTTCGTATAGAATTCAAGCCATCTACTATGAAGACGGTTATGTGGCAGAAGGCGGGTTTGTATCGAAGAGTTTGTAGGTAAAAGGTTTCTATTTATCCAACAGATATGTTGCGGATCAAATCGGGGAAAGCAATCAGTCAGTTTCGCCCCTATCCTGAACAAAGTTGGAGTTGAAATTGTTGTAGGATGGGAATTTACTGAGAACTTGAATGGAATGAGTGGTAGTTTCAAGTGCGTGTTTGGATCCTTAGATATATCGTTTCCTATCATTCGTCCTCTATCTCGATACATTTATTAGTGTTACTAGAAAATGTGCGAAAATGTAGACGTAGACGAAATGTGATCATTAAACAACAAATCGATTTCTATTAAACCGATTTCGTTGGATAATCTGAATAATTCTTGTTTCCCTATAAAAGTTTTCAATTCGGTTATAGCTCGCTAAACCGAATTTAAATTACTTTATGTACAAATATTCCGGAAATTCAATGTTTTTCTAAGCGATATTAGTTGATTTATAGTTTTATTTCTACTTTATTGGATTTTTATACAAATCAATATTTCAATGTAACTTCCAACATCTCTAATATTTAATAAACTTCCTTTTTACGCCATATTCAATATAGACACGTCGAGGAAATTATTTCATTCCAATAAACTGCTAAACATTATTAAATATTGTCTGTAAAATTTAATTCAAACGCTTTATATTACGAATAAATTGAAATAAAAGTCTAGCAATTCCAAGCAATTGAGAAGTAGAATTTAATTGTAGATTTTATTTTTCAACTACCGAGAATGTTGTTAATGAGATGAAAGCAAGTGAACAGCACGCGAAACGACCGGAATAATTGAGAATGACTTGCGAAACGTTGACTAGGAAACAACTACAAAATCGATAATTCGCGTGAACTAATTTTTTACGATTCGAAATTCGATAAAGTTCCAACTGCATTGTCGACAAACCCGCACTAATTCGCGCTGGTTGAAATTTTATTTCTAAGTTTCTTCACCAGAAAATCGCACGGCTTTTTTCGATTTTAACCGAAACTTTTACCGAAAATCTGAGGATCAGTGGATGAATTCTGTCGAAATCTCGAGCTCTTGTGTAAAATTGAAGATTACAAATCTACCTCTACTGGTTTTATTTGAAATAAAACCAAACGGTGGAATTTATGCACTTTTATTCCAAATATTTGTAGTTATCGGGTTTACGTCTGAACGAATAGTTCGATCTGAGTGTCCAATTTTTTCTTATCCTTTACCGAACTCCCATATGTGGTGGGTTTATGAAAACCGTATCTCTACTTTGGTAGAATCAATGTTTGAGTCCTTCGAGGGGCAAAAAACTTTTCCATATAGAAAGTATGATCTTCTTAAGTGAAATATTTGATATTTAAGTTGATAAAAAATGCCCCCTAAAAACTCATTGAGCGCTAACCACCCGGTTTTTTGTTCGCTTCCAAGACAAAGTTTATTTAGCAACTCATGAGTGTACGTTGATTAAAATTTCAATTTTCAGTCTTTTTGGAATAAATCAAACAATTGTTTATCTCGTGATATTCGATAATCTGTGCTAAATGTAGGAGAATCATCAATTAATTCTTAGCGCGTTATGATGGTGGTTGATGCCTTAATCCGATCATATTATGTACAGGCATGAATGTTGTCGTCTGTCGACTAAAATAATATTCAAATATTTCAATATAACATAATCATGACAAGAATTCTCAAATTCTCATTAATACTGATTTAAATATTCAACGAAAACTTTATCGTATTAATTCTGTTTTTCTGACTCTACATGTTCGGTTAACAATTTCTATCGTCAATTGAAATTTTCAAGTGGAAACATTTCGATTGTGCTCTAGTAGACGAGGATTATCGGATCGAAATGTGATAATTATCTGGAAATTCAAACTTCTTCGGATTGTTGTTGATTTCTCAACGAGATATAGATTATCGTTGAAAACTTCCATATACCGACATACAATCAATTTTCGTGAAAATCGAGAGAATCACAATAATGTTGGGTATGGAACAGATAGAAGAAAAATGTACGTTTAAAAATGAGTCTTTTGGATCTGTTTGACGGAGTCATGGCCGTTTGAAGCGAACCATTTCCGGTCCCTCATCACACAGTCTTAATGGCACCTTTAATTGTGGAACGTTGCCAACAAAGAAAATTAATTTCTAAACTCACTATACATATACATACAGATATATTCAGATGTTTGTATGTGTTTCTATAATGCTGTGCAGCAAAGTTCGTTATAATTAAAATGAAATGCAGCTTGTAGACATAATTTAATCCTCTAGCACTCCAAATAATGAAACCGCCTGGTGTATCCGGAAATGTCCCAGTAAATTCCATATTAAGACCTGAACTAGTATTGTTTAATTTTTTTTTAATGCCTTTATTAAACACAACATTATTTCATATATTTTCCATCATTGTTCGTTTTCTTTACAATTTTTTCTCTCCAACAATTTACAACTAGTAATTACGCTAAATTGGAGAGGGTGATTTGTTTCCGAAGCGAACGTGAATACGGACCGATCCGTAAATTTCCTACTACCCATTAAATAACTTTGATATATTCGAAACATTATAAAATTGTTAGCCATATGGTGGATATTATTGTGTGTATAGATATGGAGAATTTGCTACTATACAAGTAGCATCGTTTTCTGTCCCGTCGTGTACATTGGCGGTGATTTATGTTTGTGTAAATTCATATTCTGTAGAAGAAAGGCCCAGCTTTGGGGAGTTATAAACGGGTTATCTTCACCGACAATATATGCTTTATAAAAACGTTCAACCATAGGGGAAACAAGCTTATTTTCCAAGATAAACCATAATTAAATTAAATTCTAGTTAGATTCAAGAGAAAAATTACAGAGAAATAAAAACAACAGTTGTAATAACAGCATGACTGCTAGTTATCTGGCTATAAAGCTCATTCAGTCAAGACCAGGTGGCGTCTCAATAAAATCAAGACCACAGGACGTTAACTAACGACAATGTTGGCAATTTGTTCTTAATAAAATTAATGATTTCGTCGTTTTTTTTAAGTCGTTGTATTTGCAATTATTTTCGTGCAATTGTCCTTTAAATGTCGTTTATTTATAACGAAAACAAACTGTTTAATTAGACGGCACAGCTGAGAGCTTCAACGTATTTACCAGATTGTTAATTTAGCGTAGAAAATATCAAACCGACGAATAGCATGGTGAAACCTTATTATTAACGAAAGTGACACTAATAAATGATTCTGTTTAACCGAGGATTAGCCGTTCCGAACTAATCTTCATCGTTCAAGTACACATATTGGCCCTCTAGACTATTGTTCCTCGAAACCCGCCCACTTTCATTAGTCCCTTGGAATATTCGTAATTAATTATAAAAAAAAATCGTCAACAACAACAAAGAGACAGTAAAAAAGTCGCCTACGCGCCTCCAGAAAATTCTAAAAATAAAAGACTTTTATCTACCACTGTCGGATATTATAATTTATGAGATTTATCGAATTGGGTCGAGTTTTACCTGAATACTCTCGGTTATTTATTAGGAAAAGTCCAATCTCTCTTAGTCCCTTCAATCTGTATCCACTCGTTGGTAATCTCAATAGGTCCAACTCCAATATTGTATTCACACTTGACTAGTCGAAATTAATGAACGTGCAATTGGATTTAATTGTGTTCAATATGAGTAGATTCTCGATAATAATCGCAGTTGATTTGTTCAAATAAAATCAACAATTTCTTCGGACGAAGACTACTTGAATTTAACTTATTATTTCAAATTATGATTCAATTAAAACGCCGGATATATGAGCGATTCAGAAAGTTTACAACGACAAGTTGTACGGCAATTTATTTGCATGACTAAATTTTCTTTATTTTATTCAAAATCCACCAAGTAGAAATTGCAGAATCTTTTATATTTATTCCGTAAAGTTTCCAACTTGGCTCCACTTTTCGTCAATTGAATCTTCAACTTAATTTACTAACTACCAAATTTACACTAATAAGCTTCTAGTTAGACGCAAAAAAGAATATTTGTTAACGTTGGATACATCTACCTAAGCTAGTAATTAATCCTATTCCCGTACAAATCCCAAATTAGGTGTTCTAGTAATGGGTAAATTCTTGTTAAAGGTAAACAGGGCTTACATCGATTAATTAAGGCAACCTCAAGTACTAACTTGTGTTCAACTAAAGTCCAAATTCTGTTGTAAATATTTGTTTTGGATTAAAAATCATTTAAAATCAAACAAATCAATATGGAATTTCTACTAAAATATTCAAATCTTCATCTACATGATCCAACAATTCTACCAACAAACAAAACGCTAAAAAAACATTGAGCATGTTAATTTGGCATGTTTCGTTTTAGAATTCCTACGCTTTACCGTTTTATAAAGCTGGCAAAGCGTTTGGATTCTGAATCGAACTGTGCTACCAAATTGGAATCATTCCTTTGCAACTAGTTTTAATTAAAACAAATCACAATTCAACAACAATATTACAACAAAAAATTGCCCATTTGAATATTGCGTGATATAGGGAAGTAATCAAAAGTTGAACGTGCAATTTGCCTTGTTAACTGATGGTTATCATTAAGGTACACCTATACAACCGCAAATTATTCCGTAAAAGGAAGGAATCACCATCATCATCGTCTTATATCAAACGGGCGTTTCAACTTAATTAGTAAGAAAGATAGTAGGAAGTCAAGTGACAATTTCGGTTACTTTCAACTATGTAAATTCTTAAATTGTGTTGACATCGTATCTATTTAAATATGATGATAACAAACAACACATCATAAACACATTTAGAACATAGCCAGATTTATGTAAACTTGTTCACGACGAATCATCTCTACAACATTTCGTATTAATGGAATTTAAATTAATGGCCTACACCCTGTTGGCAAATGTTAGGATGCAGGAGAAGGAGATAGAACGCATGAAGGGGTAGAATAAGAGGGAAGTCGGATACAGTGTTACCAACGACACTACCACTATTATTGTCGAAACAATAGCAATTTCGTATACTTACTTATAGCACAAAGTTAGAGAATAAGATTTCGGTTTGATATCCGAAAAAAACAAATGTTTAACAGACGATTTCTCGGTTATTTTTCAATGTATGGAAACGTGCGATACAGCGTTTGAACGAGCATTTCAAGGTGTATTTGTTTCAGAATTTCTTGTTAATTTTCTGGAAAATTAATTATATTTGGCCCAGTTGAATAAGCGAAGGATCGCCTCAACATTGACTTGCCTAAAATTGGTAATTTCCCGACAATTTTTTACACCGATTGATAGTAATTGGTATATACCTCAATTCGGTATAAATCCCCTCTAAATGCCTCTTTGTAAAATAATCTGTTAATTGTTGGTTTATCGGTCAACAATTTCAATTAATCCTATTTGAACGGCATTGGAAATTCAACGATTTGTCCATATTCAACCGCTTCCTTCTTCGGTTTACAAGTGAATAAATGTTTGAAACTAACTCTCGTTTCTATTTTATTTACGGTTCAGATAGGGTTTATTGAAAGTAGAACGTTCATCTTGCAAGTGAGCCGTAAACTTGCCGTACAGATCGACTGTTTCGAAATAGAGAAATTATTAGAGAAACATCATTACTCTAGAACAGATGCACTTAGCCGTAGGCAATACACATCCTAATAATCAAACAACTAATTTTTGAATTCTGTAAATGCATTTATGCAACATTGTTTATTATAATAAATAAAATGGCAGTGTTAAAATTTGATAAAAGTGTCGATAATTAAACACTGCTCTCGATAAATAGAGATTAATTTAAAATATCCGTTTATTTTTGTGAAACTCGCTATAAAAGCAGGAAAATACTTGTAAAACAAATAACGTACATTTGATTGAATTAATTCGAGTTTTGCAACATGCAACATTTAATTACAGGTATATATAGCACAGATAGATTTTACTATTTTATCTCTAATTAAATCAAAACCGAAAACAAATAGATTATTAAAAGAGCATTCATTGTAATTAAACGCTATTTATCTCTTCTCAAAACTTATTTGAATCTGAAAGAAAATCAATTTTATCTTGAATAAATATAAAAGAATTTCCCGATAATATTGAATGTTGTACGCTTTGGCATATCGAAATCCAATAAGCTCTACAGGATATCGTAAATGACCACTAGTGTGTTATAGGCAGCTAATTTATTTCCAATTTTAAATTGATTTTGTTACAATGGAATCGTAAATTATGTGCGAAAATAGTAATGAATCACAGACAAAAATGATGTGTAGCTAATTTTGCTTGTAAAGCGAGATTTTCAAATGAAATTTGAAATAAAAGCATTGATGTGGCCCAGGCTTTTATACTTTTACATTAAAACTATTTCCACTATTACCAAACATTTAATTTTGGCCCAGAATCAAATAAAATAATAAAACTTTTCAATTACCTTTCATGTACGTATATTACATGCCACGACTTTGATGTAAAGTAAAATTAAATTCAACAATTTGCACATAGAGTCTAGACTGTTTCTACAATTTATCTCTATTTGTAAAGTTAATAAATGTTTAAATATTCACTGATATAATGTAAATAGAGAGAGTTTTGTTGGAATTAAGACTTTAAGATAAATCGTGACGAGAAATTTTGATTCTCTATCAAATTAGGAAATTACTAGTCGTAAATTTGATGACAACAGAACGTAAAATGAGAAAATTCTTTAATAAATTTGAATAAATAGAAACGTCCTGGCAATAATACAACGGAAGAGCATTATTGCATGTGAACACGAAACTAAATTCCCTTATCAAGCAATGTTAGAATCTTGTTTCGTTTTATTTTAGTCGAAACTTGTACTAAATACTCAAATTAGTTGGTAATAAGAAAGGTACGTTCGGTTCAAATTGTTCAAACACTTTACTAATGATAAAACAATGCCTCAAATTGACTGTGGAATGTTGAGAATTTCAATATAATTTCGAGATCGATAATAGACATGATGTTCGTTGTAGCTTCCTAATATTTATTTGAAGTGAATTTTCTAAGCGCCAATTTAACAGACGAGACACCAAACTTAAATAAGAACCAACATTCTCAACGTTTATTTAATCATGTAATTATAGGAAAACTTGTACGTATTTAATTCAATTAATTGAATTACGTGAGCGGAATAATCGCCCGGCGCATCCACCAAATTTGCACTAAAAATTTCCTGAGATTGTGGGGAATTTTTACGAATCGATGTTCTTGTAGTGGAGCCAATGCATACATTTTGATCGTCATTGTTGGTCCTGTGTAAAAACATAATAACTGTAATCCGGTCACGTATGCAATGTTCCATCGGCCATGCCCTGCCAGATAAAGACATCGTTCCGAATCTCCATTATTCCGCTTTCGTGAAATTGGACTGCTCCGTTATTTCTTCGTTTGATTTTTACCTCGCAAATCCATCGGCAATGGAATTAAACGAAACAAAGCCCTATTGGACATGTGAAAACAATTTGTACGATATTTAAATGTAAATTGGATATCGGTCATTATTGCATCCGTAAACTCTTCAAGATCAATTCATCATCCTGTTTGCATGTTCGATTCTTGTGTCACACAGCACCAGTAATGTTTCAAAAATGATCCATCAAATTTCTAATACGTTGTCAGATTATCGTTACACGCTCCTCAAATACTATTCATTCAATTTATAATCTATCAAAAAAGGCGTGAAACGAATATATTTCGGTCAAATCTTTCGTTAATATCGTTTAATATAATTCAACACCAATCTCGATTCGGTAAAATTGCTGGGAAAATCAAATTTGTCATTTTACGCATATCTAAACTTTTCGTAATTCGTATATTCGTCAATTTTATTAAAGCCGTTTGAGAAAAACTTCAATACCTGGATGTTTATAAAAAATCTCTAATTTAGTTGGAAATATTTCTGAGCTTTATAACAAAATGAAATAACTTGATGAAAACGATTAACAGCGATGAACAACAAGAATCCAGCGAAACATCAAAATACCCTGACAATTAAAATGAGAAACTCATATCTTTTATTGGCGATTTCCTTTGATGGTGCTACTCAATAGTTAAATACCTTGAAAATACCAGTTTTAGATTTATTAAACACGGAATATTCCAGTATTAAATTTTCATCATATTTCCTTCTTTTGACGCTCTACTGTTCCATAAAGTAACAATAGAGTTCTCTATTTTATTTTTTCTTTTATTTCGTTTATTTGTACACAACTTTATCAATATTGCTTTGTCTAATGCACTTACCTTATCCATTTCAGAAGCCGATTATACCTTGGATGAATCATTTTGGATCGAGGAAAGCCCGGCCGGTAAGTAGAGAAGAGAGTCCTCTCCTTCAATTTCTTCAGCTCTCGCTATTAGTTGTTGCTCCATTCCCCTGTAAAAACCGCTTATCACTATTTCCTTTGTTTCAGTTATGGTATTTTGTAGACTAATTCGCATTTTTTGCTTGCTTTCGACCATTTAATAGTCGACTCACTGGTAATACTACAAATAGTTCATTTTTTATAAAACTGTGTCCTTTAGCTTGTTATCGAAGGCGCTGATTTTCTTCCGTATTTTTTTTGAATCGTGGAAAAAATCTGTCATCGAACATAATAAATGATAAATTGGTTATTTAGTCTCCGATGACTATCGGTGACAACAAATCAATAGCTTGTAATTTTTTCATGCAAAATTGTAGAAATTCTGAACGTAACAAAATGAAATAAATGGGCCAAATAAAAGTGGCAAAATATAGCCAATTTAATAGGATTTTCTGTAAAAATCTTGATGCTAATAACTAAATTCTAGAGCAGTTTTCTCTAATTTCTAAGTCGAAATATTTGTTCTAACTTGGTATTCTTGTTTTCCATAAAGATAATTGTAAGTATTTTCTTGTAATCTTGGGGATTTTGTGGCCTTAATTGTTGAGTAAGCCAACATTTCAATTTATAGAATAAAGCAGGTGGATAATGTTCGAATTGTTACTATTAAAGTTACAAACAGATTGAGCTTGTTGTCTGGATAGTAGAAGAATTATCTTTGTTATCTTCGTGAAGCTAATCTTTAGATAAATCCTCATAACAAAGTAATAAATTTTTATTTAGTTGAAACTAATTTTATTGCAAGGGCAAAGTTTCGACAGGCAAATAAGAGATCGTTAAAAGCCATGACACTATTTCTTCTAAATTTCTGTGTATATGTCGATTTATCTTTATATGTGTGCGTGTAACATACCAACACGCTCGACAACTTTAATGTAATTTGCTTAAACAGGCTTGGAGATAAAACGATGCTATAGAAGCATCCCAACGGAGGCGCCATCCACCACTATAATAATTGACATCGTTTCAAAACTTTTAACAAGGACGCGCTAGGCAAATTATGGAAATTTCGTTGGACAGACACCCACACGCAAGTTGTCAATTTTCAAAATAACTGGACGATATTAAGAAAAGTTTCCAAAAAGATGGAAGCTCTTGTTTGTGTTTCAATTAGGCCGGTTTTTCTGTGTTTCTCCTCGTACCGAAACAACGATAACAAATTGGAATTGAAAAGAATGCACAAAAGTACTACTTCAAAGTAATACATAAATATTAAAGAGTGTAATGGTCCTGAAATGTTACCCTGGAGATACAGCACATAAATTCCACAGAATTGTAAAAGACGAAATATTCAAAGTCTCTAATGTATAATTCCTTTTTACATTATTTCGTAAATATTATCTTTGCTTGTTGTGTTTTCTCCAGTTACTTTTATGGATAACATGTAAATTGATTAGTACTCTGACAGCATACATTATAAGACTTTAAAACACTGTTACTGTAATGACAGTGTATGGAAATTACATAGAATTATAAATGCGCATTGCGGAAAAGCTCTCTAATTTGTATGCATCATTGTTGAATTTTCATTTTATTTTTATTGTCGACCATACCCTACATGATACTATTTATTATCTAAAACGTTCAATACGATCCGACAATTTATGATAAATTTTTTAAATAAATGCACTCGCTAAATTTGTGCATAATGCATAACAGATTGCATTTTTTGTTTCGATATGCTTCGCTTAAACGAACACTAATATAAAAGTTGCAATTTCACAACACAACTATCTCTAATATGCACTTCAAACAGTATTGAATGTAACAAATTAAGGAGACTTTGAGTGCCTTACTGGAAACTCTAATTAAATTACGTTATAGCTTGACCAATATTCCACATTATAAAAATTCGATTAATACAACAAATTTAATCTAAAATTTTATAATTTGATATAACTCCAATACCTGTCGACATTCCAAATAAACCAATAGAATAATAATAGCGATATTTGCGACATTACGGGGGTAAATTTTAACGAGTGTGCCCGCAAGTAACTTCGGTAATAGCGAATAATTCTGTAGGCGAGGGTTGAAAAACAGTACACTTTGGTCGTCACGATGGTTAATAAAAGCCGTTCGAGCGTTCACGAATTGCTCTCTAATTATGAAAATTCCAACTCGTCTATCGAGGCTGGTAGAAGTGGAAAAATCATCATAACTAATTTTGAATTAAGAATTTTGACATAACGACGACATTCGGTATTTTCATAGTCCCTTAAATACTCTTATAAACCGGTTTTTTACTATAATTTAGTTAGATAGGGCCTTATCGGAGTTAATTTGTTGGCTTTATGCCAGAAATGCGGACAAAAAGATACTGGCAATATTGTTCAATAGATTTATTAAATGCAATAAGTGGAGTAAATTTAGAATTAATAATCCAATTTCATCGTAATTTATTTGAAATCAATTTATACTCTTTTGTATAAAAAGCATGAAATCGATTATTATTATTAAAAATCCATCTCTCGAACCGTTTCATTCATTATAACATTTTAGAAATTGAAAAAATATTGATAGTATAGTTTATTTAGCAATTTACACCCCTTCAGAGAGATAATTTAATTCTACCCAAATATTTTCATTACACCACTAAATATACAAAACACAAGTGGCGATCACGAATCTCGATTCCGATATAGTCCAATTTGCGTGTTTAATCGCATAAAAAACGTTTCAACTACATTCAAATCAGGTTATTTTTCCGGGGAAATTCGTACGATTAATTCAACCAGAAATGCATCCATCAATGGTCAGTATCATCAATTTGAATCTGTGCTTGTTCGGGGGAAATTAATTTCCTAACAGGGTATTATAGAAAGATGCTGATTGCGTATCTAGTGGACGAAAAGCAGCAAAAATTTTTAATAAAATTGAGCTGTAACGCATTGAACTTCCTATAGTCTGATAACGTATTAGAATTCGTTAAAAAAAGTTCGGAGTTTGTTGAAAAGTTGTTAATATTTTGCTTGTTATAAGACTTTGATTATATTGACTCGCAGTTCGGAGTGTAATATAAAAAGTTTGTTGACAACTTGACAAGGGACATTATCAAACGTCCATATAGTCTGATCGTATTATCTACTTTTAAACAGCAATTCTCCAATTTAATAATCGAACCAATTAGTCGACTTATCAAAATTGTAAGGCGTTTATACGCTGGCAGGCATCTCGTTTGCTATAAATCGAATATGGCATATTCAGGTAATTTGACGGTCTCTACACTTAAAACGGCAGATGAATTAAATATTTTTTCGATGGGATTGGGTGGTTCTGAAAGCCTTCCAAGTAACAGGCAGATTGATGGTGTCACGTGTTCTACGTGATCGTCCAGTTTTAAAGGGCCGTCTACGTGCCCGTCTTCCGGATAAGTGGCTTATTGCTCCCCATCTAAGCCACATCAATGTTTATTTGTCATACACAAATCATTGTCGACGAGTTCACTCGACCATACATACAAATTACACGAAAGCGAAATTAATTAAGTGCAAAGACAAAGAGCCGAAATCGCACAGATAAAATCTTTTATCAAACAAAACAGAAGCGACAGTAACACTTAATTATTCCTAAAATGTTAACGTTATCAAAATTATCAAACTCGAAAATCTCACTTTGCATATGACACCATTAAAATGATCTCCAAAACAGTTTCACTTTCACTTTAAAACTATCCAACCGTGTGCCATATAGTGACACACGTGTCTATCTTCATCGGATCGATGTTGAAGTTCCGACTTTATTGTAGTGTCTAAGCGAAAAAACAACCAAAATTCGGTAACATCATCTATTATTTCTATCAAAAGATAATCCCCATTGTTATTATTCAAAAAAGTTCTTTTTCAGCGAATTTGTGTGATAACGCGCGTATAGTCAATATAATGTACAGTTTATTTCGTCTCAACTTGATGGAATGTAGCAACTATAGAGTTCCTGTTTCTTGCTTATAACTAACGAAATAAAAATTTTCGGTATAATCTAATCTTGGTTTCTTTTGCCTTTGAAATTAAGTTTGTAGAACAAGTTTTGAAATTGTTCAGTTGATCGAATTAAAATTTCGGCTAAATTTGTTTGATTATCCATAAAAAATCCTGTTGATAATCGTTTCAAAGCAATTTATTTGAAATAATTGATCTTTAAACATCAATCTATACAAATAGGAAAGTTAAAAATTACCTACAATGGTTCATCGGTTCCGTTACAATATTATTAAATTCCAATAAATTGCGATTTATGGGTAATATCAATTTATCATTTATAAATTACCAATAATATTTCCAATATTTCCCAATCATGTATTAATGTAATTTCGGATAAATACACATAAATATGATTGTTGAATTCATTCTATCGTGAAAGTACCGATTTTAGAAAGAATCATTCGCGTGGTCGGATATTATTAACGACAATCAACTTTAAATATTTAGGCAACGATGAAATAACTGTTGAACGGAATACGGGCCCGTCTTCGTCTCGATCGTTGTCAGAATCGTCTCACAAGACTCATTTTCCAATAAACAAAGTGATTTATCGGTTGTGCCGACACTGATGAATACCCACAACTCAATCCGGCAAAATACAACCCAGACTAAAATAAGACTTGAATTAATGATAGAATGAGAATGTACACAATTTGCATTGTATTCTATTCCAACTGAATGATCACAATAACAAAATCTTTTTATATATTCGAATCGTTTTTTTAAAGCTCGCACGAAATAGAATAACATCTTAAATGGATAACAGCGGGATAATCAAAATAAACGTACAGGTATTATATTTATTGTCGCACTCTAATACAATTGTCCCAGTGTACTGTCTCACTTGCACCCTAATAACAAAACAAAATCGATTAGGTCGCATACAAACCTGGATGATTATATTAAACAGAATTTCGTAGCTTTTGTAACACTTGGTTGAACAAAATTTATTTACAAAAGACAACAATGCTAGGGTGACATTTGATGATGAGGGGCAATCGTTAAACCGATGTGTAACATTAACCTTAAATAACCCAGGGATTCTCTGTTGTTGTTGTTATTACAGCTGAATTCTGACCGAAACCCGATCCAGGACTATGTTGTTCGTTAACACACCTAACAGCAAATTTAATTATAACGACAATGGTGCCTTATTAAGTCCAACAACTTGGAAGACTGCGTCTTTGAAATAAATTCACAATGACGTACATGTCGAAAATAGACGTGAATTTTGCCAATAGACCAATACGATGAAGCCGATATTGGGCCACTTTTACAAGTTTTAGGCTCAATTATCGAATGCTGGACTTTATATGTGAAACGATTGAATCACATTTACTGATTAAGATATGTTTTAATGGAAGTAATTTCCATTTGCGGTGAAAGGGACCGTTCCCCCTCATTGGATACAAATAAACATGGAACGATCGCATTGATAAAATTCCAACACTAATTATTAACTAGAAAGTCGGATCGTTAACCACTTGAATTGAAAAATTTAATCAATGAACGGCTGCCATCATCAATCATTGACGTTGAATAAATTCCATGAAACAAAAACAAATCATTGGTGAATTTTTGTTGGCGAAATTATTTGTTTTAATCATTTACAATAAGTCACCACGAAAATATCAAACTTTAATTAGATTTATTTTGTCCAAATTGATAACGATATAATTTGGTTTCTAATTAATAAAAAGGTCCAATTACTGCAAATCAACCAGTCAAAATTGTTTACACCAATAGAATTATAACATCAATTCGAATTATATCAAAAACAGAAACTAATTAAATCGAAATTGAATCATGTATCTACATATGATTTTCAGTAATTAAAGGAAAATAATTAAATTTTTTAGTGAAAATCCTCCCATTCATCGTCTGCAATCAAATAAAATTCCAGACGCTATTCTTTGTTGTCTATTTCTAGAATACGACTACAAGAATCTGTCTTTTCTCAATACAATTCAATAGTCGTTTATTGTTTATTCATAGACATTAGGACGCCTTATTCAATCCAATAAAGTCTTGATCTGTATCTCAACAGCAAAAAGATAGAAATTCTACAAAAGCCAATTCTAGGGCTTCATTATGACGGAATTGTACCGACGGTTTTTCTTATATCTGTACAGAAAAGAAAACAAACGACTAGAAAAAAAGCGTTACATCCAAGGGACGTACCGTAATTTTCGAAGAAACCCCAATTGGATGGGTATTTTCAGCAAGACCGATAGAAAAACGATAAAAAAACGGACGAATTCTATCCAATATTGCGCTCTTCATTTGGGAAAATTAATCGAAATTATTGACAAACGTTGGTAAATGTCCAACAATCGGGTAAATATTCCGCTGTTGTTGTATTTTTTTTTTTGGCTAAAAACACGTAGTTATCGTACGAAAACAGCATTTATCACAGACGAATTCTGAATAACAAGCAAACATTTGTAGGCCACTTAAATTTAAAATTGTGCAGTTAAAATTATCACGCAAGCACATTAATATTATTGTTGAAAATGTTTAATAAAGTGTACATTTAGAAAATTTTCTAGATTCTATTGGTAGAAAAAATCTATAGAGTGAAGTAAACAGAATGAATAATTGGCAAATAAATCAAAAAATTCTATTGGTCTGGTCTTCAAAAACACATTAGCTCGTTACAATAGTGCTATTAATTTTAAGTTCACTGTATGCAGCTATAAAATATTTGAAAATTGCAATTTTATCATCACCATCAATTATTAATAATGATTTTGTACACAAAATGATATTTAATTACTGAAAATAACTTCTATTGACATTATTGTGTTTGTGATTTGTTGAAGCTTGAAATTCTCATTAAAAAAAATCACATATTTTGAATATAAATAAAATTAAAACGTGATTAAAATCCATATTTTCCTGTTCACTATTATTGTATAGAAATCTGCAATTTTTGTTTGTTTGAATAGAAACCAATGCCTCATTCTATCCTGCTCTTTTTGTACATTTATTGTCTGTTATGCCATTTCACACAAAACGCAGCATTACTATGAATTCAAATTGAACAAAGCCATGTCACAATGGCCGGATTTGTTATTATCAAACCGGCTCTATTTTACTATTTCTCGTCGTCCAAACACAATCGTTTCTACCCCAACATTCTTTTTTCTCTTGCACCATTATACTGAATCCACTGCTAAATATTGTCGGTAATTTAATTAACAAAATATTGAATTTCGCGCCTAAAAGTGTTGATCAACTTGTATAACCAAACTCTCTCTGCTGCTTTCCAACCTTAAAATTCCAAATTTGTGTAATTGATTACTTATCCAACAAGTTTATTTCACACAAAAGCACATAAGTGGATGTTTTTAGGTTGAAATTTAGTTGGACAATAGAAATGCAGTTATTAAACGTCGTTTGGTATGATTTTCTTCTAGTCTACTGTTAAATTATGGTTGTGTTGTGTTGGCTTGCATCCGATAGTAAATTTGGAAAATTTATGTTATTTCTACCGCCTTCCTGTTTCGCACCGGCAGTCTGACAATGAAAAATGTCCAAAAGCAATTTCTTTTTCGGGCTGTTATTTACGAAATAATGAAAGAACAACATATATAAATACATACAACTATTAACTTATTGTTGTTTTGTTAATAAATCTATTTCTTGTTTAACTGTTGGTTGTTGTTGTTGCAGGCGAGGTGGAGAGACTCCTGCGCGAATACACACAAAACCAAGAAATGGTCCGCAATATTGGCTCTCATTATTATCAAATCATCTATCCGGTACAGCTGCGTCAGCATAAGAAAATGGGAATCTCGACTAGGGAGATAGGGTCGTCTAAGGTACGAAAAGAACGGAGTACGGTATGTCATTGCACTTTATCATCACATTTATATCAAACCATATCCATCATTTATCATTCGATAATTTATTGAAATTTGCAATGATAAAATTATAAATTTTGCTGATACACGATTAATCAAAAACGTATCTATAATTAATTAAATAACAAACTTTATAGACTATTTTTCATATTTTCTAAACACTAAACGATTCAATAAACTTTCCATATACACCTACAAGAAACCTGTCTATAACATGTTTAGATTCATTTACAATATGTCACGACAACACGAATATTAGTTTAAATTTCAATTAATACAACAAACAATGAATACATTCAAAATATTAAATTCCGTCATCTCCATGGATTAGTAGAGGAGGGTTGGAAACATTTTTAACACTCGTATCGTCAAAACAACAGAACAATCAACTACCGATTCTCTTTTTTGTAGATTCCATCCCACAACTGATTGCGAGTGCAACCGACACGAAAATTACTGAGCTTTATAATATAATTATTACTCTTTTGTTCCAGTTTGATTTCGAAATTAACCTATTTCAAAACTGAACAATTCTTTTTAACAACATTGTGTCCGTTCTCTTGTCAGTTATACCAAATTTATGCCGAGAATATTTGATTACTCGTTTCCACTTTATAAATTGAATATGTTGCTTTTGTATTAAGATTCGTCGATTTTCCACTTTGTACATGTAAGCATTAAATATGCAGTCTCGTTCGCTTTTCTGTCATTTGCACAAACTGACAGTCAAATAGTTTGAGAAATATTAGAAATCTCTAAAGTATGCTTCGATTATTGTAAACTTACTTGATACTAGTAGCTTTACTGTAAAATAAAGGCAATCGGCCTTATCCCTTCAAACTGTAGCATGTTCTGTAAATGACAAGAATTTTATAACGCAGTTGAAATTAATCACGAATAGTTACATAGGTAGAGGTATGTCTAGTGAGACGTGACACAAACTGAAAGGACCGTCAGTTGCACTACTACAATGTAATCAAAATCTCATAAACAGCATGATTATTATAACTTAAAATTAAATAGTAATATTAGTAATGATAGTAGAACTGGACCTATAATGAATTATAAATGAGTAAAAGCTTTTACATCAACTTTTAAACCGTTGTTTTGAACATTAGATTAAAATAAATGGACAACATTGGAGGAATAAACAAAAATCAATATATATTGGTGGCAAATATGTTTGATGAATAAATAATCAAATGTCGTTAAAGTTTCAAATGCCAAACTTAAACTTCATCCAACTAGATTAAACGAAATACTAATTGAATTAATTTAATTATCCCTCTATTCTATATAGATTTTGTTTATCTAATACGGCTTAATGGCACCGTATTCATTAAAAATAATGAAGATCTCTTTCAACACGCAATTCCGAAAACTTTTCCAAGCTTATGATGTGGAATGAAAAAAACAACCTCTCCATTGAAGCTTGTTTATTTTAAACAATATTTCGTCAAGTAAATCGGGAGTTTCGAATTGCGCGCCTCATATTTTGAGGTTAATGTTTTTGTAGTAGTGCAGGTTACACCAACTCACTCCTTTGAAAGGCGCGCCATTTAAATTGTTCAATATTCGGGAGAAATATGTTCAATTTATAATTGGGGATAAATTCGGAGCCAATTAGTTTGTAGTCAATAGATACGTTTTATTTCCCGATAATCATTGCAAATTTTATTTTGTTCCGGTATCACTCATCCATCTGTTATTGGATAAATCACAACCATTTCAAATTTGTCATAACATTATTAAAGCACATATTTGTTCCAATCAAAATTGTTTAATTATTTAAATCCAATTAATCTAAATCTATATTTGATTTATGCTACTTTGTTACTTATTTGCCAAAGGTACAAATAATTTGATTTAAATGTTTTATTACATTATAAACAATAGAGCGTAATTAAACTGGAACTAAATTCGTTAGTATTAATCAAATAATTGTAAACATTCCTCTTAGCAACACTTGCGATCGTTTTAATATAAGGAACTTTAACAGACAAGATGACATTAGATATAGTTAAGCGAGATTTATAATGCTCTATATGTTTATGTACATATATCTAGGATTTTCTAAAGGGCGGAGGGTGAAAAAACCTGCAGGCGCATTTGATGGCTAAGGGAATGAGTGTTGGGAGTACAATAATTTACAGTCAGTGAAGATGAAAGGGTGTCAGAGCAATACCCAGACAGGAAACGGAAACCGAGGGAAGCCCATGAGAGCTTAATACAGAATAACAACTATACAGGGCAATGTGTGGGGGGTTGGACATAGATCCACCGCGCCCTAATTTTCATCCTAGATTAACGACTTGAATATCTATGTGTGTGAGTGGATGTGTGCGCCACAACTAATCGATTAACTTATTAGCCTAAAATAATTCAAATTGGTCAAGCGTTCGCTATTATCAAATCTGTATAGATCCTGCTTAATGCTGTATTAATATGGAGAGATTTCTTGTTAATTATTGGCCATTAAATTAGTAAATCTACCAATAATATTCCAAAAATCTCGAATATTTCTCCAGAAGATACTCGAAAGAGGGTTTATTATCCGAAAGGTCATCTTCGCTTTCTGAAAACAGGATATTATCGTGTAACAATATCATTAAAAGTAATGAATTAAAGAAATACGTTCAACAATTTGGGGGAGGTGGAGGAATTCATCTTTTGCCATCAGCAAATTCTATATTTTAATATAGAAGTGGTCCGAAATTGGGCTTATGTCCCGGCCAGGCGCAATAAAAATGATTTGAAGGTCCTCCTACACGTATATTGATACCACCTAAAAATGGAAATTTAAAAATTTCTACTTAAGTATTCAAGTCTTAGATTTTTTATTAATAAATACAATTCGATGAATAACTGAGGCTTTTCGAAGCCATAAAATTCTTTTACATTGTGTTGTAGCTAAGAATACACGAGTAAAATTTTGAATTTATAAAGCCGGTAATAATTCAGTCTTTGTAATTGTTAGTGCGCTATAAAAATGTACCGGATAATAGTAATTCATTGTTGATTAGAAAAATTAAAAATAAATTCTCGTAAGACGTTTTCAACGGTAATAAATTTAGGAATTTGAAAATTTTAAAACGAGTTTATAGACGAATCAACTATTGATCGACGACCAATTGAAAATTTGTTCATTTTATAAACCTAAATTATTTCTGTTATTATTAGTAATGGTATAGTTGATTGGGTATCAATAGAAAATATTGTTAATGGAATTTCAGTAAACTATAAATTGTATAATTGCGGTTGAATAATTCATTGTAAACATGGAGTTAATTAAGCGAACTTATGGCCAGTGTTTGTTTCGGTTAATTTATTAAAAATGGTTAATATTAAATTCAAACTCTTTCGATGAATCTATTTAATGTTAGATGCTTCGTTTATTCAGTAATATTCTAATAGAGAATTTAATAACGAAACTTGTTTGAGTGTCGACTGTATAACATACATTATGAAACTAAAACTATTAGTGCCTGATTAAAATTAAATTGTAACGCTACTAAGCTTGTAGTTTGGTTTAAAGCAACCACCCTTAAATTCAATAGTCTTCTTAATTATCAAATTCAAGTAGCAAATAATTACAATCAACATTTCTATATTGTTCATTACTAACGTATATTTACTAGGGAAATTCTAGTGTGAAAGTACATACTAATTGCAAATTTCCAATCAAGAATTTACTTGAGTTCATGCATGTTTGTATAAACCGTCAATAATGTTAGAACTTCAATGAAATTCAATTCTAATCGAAAATTGAAAAGATACACATTACTAATGGAAATCATATAATTGATAGAAATTTACTGATTGAAATCCGGATTTTTACGAAAAATCATTGATCCACAAACCACTAACAACCAGTAGAACGTTTCAACGACGACTAAAAAAGCATTTTAAGTGTTTGTACGTGATCTATAGCTACCTTTTCACCGTCACCCTTCTTTTAACGACACGAAAATTTCGATATACTCCACTGTCATCAAATATGTGTGGATATTGAATTTGTAACTTTTAATTAAAACGGCATTTCCGTTCAAAATACTGTTGAAAATACGGCCTTGTTATCGAAATTTTAATATCAAAATTCCAAAACAAATACCAGCGTGATCATTAGAAATGTAGTAACACAAAACGGACGAATCGAGAAAAAAAAGATGAAATATTTCTAAAGATGCCACGAACTGTTTTAGTGGTTAGTAGAGCGTTTCACGAAAAAAGCATTTCAACCATTTGCACGTGATCTATAGCAGCTTTAACTATGATTTTTCTTTAGTTGGTCGTAGCTATAGTAGAATCAAAGAAATAAATGTGACATGATTCTAATGTTTAGCTATCTAAGCAGATTTTATCTTAACAATAAGGAGAGCGGGCAAAAATAAAGGTATATCTTTGTGTTCAACTAAGCGTTCAAGATTCTTTCTAATTAATTTTAAAGGTTTATTTCCTAAGTAGGATTGAATATGACCGAGAATTCAATGTTTTGTTTATACCTGCATTGTTAGTATTGTTTTGGCCGACATAGAGGCCAATTATCGATAATCTAATCGAGAGTATCCAATTGGAAACGCTAATTTAATTGTCGGGAAAGAAAATTTCTTTCAACGCTATCGAACAATTTCCAGAGATAATTTAACAAAACCTCTTTTTATAATTGGACTGATTTTGCTGCAATGCATGAATAATTTAATTTGTTTTTATTTGGTGTTTTTCCGGGTTGTATTATAAACAACAAGAGACTAATTTAATACCGTGCAAAATAATCGTTGTTGTTGCATCAGAAATAATTAGCTTCTATAGAGCTACATATTAGATCGAATAAACTTAATTAATAATTAAGGTATACAGGGATGCTTCATTAGTGTTTCCTTTGTTCCACAAAAACGCATAATTGGCTAAATCAATTTGATTACTAATATTTGAAGGCACTACAAAATTGAAGTTTTGTACTCTTTATAAATAGAAAAGAAGTATGAATCAAAGGACGAGACAGATTACGTGTGATACTGAACAAAACAATTGTTTTAACAACAATAGAGTACCGTCTCGCGTATTTTGTATTTATTGTTTTTTATTTATATTTTTATTATTAAAGATAGAAATAAATATAAATTATCTTTGCAGAGAGGCCAGGGCGATGGAGGATATCAGGGCCGTGGGCGTTCATCCAAAGTAAGTTCTATTGAAATTTCGTTTTGTCTCAACAATTGGTTTTTATTTTTGTGCATTGAGAATTCCAAAAAAATGACAATATTTATTATCATCACCATCGCTGATATTCACAGTCAAGTCATTTCGGAAAGTCGTAATGGAAAATAAACAGAAAACGAATTCAACACCAATATTTTTTTTCTATCTAACTGCATAAATACAATTACCATGTTTTCGTTATTTTTTCCCCCGAACCACAAGAGACTTACAATTTACAATTCAATGTAGTAACGATAGTCAGAACGACGAAATGCCGATCGAAATTGAAGAGATAATCGCCATTCCGAGCATAACTCATCGATTCGATTTTGGGTAAAATAATGCCAACGTTTTCTTTCAACTATTGTCTTCATCAAACGAAAATTGGATCGGATTCTCTACAAATGGGCAAAAATGAATGGAAATCGTTATTGTTACTACCCGACTAACAACAATAATTCGATTCTATTGAACGATTTAAAAAGGTTTTTACCCCACTTAATAACCAACCATTACACCCAACACTTTATTAAAATCCTTATAGATCGATGGGGGAGTAAAGAGTACATTGAAGGAAACGCCAATTAGTCTGTATGTACATTCCGTTGTGGATAGAAGCGGGAAATGTGACAGTAAACACCAATTAAAATCGAATTCGCAAAATCCTACAATGTACAATTTTTCCAATAACGATTCCAAATTAAAATAGTGACGATTGATTTTAAATTTAATTACCCCAAAATCTGTAAAATTGGCAGCTTTCAATTATCCCCCGAAAAAATACAATAATCAACATCAATTCACAACTATCCCGTTATTTTCATTTTCATTGTGGCGCCATCCTGGAAAAAAACGAGTGTACTCTTATCTGAGGCATTATTGACGATTTGGTTACTGATAACGGTTCCGTAGAGTGTCGTCTTTCTTCCGTAATCTATGGCAACCGTTAAATGTGACCTAAGGGATACTATTTCCTGTCGTCTAACACACGGATCTCATCTATATTCGTGTGACTATATCGAAAGTGAAAAGGGCGAAACAAAACGAGGGAAATTTGTAAAAAATTTAGGAGAAATCCAACAGAGAACTCGTTGACAATTTGAGAAGACCGTCGACAGTTTTCAACTGTACAATTAATGAATCACTTCAAGTTTACTAAAGTTTAGTTATACTCAACTTTTCGATTGTTGTTTTCGATTGTAATTGAAAACGTTGGAAATTCTTCTGTTTTTGTTTTTGTTTTTATTTGTGTACGGTGCTCAATCAAATCTGGTCGAGTCCAAACGCAATTACTCGCATTTTTTATTTGTTATCTTGGACAATTTTGGGGAATAAACGGTTTAATAACACCACCAACAGTAATAACGATGTCTCATTAAATTCGATACGAAAATGTTCCAATAAATATTCAGTAAGCCACAGGTTCTAATCAAGAAATCTGTTATCTATCCATTAATTTTCCAATATCGGGACACAAGAGTGGATATTGGCTTTCAACCTCTATTTTGATTAGATCATCATAATGCAATGCATAAAATTAAACGCGGATATATTGCAACAATACGTCATTATTGGCTGTTAATTTGATTGAATTTCAAAAATAACTGGGAAATTTCTTAGACTATTGGAAATGGATTCTATCTATTCATTCACACACACACGACCGGGTAAAACTTGATTCATCATACATATACACTAATACACAGAGATAGGGAGAAGCTTGGAACAGTTTCAATAGTTACGGAAAGGAAACCATGCATCACAGCTTTGCAATAATTCATACTATTCTACAGAAAGGAAACGTAGAGCGCACTGTTATATCAACCACCGAAGGTATGAAATGTATAGAGACTAGGTGTGTATGTGTATTAATCAAGGGATGGTAGTGGTGTCGATGGTAATACCACTGTTATTCAACATTATGTCAATACCTGTCTAGTTTAATTATCTCCAATATGATTCGCCATTGATTCTTTCTCAAATAAATTGATTTGTTTATATTTGATTTTGATCCAATCACAATAGATTTTGTACGTGACTTAATTCGATTCTAGTCGAAATCTAGTCAATCATCACAAAATGATCGTTAAAATTGTCCGACAATCTTTACATTTGCTGTCAAGTTGATCTAGAACTTGTAGTTTGATTTAAAGTCAAATGTCTCTATTTTCGTCGGTATTTCATTGAAATGAGATGAAAAGTACCGAGAAATAAGTACACGAGTTACAAACAATTTACAAATGCTACATAAATTCTAATGTTGTTGTTATTTGTTGTATGTATTCCTTCAAAACATACAAAACAGATATTGTTGTTGCCGTATACATTTTAATTGTTTTCGTTCTGTTTTAGACGATATTCGTATACTTTAGCTCGTTAAAACAAGTCAAGTGGACACTAATTGTTTTATTTAACATCTATCTAATATATAAAGACGGTAACGAATATTTATCGTTAACAAGACGAACTGCATAGTCTCATTATTTATATTAAATAGATTCCAAGTTTTTAACACTACAACCACTGTTTTTTTATTTAAAAATTTCCACTTTGCAATTCAATTTATTTCATAGCAAAAATTGAAATCGCTTAGCTTTGCCATCGGTTTCCTCTACGAAACGTTCATTTTAAACAGCAATTTATTTGTTATTCAATGATTTTCTTTTATATTCGAAAAGTAGTCGTCAAATTCATTCTTTTCTTTCATCATAGATCAAAGAAAAACGGTAATTACAAAAATTCCTGCGGTAATAGAGGAAAAATACTTGTAAGTTGGAAGAATAGATGTAGATTTTATTGCATTTTAGCGGATATGATGCAGTTTCGCCACCCTCTCCCTCATCCACAAAGATTTTCCATTATTTCACAAATGATAATAGAGAGTAATTTGCATAAAATAAATCTAGTTTTAAAGATTTCATGCACAATGAGAATATGAATTCATAGGTAGAATCACAACTAGTTAAAACTTTCTGTTGATTTTCCTCTATTTCTCTCGCCAACATTGGAATTATAAATTTAAATAGAAACCTATTAAAGTAGTTTAAATAACTTATTGTTAAAGTTCGTAGAATTATGATAAGTATTTGCGATAGTTCCGCGTTTTGTGAAATAGAAAACGGCGTGTTATATTACAACAATAATGGAGAAACTGTTAATTTTGTTCATTGTATCTGCGGTTATAAAGCCAAAGGCGTGTATAAAAGCCATAAGTTTCCACACAATTCGGCCAAAACGGAAAAAACAAATAAGTAGAGAGATACAACAGCTGACCGGGGCTGGGATGCCATTAAGTTGACAGAGTGCTGATGGGGCTCTTATAGATATGCTAGTGCACTTAACTATGCCACCTTTTACCCTATGTTCGTCTATTATAAAACACAAAAGGGGAGAAAAAACATTTACATTGTAGTTTATTGTCTCACGCAACCGGATCCGGTTTCATTTTTCGGTCTAAACAGTGCCCGATTACCGATAATTAAAAATCAATTATATTTTAATCAAAATTCAATTGCGGCAAAAATCTTAGTTTGGTTCCAATGCTGTAATGTTTGTTCTGTCGGTTTTACACGCGGTTCTTACGTACTTTCAGTACGTAAGTTCTTAAACAAATATTGATGTGTTATGGTTTATTATCGGAGTACGTTATAGAATTCGGAATTCATTGTTTCTTTACGTGCGAGATCTGGGAAAAATTCCACCTTCTAACCTATTTTCGTTGTTTCCATACGAATAGTACATCCACGTATAGGCTCACCCTAGAGGCGAACACTTGAAATACCAATATTTCTACATATTTTGTCTATGTCAAGTTTTCAATACGAAATCTAACTTCAATAGCGTGTAATCAAATTTTCACCATTCGAATCGAACTAGCAAATCAAAAATATCGACAATTTGTGCATGTCTATGTACATAAAATGTTCCTTTTGAGGAATATTTCGGTGCGAGCAATCGTCGCGCCCCGTTTTGATTGTAAATGAAAAAGTAAACAATTGTAAAAATTTACAGTTATCAAATAAAGGGGACAAACGAACAAATATACATGGCCAAATTTAATCGCTCATATGAGGGAGTCCGCACAATTAATCTTTTCCTAGAAATTTATAGCAACCATCAATTTATAAATGTACGTGTGTATGTGGTCGCTTCGGAATTGTTAGTCTGAATTGTAGTCATTATATTGTGGAACTCTGTATGGTAGCAGGCGACAGAAAGGCTATTCCTCATAACTCAATACCACCACCATTGATTGGATACAAAGTTAATTAGGGTCGATTCGAATATTACGATTTTTAATACGATTCCAAACGTATCATTTTAATGATTTATTAACTGTTCATTCGGATTACAAGCGGTGTTATTGCTGATGGAGGTCCGACTGTTTGTGCCATTGTCACGTAGTTCTTTCCAACATCAATTTCCTTAGTCTCCAACTTGTCCAACTCGAATTCATCCATGACAGATGAAAATCTCCAGCCACCTGTTGTGGTAATTAATACACTAGGCCTACAATTCTACAAACAACACAATTGTTAAAATTTACGCTACATTAACAACAACGATTGGAAAAACGAGGATTTTTTTTAAATTACTTCTAACATTATAGTTGAATTCTATTCGACAGGTTTATTTTGGACATTTTAGTTTCGAATTAAATTTAATTCCATTATTGTGATAGTTATTATGGTGGTAAGTATCGAATTCCTGTTTATTGTCGTTGTTAATCGTTGCGTATAGGCTAGATTAATGCAAGCTTAGCCCAAATTTTGGGCGAAACATGATCTATTTAAAATTATCAAACTATACCATTATAAAATATTAGTGCTTTTAAATCGACATTATCATTCTTGAAATATCTCTAATTCTAGTTTAACGAAATTTGTAATATTATAAACCAACTTCTAAACGATTTAGACTTCCTTCTATTATTGTTCAACGAGGATGTAGCGTGTTCTATACGAAGAACATGTGTAGAAAATATGAGTATATATACCGATTTGCATAATAACACCAATAGTTGGGCAGAATATTGTGAAATGTTCAGGAACAATGTTAAATATTGTATTATTCTTGAATTTATATTATAGGATTATTCGGAAAGAAAATATCCCGGCGCATCCGCCAAAATTACACTATACTCGCTTATAAATCAATTAGTTTCGTATGGAAATTAGACGAATACAGAACGAATAATAATAAAATATTGGAAATATAGTGAAGATAACCTAAACAAACTGTTGTGAGATAAAGCATGCCGTCAAGTTGGGCGTGGTGCTCTCGTTCTCTTTATTGATTCGTCATCAGGTTGGTTTTCAATTAAGAGCAAGTGGTTACCAGGGGAACGGGTGCTCGTGGCTATGCTGCCGCCTGCGGTGAGATCCAGAATCATCCACATGTTTAGCATACATTCACAACCCCAATAGACGTACACCAACACACATACATATCCATTTAACAGCTATATTTTATTAATATTTCACCCACTGAACGAATTTAATTCATCTCTTATGTAATTGTGGTGGTATTGTTGTGTATTTCTCAACAACAAATTATTAAACTCACTAGTTGTTGGAGGAAAAATAAGTTGCGGAAGTATTAAGAATGACTGTGATGGAAATAACGACAATAATGATGATGAGGTGGGATTTTTCGTGAACGGCCGTAGTTAGATTTGATAAATAGTCTTCAAGGTTTGCTTATCGGAGAGAATGTAGCTGTCAACCGGCCGACAAATGAGTTGAACGTCGGTCGGTGACAAACCGAATTTTGCCATAAACGACAATTTCAAACGAAAGTAGAACTAGAACAACAATCGCTTTAAATTTTCATGGAATTGGATTATTTTTGGGGAATTTTTGTGTAACTTTCCCTGAGAGAAATTATTGTCAGATTTTCATATCAGAAGATAAATCTGCTGTCAATCTTTCTGATTGAAAAATATAAAATTTATGGCTTGTTTGTTATTACTGATCTATTATCCTGATTCACTCATGAATAAATATGAGTTTGTAACAATAACTATGTTTTCGTGTCATAAAAGTAATGTTACATCATTTTGTATGTACGCAGAACAGTCCATAAAAGCCAATCTGGATAGTTCTTATTTATAAATTCCAGCACTAGAATTCGAACTCAATTATGAAATAAATTTAATAAATCTGGACCAATTAAAAAAAAAATTCAAAAATATACGAAAATACAGTCAATAATAATTCAATTTGATTACGAACTGATGATTCTTTTTCTTTCGTTCACTATCATCGGCATAATCCTCTTAAAAAGCACATCTTTTGATTCCCAAATACTTGACATATTTAACTTTGTCTAACAAAGTTACTCTTAAACAGACTCTGTGATGAGGGGACTAAAGCAATTTCCCGTTAGTAATCCTTGAATTTTAGCGTTGAATGGTGTTTTTTCCTTAATCTAAATCAAAAATTAATTTCCTACTAACAAATACAGGAAAATTCAATCGTTTCCTGTTTCTAAACGTTTATTTATTTTAAAATACAAGTTCAATTTACGCAACAATACTGAGATCTTTGCAGATAATTATGTTGGTTGATAGAGCGATCTAGCTCGGAATAGAAACGTTTTTCTCTCTATTTCCAAAATCGTTGAGTATTACAGGTGTTGACGTCATTACACTCTTAATTTTAATTACACCACAACCATTTAATTATGCTTTAACCTTAGTTTAATGGAGTGCTCAACGGTAATTAGTACTTTCGTCTTCTTCTACTTCCTCATAATCATAAAAGCCTTCCGTTGTTCTATTTCTGCCTTATTCTTTCTTGTTTTCTAATTCATTTCATGCACATTGATAAGAAATGCACTTGACGAGATTATTACGATTAGTGGCACACAATCGAGTTATAATGACCAATCTTTATTATTAAAGAGACGATTTTTTGATGGATTGGTAAGAGAATGACTTGAATTTTCCCTGGATGCCCATTATAAAAAGTTTCATCTTTCTGATATGACAGTTTATCGTCGGTTAAATTGACAAAAAAATCCATCAGAAAATGTCAAATGAATTTCCAATTCATCGCCTATGTGAATCAATTAAGACATTGATGATTCTGTAAATAGTTGTGTATTAGGAATTCATTAATAGTCGGTTAAAACTAGAATATTACATCGAAATCTCTTGTTGTGTGCAGCTCCTATTAAACTTGAAAACTAATATTAATATTCTCAATTGGACAATTATTCTCTAATTCACGTTCTAAACTAGACGTATCTGAAAGTATACAAATTGAACAAAACTGTCATTTATTTTTGTTGAATTCAAATTAAAATTCTGTTCCAATTTAATCAAATTGTATGTTACTGTTGCAGACAGGCAAACACTTCCATCGCACCTCGCTTCTCATCAAAGCCTTCAACCACAAGTTCCGTTTGGATCTCGAGCTTAACACGTAAGTAAAACAACTTGAAATTCATTAAGCTCACCTCTGTACATAATAAGAGAAAGAACAGGGGCTAGTGGTGGTGAGAGGGTGGAACCGTATTTTCACAATTATGTTCAATATTTAGTAAATCTCCATCTCTCTTCTACTCTGTTGCACGCTACCGTGTGAATTTACAGGCGGAAAAAAAGAAAACGAATTCTGTTGAAAGCAACCGTATCTGTTTAATTAATTTTACAAACAAGCTTGTTTTGTGTGCGCCCGTTGTAAAAGGAATATTTCATTATAAAAAGGGGTATGAAAAATTATTTGTTAATCTCACCTGATCGTAAGAAAATAATCACTACAGTGTAGTGTGCGATTTTTTTATTACCAACCAATTTTAGTCATGTCATATATGATATATACAAGCTATTGTAAACGGTATTTCGGTTCAAAAGCTTCCGTTCTCGTTACTGTTGTGCTGTTGGCGTAGTTCAAAGGAAGTGTGAAAACTCCACAATACATACACATTATAGATTTCCAACACATACACATAATTCATGTGGATTTTTCGACGCGAAACGACCCTTTCGCATTTAATAATTTCTCCAAAGTAACAATAAATTTCATCAAGGTTTGAAGTTGTCAGTATGTCCGATTTTTTTTGCTAGAGAGGGCAGTGTTGTGTATATGTGAAAAATGATGCAGGAAATGAGTTGTACAGTCGTGACGGAGTTTTAGAACACGTTTGCTTACAACAATACAAACTCTATCCAAACAAACAACAACTTGCCGTAAAGTATTGTGTATTTATTTTCAAATACAAACACGAAACTCATCTATACAGTACTGTCAACATGTATTTAAGAGGCAACGAAGGGGATAAAATAAAATATAAAACACATTAAATCTGTCCCAAACATACACTCGACTTTTTGATATGAACATACGCTTACAGTCCCAATAAAAAAATCCTTATTTTTTATATCTTTTGATTAAAAAATCTCAAATAAGTTCACCCATTTTCATATATGCTCCTTGTATTCAATTCGTTCATGTGGCTTTTTTCTTCCCTTTCATCACGCGGAAATGTTCAAACTGAAATTCTTTAACACAAATTGAAAACTGTAGAAATGCTCCAAGACTCCGCTGTAGTAGTGGTAGTAGTACGCGAAGCCCTCTTATATTATTCGAAACGAAACGAAAGGAAAACTAACAATCAATCACTGTCTGAAGAAGCCTTCTTAACCTCAGCACTGTGCTTGTGTGGTCTTTTTCTATTCTCGACTCCACCAACACCCCCTCATAGGCAGGGTCCAGTCTACAACAAAAGCGAGCGAAAAAGGACTATATGTAGAATATTACGCTTGTAAGCTTATTACATATTGATAACAAAACCCCGAAGAAACGGTGGATTTGATGAAAAATTGATAGAATCTGTGGTTCTCCAAACAAGCCATTGTTTCACTGTTCATTTCCAATCTCCAGACTAGCCGAATGGTAATTTGCCCCAAATTGAACATCGTTTTCTATCGTTACTAAACGAATAATATCAAAAAACTTGTCGGGACAATTTTCAACTTTATCAATACGGAAAAATGAGGAAATTCGATAAATGAAAACGTGATCGTTGTGAGAACTATTCAGTAATGACGCCCTGATTTTATCCGACACCAGCATATAACTAGACAATGGTCAAATTTAATCATGACAATGTTAAAATTCTAAACCAATACAAAGACCGAATGGCAGGACAATTTCCTGCTGTCATGTCAAGTATCGGTCATAATATCGACTTATAATTGACGTTTGACCGGCCTCTAATAATAGACGCGGTTAACTGACCATCAATTAGTTTAGTTATTAACTATTGAATGGAATATTTTAGAAATTGCTAAAATATAAAATTACAAACATCACCGTTTCGTGCTTAAGTTTAATTAGTAGCATCGACTCAAATTACAGAAGAATAAATTGAATTCTCTCGTTTTTCCGTTATTTTTATTTATTTTTCATTCCATTCCAGCTACAGTCAAATAAATTCAACCGGATATTTATCAATTTACACGACATAACGAAACTATTTCCTTTGAAATTTTATTCGTGAATTTCGTTATTGTTGGAAATTTAGAACGTGGTGAAATTTCCATTCACTGGACAAACATTGCGTGCTGTTGAATGTTTATTAGGGAGTAGTGGAGCTTTCACTCTTCTACTTTGATAAATTAATTGGCTAATTGTAAATACGTCTAGATGAATTTGGATGGTAACAGATTAATCTGCACTCATCACTTTCAAAGAAAAAAGTGCCGGAAAATTGGATAACTCATTTAGACATGGCAATGTTAATCTAATTGGTTCATCTAAAAAAAAACGGAGAGAAAGAGAGACGGCGAAAAAATGATTCATTAGAGACTAATTTGCTATTGAGTATTTCCTCTCTATGAAAATGTAATCGTTGCTATTTCCGCACTGAATTCTGATGATTTATTATTGTTTCGTTTTGTTTTGTTGTAGACAACTCATTGCGCCGAACATCATGCAAAAACATTTCTTAGCAAATGGAGCTGAACAGGTCTCCAAACAGGTACGTATAATAACGGTAATAATAATTTAGAAACGGCCGGGAAAAAAGGCTTAATTATCCAGAAACAGTTGGAAATGTTGCAAATTTATTAACTGACATTTAATTTCGCAACGAAACTCCCTTTTTATTAGCCGTAAAATCAAAACTTCTCCACATTAGAATAATCAAAATCTTCTTGCACCAGCGATCATCTATGCCAAATGTGCCACCTTTAACAAACTTTATCCACCTTTGTAACCCGTCTATAGCAAAATTAAATTAAATTTAAATCATAGAAATGAACATTCTGTTACAATATGTGGCAATTGGTCTCGGGAAATACACACAATTTCTGTTTTTCGACCATAAACTGAATCGACAGTACAGATTGTTGTTATTTCCATGAATTTTAAAACGAGTTTCAATTGAACCAATTACAATTTTAACATGTGCTTTATCATGTTTCATCTGTTTTTGTTCGGATACAACGCATACAAAATCGGGATAAAAGAGATCAGTGAAGCAACTAATATTAAATTGCAATATAGTTTCCTGTTTCTGCTATGATCCGAATAGAGAGACTTGAATGTAATAAAAGTAGTCGTATACAGGAAATGACAATTCCAATATGAGTGCTATTCCTTCAGGAATATCCAATAATATCAAGTTCACTCTAGAGACTGAAGTTCAAGTAGTAGAAATAGAAGAAAATTTGTTAATCAACCGCAGAATTTCGACAATTTTAAGAGATGCGATGTAATTTCAAACTTTTTTCGGTAATTGGAAACGAATTTAAAGGTAACAGGAATTGTGGAAATTGTGTTTTTTTTTAAGAAAATTATGAAACAGACATAAAACACGTTCAAAGAAAGTTTCTTGTCCAACATATGCTCAATCATAACGCCGTCAAATCGATCTTCGTCAATTTAACGTCGACATAAAAGGACGAAATATCAATTCTTATATGAGAGGAATTATAATGAATTTATTAACTTTGTTTTGGAAGCTAGAAGGGCCTTTATAAGGCGATTTCTTGTGTTCCTTTTTGTCTGAATTCGCATCGAATTCTGTAATGCATTTTGATAAAATCGACATCGATAACAACAATCATTATTTGTTATTTAATACCACGTAAAATGTTGGTTGATTTCCATTTACTTTCAATAAAAAAATAATGATCACGAATTGCCGTCAGTGATGGGGTGTTGATTTATTAATATTGTTTTTAACAAACTGTTTTATGTTTTTTAACAATGCTAAAATTTCAACAACAATTCTGACACAAACAAATCGATAAACTTCAACATTTTAGTACGTTTTACCGTGTTTTTATGTAGATTTTGTGTATGGTGGTTTTGAATTTGTTGTTAAATAATAATCACCACGATCTTCCGGTGTAATTGTACCACCAAGATTTATAGTTTGACCATTTTTACAAGATCCACTAGTATATGATGAATAACTAGAGCACTTTGTAGCGATCATTTTACGATATTTGACAGCTTCAATATAGAATTCATAACTCCGATGATGGCTGCAAAACACTAAAAAACCGACAATTTAAAATGTTAAAACAGGTGAAATTTTTAAACTAACAATCAGAAAACGGGTTTGGACAACCCGGTTGTATAGGATGACCACCATTGGGAAAAACATCAGCAGTACCACAATCGAAAGCGAATCCAAATACAATAGCATCAGTATGGATCACCAAAACAACATCAGCATCATTTGGATTTAAACGTTGATCGGTTGGTCGCAAATAAAACAACGGACCAGCTGGATCTAAGCCTGTGATACGAGGCAATTTTCGGCCTTAAAATCAACAAATATTCTAATAGAGTTTTTAATAGAAATCCGATTTATCTACCGGATAGTTTTTGTACGGATTTAGCAAGAAAACCGGCTACTTGTCCGCCCAAAGAGTGGCCAACTATGTGAATATTGCCCAAGGAAGTCTTCGATTGTTTGACAAGTTTATGGATATATTCGCCAATAGATTCGCCTATTTTTATAATTATTGTTACTATTACTGTTTAATATAGTAGTTGTAGAAAATTTACCTACAGGTTTAACATTTGCCACAGCTTTTAGATAATTTACACCCGCCGGTTTGGACCAATCAACTTGTACAACATTATAAGTAGCATCGGTACGAGATAGATAAGCATCGGTCAATTCGGGGTACCATTTTGTTGTATGTGTTTCAGACCATCCGTGGATGATAAAAACAACAATAGCATTACGATCGAATTGTATCGATGTTTCATTGTATAACAGATGTGTATCTTTGAGTTGTTTCGTGTAAACATAATAACTTACATCCTTCTCAACGGATTCTAAAAACATCAATGGTACCTAAAAGAAAATTCGTCAAATTGTCAATCTTACCTTGCGCCTCCCCATGTGGAGACATTAAAACGATCGCTAATAAATACAAAAAGATTTCCATCTTATTGCGGTTGTTGTTGAAATAATATATAACTTTATCTTTATTCGCTTCGATATTTATATTAGCTTAATGGCCAACTAAAATTATAACAATTTCGATAATATTCAAAATTTTTCTAATGTCCTTAGAATATTTGCATTAAATAACAGTTCATTATAATTACAACTTTTCAAATATGAGCGACTATCGCTATACAATTATCAAGAATATATGGACTAGATGTATAAATTAGCACCCTTTTTATTGAGTGTATTTTTCCGTGTTTATTTAAATGTGTACACCGGTATTTCAATTAATTTGTTTTTGTACATTGTGAATGTTTTTATATTGTGGCGGACAAATAAAAAGGGAGTCGACGTGGTAAACATGTAGATAAGTATAATTGCTATTTTTTTTACTAATCATTAGTTAAATAAAAGGTAATTACAACTTATCATTCTCAACAAAAATTGCCCGATGGTGACGGAAAAATAAATAAGTCGCTATTCTTGATAAACACGAAAATTACTGACAACAAAACAACAAGAGATTATCACTGATAAGTTTAACATCATGTGATCATCTATTGAAGAATAACATGCTAAATGTTAAGGCCCGATTTGAGACAAACAGCATTATCCACTCATGAGCTTACAATGCAGTTACAACAACAAAGAAATTGCAAATCATGCCGGTGATTACCGTTGTTTCCCAACAAGATTCCCATTTGACCATCCACTCGAATAATTGAACCAATTTATAAATTACCGCGACTAGTCGACCGTTATTCAATAAGACAGGTGTATAATTGTACCGGTTGAAAAGCGAAGATTTTGGGCGTTGAGAACAGAATTTCGTTGAGCACCCAAAATTGATGCGGTGTAACGAATTTCTGGAATAATCCTTATTAATTATCTTATATGTTAATGAGGATACGATATAGGTAACGGGAAGGTTAGCGGATTAAAATCCGTTGGGGGCACGAAAAATGATGATCGAATCTGGCGATAAAGTGTAATTTTGGTTGATTTTCTAGCTGAAATTCGGGTCTTGCTTCGTTATCGATCCGATAAAAACTCAATCCAATGTAACTTTATATCGATATTTACGATTATTGTTGTAACATAATAGAACACAGAATAGATCTTTATATTCAGATCTGATTGTCCTATTTCGTGTAGAACGTGATGTTCGTTTACATGTTTTTCGTTCAATTTGTATAATCCCAATTGTATCCTTTTCATAATTCAATTCAATGGTTCTATTTTTTAAACAAATAAATATGTTTATTAAAAGTTTAATTGTTCTTTTTTAACAGGATATTGAACACTGCTATTATCACGGGACCGTACAAGATTATCCTGGTGCTACAGCCGCCTTCCATACGTGCAACGGTGTTAGTGGAGTCATCCATGTGGGCAATGAAACTTTCGTAATCCATCCATTCTATGGTGGCGATCTTTCGGTCAGTATTTTATTATAAAATGAACGTAAAATTAGTGTTAAACGGAAATTAAAATACGGTACATACGTGAGTTTGGAGAAAATTGCGGAACTAACATCATTATCAATTAAAACGCCAATCTCCGGTCAGAAGAATGGAAATGTGAAGATTTACCAGAAATCTTCTAATTGCAAATCAAATTTCACAAAAAATCCATAAATTTGACATTTAATTAGAAGCCGCAATTTCTTTGGAGAGAGAATATCCGGCCGCCTCTTTAGCCTGTCAATAACACAACTCGGGTGGCAATCACCATAACAAGAACCCGTCTACAATCAGATGTTAATTTTAGTAACGTCACCGACAAGAAATTCTTATAAAAGTGGGAAAATTGAAGAATAGCGCAGAAACACTAATAGATATAAAAATCGATTCTAGTCCATTTTATTTAAATTCAGTGTAATCAGGGTTAAAAATGGACTTTGCCGAGCTGTATCAAATTGGACCAATTTTAATTAAATAGAGATTTGGCCCAAATACCGACTCCGTTTTTTCGTTATTGTAAAATCGAACATATCAGAGACGAACGTAATTATTTCCTCACAACAAAGACACGTTTTTGCCGGGTCTATACCAACTATTTGTTGTCTTCTAATGACACATGTGACATGTACTTGGTTGAACCTTTTGTTAGTCAGCATTGTTGTATAATGGACGTATAAAAACATCTATTTTGTTAAAATAAAACTATTCGTGCAACATGGAAAATCCCCTTGAAATTATTCCATTTATATGAAATTTCTATGGTATACAACAATAGAAATATCATATAATCTACATTACCGCAAAATTATAAAAGTTGTTGTCGGTGAAATTTTGTGGTTTACACCATACTGAAAGTCCAACATTCCACTCTAGATACCCTTCAAGTTCTCCTTTACAATCGTCCATATACAAGTCTACGCTCCAAGTAGTTGGAATTAACAACTTAATCCGCTTTTAATGGTCACAGTGGCGTGTTTCTAATCAGTGGATTGCTATGATCCGTTTTATTCTCACACAAACACAAATACAATCTTACCCCCAAATACCAGATGCCTAACCGATTGTTAATTCCATTTTAAACATCACCGTTATAAATTATAATTAGAAAAAATAGGAGTGCTCGTATTTTTCAGCGGCGAGTTGTACGAGAGACTGTTGGGGTAATTAGAAAATGCAGACGTGATTCCGTTTCGATTATCCGTGTAAATGCCAGACGTGGTGATTTATTGACTACAATTAAAATCGAGCTTTTTTAACGCAGATTACATACACATATTATAATTATCTGTTAAAGTTTTTCGTTCAATATCAATTATTCAAACGTAATTGACTAAATGGGTATCCGGAATTCGGAGCCCATTTGTGGAAAGCTTTCAACATTACCGGAAGACGTACAGTGCAATAAAGCTTTATCGGAAAGCCAATATCGATATATTCTTTAGTCCAATTGATCCTATTTTGTAATTTATACAAGAAAAATAATTGTGAACATCCTGTGACTGCACAGCTTTACTCTTTTTTAGCAGAAACATCCACACGTGATCTTTGAAGCTCGAACGAATGCAAATAAGGGTTGTGCAAATTCTGGCAATATGGAATGGCGACTAAATGCCCATTCTGGTTTTTTGCCAACAAATCTACGTATAAAGCGCGACATACGAGACGCTACCAAATACATAGAAACAGCCATTGTTATTGATAAGGCAATGTTTGAAAAGCGCAACGGCAGTACTAGAACTGATGTGGTCCATGATTCAATACAAGTAGCCAATATTGCTGATCTCTATTTTCGTACGTTGAATACGAGAGTGTCTGTTGTTTATATTGAAACTTGGCAAGGTGGTAATCAAGCACAGATCGATCGCAATCAAGATATTGGTAGAGCTTTGTCGAATTTTAACGATTATACATCGAGGAAATTGTTTAAAATCGACAAAGATACAACACAATTGTTGACTGGTGAAGTTTTTGTTGGCGGTGAAGCTGGCATGGCTGTACCGGCAACAGTTTGTACGGCGAAAGCTGTCGGTATTAGTGTCGATATCAACACATATGAGCCGCATCTTTTAGCCGGAACGATGGCCCATATGATCGGCCACAATATCGGCATGGGACATGATGATGGGCGCAAAGAGTGTTTCTGTAGGGATTGGCATGGTTGTATTATGGCACAAGCTATTGTTGGATTAGATAATGTACAACCATACAAATTCTCTGAATGCAGTCAATCGGATTATATTGATCGATTGAGAACTGGTAATGGTATCTGCCTTCTAAATAAACCTAACGAATTAGAGGTAGACGATTTGTTATTTTGTCTAACCATTGCACTACTCTTAAAATTGAATGTAGGTACGTAGAAAATGTGGTAATCGTATCGTTGAAGACGGTGAAGATTGTGATTGTGGTACAATTGAAGAATGTCCAACTGTTGATCCTTGTTGTGATCCAATTACTTGTAAATTAACGAAAGAGGCACAATGTGCCACAGGACCATGCTGTGAGAATTGTATGTTGAAACATAAAGGTTATATCTGTCGTGAATCTACCAATGAATGCGATTTACCTGAATATTGTACGGGCGAGACAGGAGATTGTCCTAACGACGTCTATAAAAAGAATGGCGCTCCTTGCGGTGAATCCGAGCGCGGGTATTGCTTTAATGGGGTTTGTCCGACATTGCTCGTACAATGTCGTAATATCTGGGGTTACGGTACGTATAACGTTCTTCTGTTTTTTAAAACAATTTTCAAACATTTTGGGGAAATCTAATACAGGCGGCAAAGGGGCGCACGATATCTGTTTTCAACAACTGAACGCCAAAGGTTCGATTAATGGTCATTGTGGTAGTATTAGTGGCACTGATAACAGCAATACCTATTTGAAATGTAAGCCTGAGAATGTAAAATGCGGCACTCTACAATGCCAGAAAGGTAAAATTCAACCGATGACAAGTTCTGAAGAGACACATTCGAAAACGAGTATCTATCTAAAAGGATTGGAATATGAATGCAAGTGAGTTTCAACAATAATACACAAAATATTCGAAAATATATTGCAAATCGAATCGAATATTCTGCAGGTCAATTCACAAGACATCACCGGGGAGTTCGCAAGAAATCAACCATGTCGGCCTAGTATGGGATGGGACACCGTGCGGAGAGAATCACATTTGCCTTAATCAGACCTGCTCCAGTATCTTGCCACATATTGATCAAACTAAATGCCCAACGAACAACAACAATCTCGAATGTTCTGGACATGGGGTAAGTACATTGGAAATCTAGAAAATTCAAATATTTTTAATATTTCCCTTTTTCCAGACATGTACAAACATGAACAGGTGTTACTGTGAATTGGGTTGGAGCGGTCCAGATTGTTCAATACAAGTTGAAATACTTTCAACGCCAATACCTGCACGTCCGACTGAAATCTCTGGAGGAAATGATCTGTCAAAAATTATGCAGAAAAAAGAAACCCCCTACGGTATGTATGCGGTTATTTTTCTATACATGCATATATCTATCAGGACTTTTTATACATTTGATCAACGACAAGGGGATGGAGTTTTTCTACATCTGTCACGTTAGATATGTACATAAATATCCGTTTATTTGAAAAAGTAATGGAAAAGCGAAAATTTGAAAGATATACAGGAAGCTTCGCTCGGTAATTTCAAATTTTTCGACACAATTATAATAAAACAATAAAAACTGATAACAGTAATGTAAAATAGAAGATAAGAATTTTGAATAGTGATGTTACAAAAGTGCTATAACCAAAACAGAATCGGAAATAGGTTTTTAAAACTACATCCTTTAACGGAACGGAAACGGAAAAAATTAACAGGTACAAAAAACTACTATTTGTAAAATTATCAACTTTTTGTCTGTTTTTCGGATAATTTCTGAAAAACTTGAAAAGCGCTTTCAATTTCCTCTACACTATTAGAGAATTATAGGAAAATCAATATTAACCAAATTATAGGGAAAATTAACAAAACACTTGCTCCAAGGCCTCTATAAATCAGAATTCAATTGAACAAAAACACCCCTAGATACTCCCTAAAATGTTCTTTCTAGTGCTGTTTGATGCACTTCAACATGCTATCAAACAAGGGGAGATATCGACTATTGAAAATTGGCATTTTGCGAACACCGAATCGAATTCATACTTGTCTAATTTTGGTAATTTCTGTTATATATCCGTTTAATACAGAAATATAAGTAGAAATGGGGCTCTCAAATTTTGCGGAAGTTCTCAATTACGCAATCAGAACTAGAGATCTGAAATATTAAAAAATTTAGACGATTGTTGGAGGAGTTCGCCCGGCGCATCCACCATTTCTATGCGGCTTCGATATTTGCAACAATTATTCTTTATCGTGCAATTATCGATTGAAGCTTCTAAACGAGCGACAATTAAACAAAAAAAAAGGGAGAAAATTAGTGGAATTTCTCAGTACGTACACAGAGCACGATGTAAATTGGTCGGGGTTTTCTGTAGAGATTTGCGTCTATCATTCGCAGGCTCCAACAACTCTGACAATTTGGAAACGCTGACAATGGTGTTCATATTGGTCGGTGTCGTCAAAGGTGTCTTCATTTGTTTCGCTGTAGTGGCCGTCTGCTACAGGTACATGCATAATGAGCGAATTAAAAATCAATCAAATCATTCGAAATAATTATACAAAGTAACGTTAACGTAATTAAATCTTATCGTTGATAGCAATGTCTTTTGTATATAAGCTTCTCATATTTCGTACCATATTTCATATATTTTATATATAAAGATTGTGGCCTAACTCTTTGAATTTTCTCTAATTACAATTTAATACTATCGAGAGAATGTTGTTTGCTCAATGTGTACTGTACATATATTTTGTATCAACGTTTAAATAGAGATTCTCTGTTCGGGTTGCACTGTGTACTGAGAAGAGAAGAAATTTGTTATTCTCTGATGGAATTCTAGGAGATAAATAATTGTTCTACTGTTAGATTTCACCATTAATCACTTAACAAACAGTTTGCACACAGTATAATCCGATTGATTCTATTAACTTTACTGAAATGTAACATTAAGGATATTGATTTTAGAATGTAAATATAAATTTGAAGAATAATGTGTAGAAATGTTTGATGATTATTAGGAGTACTATAATAATCATTGAACATATACACCATGATGTGTATATTGTTGTTTTCTTATTGGTGCTTTCCTTCTATCTTTCTGTCTATCTATCTGCGCCTAACTGTTGATGCATGATGAATTGACAACGTCGTGTGTTGACCGCCGCACCGTCGCTTCCCGTCACGTCTGTGCTGCCGCTGCCGATGGACCTTCAGAGGACTATCACGGGTCCAACACAATTTTTCTCGTGGGTACACTCATGTCGGTGGTAGGGGGTGTGTTCATTGTGTTTGCAACTATGGCCCTATGCTACAGGTCAGTCGTAGTACACAAAAACTTCTCGCTCTGTCTCAGGTTAGTGAGCAGACCAATCCAGGTAGTCGATCCACAAATAACACTCCGCATTAAATTCTGCTCTCTTTCGCTTCTCTTCTTCCGTTCCGTTATTTTCAAATGAATGTAATTGAGATGAGGTTGCAATGCAATGCAATTGCGCTATGTGAAAATATTTTATTTTCTTTATTTCTATTTTTATTTTTTTGTCAAAAAACTGAGAACAAAATTAAAACAATTAAAACTTGTGTATTTTCTCAATTTGAATGTATTCTATTATATATTGTTTCACTGTTTTCTTTTCGTAACAATCAACAATGATTCAGATGCGATCAAGGAATTTGAAAATTGCTGAAATTCTCGGAATCATTGTCTTTATAAAACGCTAAATAGCGGCAGATCGGTGATGGTGTGCGTCAACGATCCGTCGTCTATTATTACTGTGAATGACTGCAAAATTGCAGATTTACAATAGGCCGCGTCCGCTTATCATTCGTTATAAGAATGGAATAACAACAATAACGGCCAAAATACGAACTCAAGTTGGAATCGTTGGATTTTTATTTCAAACAAATACAATGAACACCACTTTCTCCGCCTGTCTCACACAACAACTAACTAAATCTCAACGAATATAGTTTGCTGTTTGAGCATAAATATTATTAATAATAAAGCACTACGAACTACTAGCACACAAGTCAAATCAACGGCATCGGCAGTTATTTACAATTCATTTCATTCATACATTTTAAGTTTTCCAGTTAGTTGTGTTTTGAGTTCGTATTTGAAGCCATAATTTGATTTAACGAATAATGTCACCCCCTTCCACTGTTTATTGATTGGGATGCTGCGGTAACATTGTAAATCTCAACTGCACGTTGCATGCTTCTTTAGAAAGAGTTTTTATCAATTTACAATTTTAATACAAATTTTCTTTTCTATTTTCTAGTTGCATGCAGTTTTTTTTTTTGGATTTGTTGTTGATAAATCAATTTTCATGTAATACAAATGTCTGTTTCTGTCTCCATGTCGAAAATTTGCCGCTTTTTCGAATGTGTGCAGAGTGTGTGTGTACCCTTTCCATAACAATTCCCGTCATTTTCAAATTACACCGTGGATAAAAGGAAATCGAAAAGTCAGAAACAGTGCAAAATATCATTCACATTTCATTTGCAAGAATTTCTCTTAATTTCACTGAAATTTTTGATTTACATATTACTTTCCTGTCTCTTCTTCTAGGCATGTTTGTTATTATTTTTTTGATATATCAGTGTTAAATGTGACAATAACAATATAAAATTATTAATAAAAATGCATACGACTTGAATTAGTATTGGTCGAAAGTCGTGTGTGTTTGTTAGAATTAAATTGGCCATCAATATTAATTTGTTTTTTGATTTTATTTCGGTCATTTAAAATTTAATTAAAATTAAACCACTGGAAGGAAGACAACTGTACGTAAATATGAAAAACCGTACAAAAAGCCTATACCGAAAAACTACGTCCATTCAGCTGGCAACCATTCACAAGAAGATAGTTTAGATAGTGCTAACAAGATATTATCGCTTGGTGGAAGCGTACAATCGTTCGGGTAAGTTTCCAAAATACAATATCAAAAAAATTAAAACATTCTATATACCAAATCTATAAATTTCCCGTCTATTTTCATATATTCGTTTACCATACACCTTGCGAGAATGTCGTATGAATGGTTTTCTATTTTGCTAATTTCATTTCTCTCATTATTATTTCATTTTCATTTAAATACCTACTATTACAAAACACTTATCGAAGTCATCCTATGAATGTGGAATTAGCGTATGGTATGCTTGGCAATAATAGAATTTTCACAAAACCATGTCTAAATGATAACTGAAAGTTAGCTTCTTTTCATATTGTCAAAGATGCATGAAAAACTCATAAAACAACTCATTTACAACAACAAACAAATAAACAACATCAAAATTCATTTAATGATAATTTTCTTATCAGCCGTGCCGATTCACAGAGGGTGTTATTTCGATCGTCCAACCATATGGGTGCAGGAGGACCATCCCATTACCAGTTAGTTACATTCATGTGATGATTGTACACTAAGTGTTGTGAAATTACCGACCAACAAAGAAGCACGATTTTTCAATATTTATTTTTTAATTTCAATTTATTATTATTTATAACAATTATTAAAACTCTTATAGTTAATAGAACAAAAAACATCAAGAAGTTCTTTCAAAGTGTGTGGTATAACTTGTTTTATGAATTTTGCACGCTTGCATGCTATAAATGTTAACCCGAAATCTTGTAAAATAAATTCCATTACAATAATTTAATTATTTTTCTATTTCCTCATCTTATCAGAGAACACAAATTGCAACACAAACGGATGGGTGTCGGTTCGGCTAGTGAAGAAGATCAAGGCCATTCAGGTACTTATCAATTACTACCAAAAACTTGCTTAATCTTTCATAATTTTGCTAGAAGAAGAATCGGTATCGTTCATCGATTTACAACACAACAATCTCAAAATGCCCGAAAAGAAGGGCATCTTAAAGAAGCACGATTATAGTTTAATGATGGGCGGTGATGGGGCCCAATCGGACGATTTAATGAGCCAAACCGAAACTAGCATCACTCAATTAATGAGTGGTTCTGGAGCTTCTGATGTTGAACGTACTTTAAAAACATTAAACGGTTATCATGAAGATATAATTAAAGCCTTACGTAATGCTGCCAGTCATCGTGGTACTTCAACTCCATCGGGAAGTAGTAGTGCTCTTAGTGAAGAACTACTGCGCAGAAGTTTACAGCAATGTGCTGAAAGTTACTCAGATTATAAGCGAAGTAGTAGTCAAGAGAAAGTCTGCGATCCACAGGTAGTAATTTTATTTTAAATTTACTAGAAATTAATAGATTGGATGGTGTTAAATTTAGGTTGTAGTGGAGGCTGAGGAAGAAGATGAAGACGAAGTACCACCATGTGGTCCAATTAGAATACGCAATTTAGAAGATTTAATTCGTCAACTAGAACACCACTCTCGACATATGAGTCCGAGTGGTTCTGAAGATATACGAATGTCAGAAACGGAAGCTGATCGGCATTATCGACAAGAATCATCTTCAGCTTGTAGTGAAAGTTCCCATCAATCACATCGAGATTCTAGGTTTGTTTATGGACGATATCGGCAACCATCTAGCCGCCTTCCTTATTTACATCCACATTCCCATCATCAAGCTGAGGAAGAAAGTATCTATGAAAGTGCAGATCATGATAGAGGAGCACCGTGTGGTGATACACCAGATAGTGAAAGGTAAAATCACTAATTATAATAATAACACCCTCCGTCTCTTTTTAGGGTAGAAAACGGGTATATTTTAACAGACGGAGGGTTTGTTATTTCGATTTATCATCGAGCTTGGCTACCAGTGTCTGGTAGTTGTGTTATCCTTGTTGTTTTCTAGTGATGAATTTATTCAAGCTCAACAACAGATGGCTAGATGGGCAAGTGAAGATGCAATGGGACAACCGGGCGGCAGTAGTGGCGTTGGTGTTGCCGGTGTTGTCCCACGCGAATATTACCCATCGCCGAGCAGCTCGACAAGCGAAGAACCACCAAGCATTGCTAGAGCACCAGCGCCACCACCAGGTCCACCAGGAGGACCACCACATCCTGAACATGCTACCATCCATCGACCGAAACGTTATCCAGAATATAAACACTGATAATGACTGAATCGGTACAACCACCATCACAGGGTAAATTTACGACGCGACCATAAACTGGGCGAACGTATTTAGATCAGGATTTCTACGATGCGAATAAAATAATGAATACTCCTGGATTCTGGTGTTTTTTTTTCTAGTGATTTGTATATAAGTTTATAAAATTACGTGTGATGGTGATTCATTAAATACATGTAGGATATATTCTAAAGTAATAATTAGATTCCCCATTGTTAATTTGCACAGTCGTCAAAGCGAACGAATAGACAAATTATATTAATTTTTCATCAACTATGGTATGAATTATTTTGAAACTGTGCAAATCACGTCCCCAAATTCATTTCATAATATCATCACCTCCACCACCCAACAAATCACCATACTCGTTAATAATGTTTACAAGACTGAAAAGACCAACCTCGCCCCCGAACATCAATGCCAGAATAATCCAAGGAAATTCAAAAGAAAATTTACAGTAGGACAATTTCCGGTGTTAAGTGTTAAGTGCAATCCTTTAATGGTAACATCAACAAAATTTAGAAGATTTTAATTGATCCAAAATTAAAGCGCCTGACTTTTATAGTTGTTGACGATTTGTTTGTTACAAGAACAATTCCTGGAAAAAATGGTGCATCTTGAATATAACATAAATGCATGCATAATTCTAAATTCGTGGTGTTATAATAATAATTTAATTAAAAAAAAGAAATTGTAAAAATTCCCGATTTTGCCTTAGTTGTTCCGGCGTCCTTACTTCCCCAGCTCTAAAGGAGCGCTCGAGAAGTGATGTTCGCCATCTAAATAGAAATTAAATTTGAAATAAAAATTTAATAAAACGAGAGACGTTTATACAATTACGAAGTCTTTTCGGGGGATTATGAATAATAAAACGAGATTTTTTATAGTAGTTGTAAGTTATATAAACAGTCTCCAATTTCTCTTTAGTGATATTCTACGGGGGCTTGATGGCCTAAGAAAAATCAACCTTTATATCGCATTTTATTAATGAATCTTACAAGACAGACTGATTGATTTCTTCTCTCGTCTTCAAATCAAATCTTCAGAGTTTACACTGTAATAATGAATAGCACTAATTAGAATTGTTCAAGCAATCCCAATACAGGTCCGGGTAAATGAATCAGTCTGCCTTGGGGGCAAAATATTTTAGTATTGTCAGATAAAATCAGAGTTATTATTGGCGATTATGTTAGTTGAACGATATTTTTATGCTCTCCATCCATTTCGGAATATAAACAAAATTTACAATTGTACAGTATCTTTAAAGTCGTTGGTCGATTTTTACAGGAATTTCTTGAAAAATCCTTGCTGGCTATTCTATTTTTCAATTCAATTGCGATTTACCAAAACAATTTCGAAAAAAAACTGTGATAATTTTTGCGCATTGGTTTGGCTGACATATCCACAATTTAAACAAAATTGAAGCTATATTCTCGAATTCTAATCAAAATCACCCAGTTCCAAGGATAATTCAAGACAATTACCACGACTATCAACAATTCTAAATGCTCAGTAGAGAAATTAATTTATAAAAACAAAACATATGAGAATAGTCCAGCGAATGTAGTGTGCAAGTGTAAATAATTAACAAAAATAATGTGGTAATATCTAAATAGATATTGTTGCAAATTTAATTACAGGAGAACAGAATAATTTACATAAAGAAACGAAAACTGCACTTAAATTGTTTGTTTATTAAAGAAATTTAAGAAGAAATAAACGAATAATTGACTCAAACCGTAAGCCAATATTTGATTTAATTCGTTTAATTATTCGAAAATTTGTTAAAATTATAAACAATTACGTTATAAATAATTGAATGTCAATTATAACGTCCACTAACCGATGTGAATTCAGTTTTTAACGCAAAAACTCCAAAAAAAAATTAATTGTGTAGCTTAGAAATTGCTGTTCTACCATATTTGTTTCTAATTTGATTCAGATTGTTTAGAAGAGAATAACTGGAAAATTAACACAGTAATAATAATAATCATTAATAATCATATTAATAATAATAATAATGAGACACATGAAGAATTGTGCCAAACAGATACTATTACCCTCTAATTTTTGATAAATGCACGACGTTTGTTTATTTATTTTCCAGCACATATACACCTACACACACACAAACACAAAAAACACAATATAAATAAACCAAAAAAAAAAACGTAAAAAAAATCGAATAGTAATGGGGAAAAATCGGAATTTCAATTTGATTGACACAAAAATGCGTAACAAATAAGAGTAAGAACAGTTGAAAAAATTTGCTCATTGTTGTAATTATTTGTTAAAATCGTCCACCCTCTTTACTGTACAGGATGTCCACGCTTACCGCATAAAATTTCGACAAATTTACAGGTAGGCGAGATACTGTTGCAAGAGAAACGTCCTTCCTAAAATCATATCAATTTTCCAATTTCCAACAGAAAATAATTGGCTCGTTTTCGTTTAAATTCCGAAATTGTCGCCAATTTTGGTACTTTTCAGTTTGTTTTACCAACTGAATTCGGTTTTTTTTTTTCGTTTATAGTAAATAAATTTCAAATTCGTCTACCTAAAAGTTGGTAAAACCGTCTAGAATTGTGTGCATTAAGTTCGGACAGCCTGTAAAATGTTATGTTTATAATCTATACACTTATAAATTTGTAATTATAGATATTAAAAATTAATGATACTAATAATAATAATCACATTAACGATAATATATGTTGAGAATTTGGAATCAGTCAAAAGGATGGAAGATTTCGAAATAATGTAAGATTTTTAAACATGTATGAAGAATAACGTGCAAAGTTTTCTAAAATAAATTTAAAAAAATACGAGGAAAATCAGATGGATGTAAATATAGTGTTATGACGATATACACTGCCTAAAATAAAAGAATTATTACCTATATCGGATTATTTATTTATTAAATTATTTATCCAATACAAATTTAGCATGGTTGTCTTTCAAATGGTTGAAAGGTTTCTCGATAAATCCCGTATCGGATAATAGTTTTTTAATGTTTTCATGGTGTTGTTTCAAATCTTTGTCGCGATAATTCAATACGAATTTCATATTCTCAATGATAATTAAATTACGATTTTTTGCAATTCTTTCAAACAATTCATTCGACATGTATTTCAAGTAATTACAACCCAAATAAATTAAATCGAAACATTGTTTAAATTCATTACGAAATTTCATCAATTCTAAAATTGAAATTGACATAAATCTAATTTGAACACCTCTCAATTTTAAATCAACACATTTCCCAATGCGATACTGTTGTCCGTTATTACCGTCCGTTTTCAAATCAATAATTCTTTTTTCATTAATTTGCATTACAACCGGACCCAATTTGAAATCGTTGCACGTATGATGGATGTAATCGTTTTCATGTTGGATTTCATAAAAAATCTGCATTAAATTCCGTTCAGTTATATCCGTCGCACGGTACATATTCTCATTATTGATTTTTTTCAAATAATCCCCATCAGTACAATCCAAACCATAACTGACAAAAGGACCTGTTTGCATGTCACCCAAATAGCCGTAATGATGGTACTTTTCACCATTCGGCACAACAATACACACCATCGAACGATTCGGTTTAGTCGGTTCGCTTTCTAACCAAGTGAACGCAATACCGGATTTACGAAATATTTGATATTCCTGATTACAAATTTGTTGGCCGCCGATTGTGTGATAGCGCATATGGAGATCCCAATCGAAAACGCCAGTTTTCGAATCATAACGTGCACCTAAAGATTTGCGTAAACGACGGTCCCAATATTGGCAGATATCAAATTCATCTTGGCTATACCAGAATTTCAACACATTCTCCAAATAGTCGCGTTCTTTATATTTGATTTCCAATTGAACAAACGGCATCATTAATTCCATATAATTGAAATCGGTTATCATTTTCAATAATTCACACGATATTGACGTCAAATATTTGGCCACAAATGGACGCACTAAAGCGTTACCATAAAGCTCCATAAATAATTTCGTTTTCTGCACGAGACCGAGCGATGATTGATCTTGCAATGCAATATTCAACAATAATAATTGTTTAGCTATAGTTTCAACACAAACTTCAACAACATAGAAATTCAGTTTTACGTCTTTATATTGATATTGTTTCGATAAGGTTTTCAACAAATGACAAACATCTTTACTGCCGATTATTAAAATATTCAATTCAGATGGTACATCACCCAATTCAGTTTCGTATTCTTTTAATAAATCCAACGATGGCGTTAGACCCCAAAACATATTTTCAACATTAATGTCAAAAATCTCAACGATAATCGATTAAACTAAGCAATGTTACTATGGAGACAACAAGGGAGCTTAATTTCCTGAAAACAGCCGCCCTTGCAGCGTTATAGAACTTGGTATCAATAAAAGATATACTAATATGAAGATAAACACGCAACCTAGAAATCTCAACAAGCAAATACTAATCTAAACTTGAATAATCTGCTAGATTCTACCCTAAAGGTGAACGGAACAAAATTGTCGAATTGTAATTGACAATAAGGCGTTCTTGCAATTGCGGTCTACTTTTATGGAGATTCACGCAAAATTTCAAAAGAAACGACTTGAATTTTTACTAACAACATTAGAAACTTCGGGATATTAGAATTGCAAATCCGATTGGGAATTGTGTGACTTCACGACGAATTCCAATTGGAGCAGTATCATTTTTAAAATTATCAAAACTGAATCGATTCAACCAATGGACGTGTTTCAATCATAGTTCTATTTGCTATTTTTTCTAATTTTTCAAGAATCGATCGAGTATTTTTGGGTATTCGAAGCTGAAACGAGAGAGCGATATTGCGTACAAATCGAAGAAACCTTTCATTATTTTAAACAGTTCAGGGAATCGAGTTGATTGATTTTTTTCTACTTTACTGTAATCTCTAGGGGAAAATTTTTTCATCGACATAAAACAAATTGTATTCGGACTACTTACAATTCAACAAGTTCGAACTTTGTATCGTCTACCTGGACTTGAGGCTTAATTAATTAAATTCTTCTCAAACTGCCATTATAAACAAAGTAGAAAAATGGATAAGGATAGGAATGGATTGCTGTTAATTTGTAACAAAATTTTTTGGTACAATTGTACAGCATTTTTCATTCAAAAATGATAATTAGAAAGGTAGAATTTATAAAAAACAATTACATAAAAAGTTGTATAATTAAAGCATTACTGCACGGTTTTTTGTTTCTTTGTTTTCGTCTTAACAACTTTATCTAATTTCTTTAATTTACTCTTACCAATTGATTTGATGACTTTCTTCTTTAAATCTGTACTCTTCTTGATTTTCTTCTTAATAGTCTTCTCTGCACCGGCAGTTTCTTGGGTAGTTTTCAATTTTTTCGCTTTAGGTTTCTTCACAGTTTCAGTCGAAGATTTAACAATTTTCTTCTTCTTAGCTCCTTGCGTTTGTTTCTTGCTAGTATCAACACTTTGTGTTAGTTGAGTTGTTTGTTTAATTTTTTTCTGTTTCTTTGCACTATCGGTTAATTTTACGATCTTATCAGATGATTGATTGCTATCAACTTTCTTTTTATCCAACTTTTTAGTTGATTTTTTCTCAATTCTACCATCTTTTTTGGTCGATTTTATAGAACCATTCAGTAATTTTTTACTGTCTGGTTTATCAGACTTATCCGTTTCGTGTGGTAGTTCATTATTTTCAACATCAATGGAGTTATTTTCTGTTATTTCATCGTTAACAAATTTCGGTATAGTATTTGAGAATTTTTTCAATTTAGCCACGAAAAATCCATCCATATTGTGTGTATGTGGATAGAAACGTCTTGTTAATTTTAATGTAGGATGAAATCTTGAATGTCGATAATGTACAAAACCTTCAGTACCGAAATCTAAACCGGTATCAACTAATTTAACATTACGTTTCTTCAATGCAAAATCAATAACAGCTTCATTTTCTTCTGGTAATATTGAACATGTTGAATAGACAATATAACCACCGGTATCTGATTTAGCATTAACACAATCAATTGCTGCCAATAATAATTCCCTTTGTAGCGTATGACAACGTTGAATATCCTGTTGATCTTTAGTTGTTTTAACGCTTTCATCTTTAGCAATAACACCAGTACCACTACATGGTGCATCTAATAATACACGATCAAATGTATTCATACGATTTGGATATTTACGTCCATCTAAATTCGTTATAACAGAATTGATAACACCCAATCGATGGAAATTACCAATAACCGCTTTAATACGATCTCTATTAACATCATTAACAAATAATATCCCTGTATTCTTCATTATTGCAGCTATATGAGAGGCTTTACCACCTGGCGCTGCTGCCATATCAAGAATTTTTTCATTTTCTTGTGGTGCTAATGCCATAACCGGTAATAAACTTGATGCACCTTGAATTATATAGTGACCACCTAAATATTCAGGTGTTGCACCAACTGGTACTTGTGATGAATAAATAACTAAACCAACTTTACTCCATTTCCCAACTGGATCTAAATTAACACCGCGATTAATCAATGCCTGTGCCAAATCCCGACGACGTGTCTTTAATGTATTTGTACGTATTGTTAATGGACGTTGAACTTCACTAGCTTCTAAAAATTCCAATAATTCACCCAATTGAAATAATTGCATTAATTTCTCCATTAAAAAATCATTGTAACTATAATATGTACATAAATCGTTCTTTAACATTTCTAAATATTCAGTACGTGAATGTTGTTCGTCACGTAAATTCTTCAAATCGGATAAAACACCAATAATATCCTTGATTCGTTGTTGGACCTCCTGTAAACTAATAGTTTTCTCACGATCCTCCTCCGTTGGGAATTTAAATTTCTCCTGATTTGCTATATTGATTTGTAATTCCTCTTCTGCTAGTTTCTCATCGATTTTACGTTGTTTTTCTAGTTTTTTAGATTGTTTTTCGATTGGCAACAAATCATCACTACCAGCTCCATCTGAATCATCACCATTATCATCGACATCATCATCATCATCGGATATATCATTCAATTTACTGATTTTATAATCGGCTTCATCTTCGTCTTCTTCCTCAATTTCTTCGTCTTCTTCACCATCGGAATTATCAGATTCTTCGTGTTTACGTTTCTTCGGCTTCAACCACTCTTTGTTATCATCGGTGAAGCCTTGTGCCGGCTCAATTTCCTCATCATCAGATGCAGATTTCTCAACTTTTTTTATCTCCGATTTTTGTTTAGCAATTTGTTGTTTTTTCAGTCGTTTAGCTAACCGTTTCCTCTGGCGATGGGTCAACTTCTTCGTCTCACTATTATCTACAATAATTACAATTCAAATTAAATACACACGCTTTCTTTTTTGATGTCGATAAAAATTAATTAAATTTACCTTGTAGAAGGGATTTCGGTAAAACAGGATCTTTCTGTTTTCTTGCTTTTCTACCGGGACCGCGTTTTACAACAACTTGTTCATTAAATTTCGCTTTTCTACCCATTTTCTGATAAAAATATTTGAACACGCGTGATATCGACGATAATCAAAAAAGTGAGGTTATGCTTCCGGTTTGACATGCGTAACCATGGTAAGTCTGCGATACTACTCAGGTTAGACCATTGGCGTCCACTTTTTTTAAGTATTTAATCAAACAAAAATTTAAAATTTTGACTGAAATTACAAATTTAAATAGGAATAGGGCATCAGTTTAGAGATTTGTAAGTATAAAATATAAATTTTACACGTTTATTCCTGGTGTAATTCAAATTGTTTGGTAATTTTTTATTCAACAGTTGGTGGTACTTATAACAGAATACGCGCGTAATTTAATCTAATTCAAGTTGAAGTTTTATTATAAAATATACAATTGTAACACGAATTCAAAAAATATATCGATTTATGTATTGGAGAAGAATAATTAGGCACATTTTTGTACAAGATTAATTAACTGAGTGGTGATTTGTTCCATAGTCGGTCGTTTTTTAACATTTTCTAAACATTGTTTGGCGATTTCGTATAAATTCTCACCAAAATCAATTCCGTTAGTTTTCCAAGTACCGATACTTCTATCTAAAAGCGGCGCAATACCCTCTTGACATTTATCCTCAACATGAATCACCTATAATATAAATGATTACGGTAAAAAATTGTACAATAAAATGGATCAATACCAAATCCGGATTTTCACGATTTTCATCAACTAAAGGCAGTGAAGTCAACAATTCTAGTAGAACAACACCAAAACTGAACGTGTCTACTTTTACAGAAATCACTCCCCTGGAATTTTTACAAGATTATCGAGTAAGAATAAACTTATAAAAATATTACCGTAGCGCTTCCGGTGCCATATAGACAGTTGTACCCCAGATTGTTGTACCAGTTGTGGCGTTTTGATTCGGTAATAGTTTAATCAAACCAAAATCCCCCAACTGAAATTTTTTTTGTATTGAAAAAATTAATAATGCGATTCAATTACCTTGGGTTTATTTGTTAAATCAAGAAGAATATTGGCCGACTTTATATCCCGATGTATTAGCGGCGTACTAAAGGCTGTATGTAAATAGGCGATTGCTTTGGCCGTTCCCAATGCAATATAGAGCCGTTCAGTCCATATCAACTTTTCACTTTTCTGAAAATTTTCAAAAATTATCAACACATTTGAATAACAATTAAAATACTTGTAATCGATCTTTTAAAGGTCCGCCAGGTATGTATTCGTACAATAAACAATAAGTAGGTCCGTCACAGGAATAACCCAACAACGATAATAAATTCTCATGTTTGTATTTGCACAAAACTTCAACTTCATTACGGAATTGTTTCGTTATCGCATCATCATCTAAGACAACTTCAGTATCGTTCAAATTCAATCGTTTCACAGCCACCGGTTTGTCCAATAAACCTAAACCTAGATAGACTTTACCGTAACCGCCAGAACCTAAAAATCTACCATTCTTCTTTATGTCGATTTCATTGAAATTGTCCGTTGCAAATTCCAATTCTGTGTAATTAAAATGCGGTAAAACTGTATTTAATGATAGATTTGGCAATGGTGATGTACAATGTCGTGAATTTCTGCCACTTTCTGCCTTGTTTGATGCAGATAGTGATTGTGGTGTTCGTACAGATGGTTTCATCAATTCGCTCAAAACTGGCATATTTTGAATTGATTCCGAATTTTGAAAAGATTCTGAATTATTGGAAGATCTCGACATTTGATTCGATTCCGAACTGTTAGTGTCGGATGAAATTAAGGCACTTAAAACAGGAATATTCTGTTGTGAACTATCGAATTCCGATGAACTATTTATCGAATCGGTATTATTGAAACTCAAATTCGGTATATTTTCTTGAATTTCATCTAAATTCACTTCAACTTGACTATCGTTCATTAAATCTGATAGATTCGGTACGTTACCATTTGATACTGATTGTGTTGTAGAAAATTGTATTAAATCACTAATTTCGTTATTATTCTCATTAGAATTATTGACATTTTGTACAACTAGAGGAATTTGTGGCGTTATCGGTGTGGCGTTATTTGTTTCAACAAATTCACTAACAACAATCTTCGGTATTGCCTTCACACTATCAGTACAATTTAAATTACGTTCAATTGAATTCATCATTTTGATCGATTCGATTGCCGAACTTGGATAATTGATAGCGTCTAGAAGACGCTCAATTTCGGCCGTTCTCGAATCAAGATTTCGATTCTCATTATCATTCAATAGAATCGGCGCTAATGGGCCTTTATTCGGTCGTTTCGGTGGTGGTTGATTCAATAATTTTACAGCCACATATTCGGCTGCTTGAAACAATTCGGCTTTTATCAATAAATCTAATAAATGGCCTAATTGTGGGAAATCCCCATCTAAAGGTTCGCTGAAATCGTTCAATAGGATTTCCGAGCATTTCGTTTTCGTTTTCTTTGACAACATCTGGATTTGACTGGAAAAATACAAAATAATAACCAAATATAACTGATAATTGATAACTCACCTGATATGTTGTGAATTGTAAGCCAATTGTGTTGTGTTACAATTAAAGTTATTAATTTTCACCATTTTTGGGCATAATTGCAATTAATGATGTCCAAGAATCACGATATTCGAGAATTTTAATTAATTCGGATTTTTCTTTGATATGAGTTAGGAAATTGTAAATTTCCATTGAAGGTTCCATTGTTTTAATCAAATTCTTCGAAACCAAAATAAACCGAACCAAAGGGAGGAACTTAACTTTTTAAAATGAAGAAAAGCACTGTTGCCAAATATATTACATTAATCCTTAGACTACCTAAACCTTAATTAATTTTTATTGAGACTTGAGAAGAGTCTTGAAACTAGCAATTTTTATCGGTATAATATGAACAATAACTGAATTTTAACTAAAAATCTTTCTTATTAAACTGTTGCATTTACATTTTCGTTATAGTATTTGTACATGATTATAAGATCTACCGATAATTAGATAAATCTGGCATTGTTAATTATTTCAATTTGAGTTTTTAGTACTATTTTGTTTGATTGACATTTACAATTGGTACTTTGGAATTAAAGAAAAATCGCATAAAATTGTAGTAATTGAATCAAATAAATAAACAAATTGCTTAAAAGCGTAGATTAACGGTTTTTTTTATTTACTGTTTGATCCAAAACTTAGGAATTATTGTAGAATTTATTAAAAACTGCCATAGTTTAGCGATTTTAAATTCGTTGTATTGGTACTTATAACCTAATCAATTAATTTGAAATTGGTCAAAAACGTCAATGTCAAAGTACATGTTGCAAGACTGTCAAAGGCAATGTTAATTTGTGTCACAGATTTTAATAAATTCGCCTATTTTAAAGAGAATTTTGATAATTTCATTCTATAAAAATGTCTAATCAGTGATTTTTACCGTTTTATTTACCAAGTATTATTAAAGAAAATTCAATTAAATTCATTGTGAGGTTATTTCGATTGTTTTATGTAATCTGTTTCATCTAACGAGACAATGGAACAACAAGCAGACGTACAAGAACAGGAAGACGCGAATAATGCAGATCGAAATGTAACAATAGAGGCGTTAAGAAAATCGACAAGAAACTATCTATCAGCATTATTAAATCCGGAGAATATGGTTCGTTTAACTGATAAAAATTTACCACGGTAAAAGTATAGAGTGTTTTAATACGAAGTAAAAAATGAAATAATAACAACGATAATTATAGTAATTGGTTGGGTTTGGCCCAGTTATGTAACATAAAAGGCGATTATTTTACAACATTAGAGAACGATATTGATCCAACGGAAAAATTACTAAAATTATGGTTCGAGCAGGATCCTGATAATAGTACAATTGATAAATTAATATTGTTTTTAAATGAATTAAATCGCAGAGCTCTAATTAATAAAATCCTACCATATATAGGTAATTCTATTTATACAAGTTATAATTAATACGAAAAGTTTTTGATAAAGTTTCTTTTAGATGAGGATATAAAGTTTTTCAAAAAGAATCCATTCAAACCGCAGCCAATTAATTTATATGATGAGAAAAATATTTTAACAAACGACGATGCTATTCGTTACAATCAAGGTTTACCACCACAAATTTACGATGCATTCGTATTGTTTGCTGATGATGATATTGATTTTGCTACTGAATTAATTGATACAATGGAGAAACAGTATCATATGAAATTTTGTGCAAAAGATCGTAATTTAATTCGTCGTGGTATCGAAACTAGTGTTATCATTAAATTAATAACTGAACGTTGTAAACGATTAATTATTATTTTATCAGATGCATTCATTAAAAGTACAGCGAATAATTTCTTTCTTCTATTCACACAAAGCTATGGGATTGGTAAGTAGTTTTAATTGGCAATTATTTTTTAACAAAATCTCGAAAAGTTCAAGGCCAAAATAAAATAATCCCATGTCTATATAAACAACTAACAACACTACCATCGGAATTAACCGGGTATTTCATGTTGGATTACCGACAATCGAATAGATATTGGAGTTTTTGGGATTGTTTATTTCGATCTATTGATAGTCCAACAACTACAGAGAATATTGATGAAGCTACATCATTATATCGGTTTGTTTGCGATTATTCGAATTTTAAACAATAACAATAACAAATTATTTTAGATCACGATCTGAAAATTATGCAAAACATTCGAATAATAATCTATTAATGAAACAAAAACAATTACAAGAACAACAAGAATTAGAAGCAAGACCGATAAATCATGTCAAATTCAATAGTTTCAGTTCATTGGAGGATGTCAATATGAATACATCGTTAAAGAACGAGAATCAAACCTGTGATAATAATAAAACGACGAAATCGAAAAAGACTTGGTTCAAGAAGTTTATAAAAAAGAGCCATAAAAAGGTTGCCTTGGAGAGTTAAATAATGGAATTACTTGACTGAAAGGTAAGATTGCAATTAAATTTGATTTCAACGGTATGTTTATGGAATTTTCCCTTATGTTAACAAATTTACAAAGTAATAAAAGAATCGATATTGTATTTATTTTTATAGTTGAATTCTGTTTCAAAACCAGCAAAATTGTTTCAAATATAATCATTAAAAACATCATTTTGTTTATTCTCTTGATTCTTTAAGTTGGGAAATATTGAGAGGATTTGGCACACCCACATCAAACCCTGCACGTTTTACGCAGTCCGGGCCAAATCTCGCCCACATTTCCTCGAGAAAAAACCAACACCATGCATTAAATTTGGCGACAAACTGAAAATTGCGAAACAATAACGAAAGTCGCATCTGTTCGTTGTATCGACTTTTTTGCCATTTGAATTTCTAAACTGATTGAATTTAAATTTACACAAAACAGGCGAACATTTCCAAGTTTATTATTAGAATTTCACCTGCGGTATGACTTCTACCGGATGGAGTTTTCCAAAGTGTCAATTTCTAGATATCGTAGGATTTCCGTGATAACAACCGAGGCCGAGATTTGATTCGACGAAGATCGAAATTTCCCGTTTTGTTCAGGAAAATGGTCAACTTAGAGAGGTTTGTTGTAGTTCAAATTGTGTATAAGAGAATGCAAGTTTAGTTTTTTGTACTGTTATATTTTCCGACTTTATAAATTTATATATAAAGTACATGTTCGTTTTATAAATGTTAACCAAGAAACATTATAAAATTGAATAAATTTCCTACTTTGTTCGTTAAATTTTTTTGAAATATAATAATAATCAATAATAATAATAATAATCAATATTATCGAAATCAATAATTGTTATCTAGTTAACATTAATTTACTATTCAAAAACAATTATTATAAACAATGAAAATGATCAAGTATTACGTCGTTTTTATTTTTTTTTTTTTTGGGTTTTTTCAACATTTTTTCTTGTTAATTTGTATTAGCTTGTTATATAAAAAACCTAATTTATTTAAACATAAAAATCTCAAATGATTTCGCGATAATATATTCATTTTTTGTAATTTCTATTATTATTTTATCTTACGAAAAAAATTGTTCACTCGCACGACGAAATACCTGTAGAGCATAAATTAAGCTCTCATCGTTGCGATGGAAGTGATGATTTATTATCACGTATTGCGATTATATCGGCAGAGGCTGGAGAGATTTTAATTATTTATAGAGATATACGAGAACGTTTATTAATTCTTTAAAAAAAATCATCCAAATCTGATAATTTTCTTTAGCGATCTGTTTTCGTATATTCCTATAGAGAATGTGCTGTTCTATATGTATGCAAGACCTCTCATCTCTCCTGATGATGGGTCGCTCCAACTAGGTCACTGTGCCATCACATAAAACAGGAACGGGAGTGAACGGTACGTTGTCCTGTTCCGTATCCTGTAAGAGTCAATGTCCGCGCGACCCAGTCGCCCCTGGCCTCGCCACCAAAATTCCTGCTACTGCTGCTATTTCTACTGTGTGTTGCTCCAGATGCTGTCCTGATTATTGCATCCCATCCAGTATCAATGGCCAATGAACAAGATTTCGGACTGCAGTTTTCCATTTTGTTGTTGTTATTGTATTAGGTTGTAGATAAAGTCGTTACTTATTTCAGTACGTGGTTATCAAGGAGCAAATCGATGATAATAGTGATAGAATCTAAAATCTGCGAACCAGCAGTGAGTATGGAAGGTGGCCAAGAGAGTGACGTGCAGGTGATTTTTCGTCGCTGCGAACTTTAAGCTGCCCCGCCCCGTCAACAATTTACAGTTTTCCTTTTTTTTTAAAATATAAATATTAACAATCCTCGTTTATTCTCATTTTCATCGTCAATTATTATTAATTTATTAATTATTTCAATATTTTCTGCAATATAGATTTTGGCAGTGGTGATTAATTTTTTTTTTTTTAGAACATTGCGTCTTAAAGGATGGGTTATTTTCTTACACTATAATAAAGTATATCTAGTAGTTTTCACACAACTATTGTGCGTCCATTTGACAAATTTCCCAAAGTTTTTTGTCCAAAATTTTCATATTTCTTGTTAATTAATTAAATTAACTATACAACGATGTGTTTTCATTCGGTGTTAGTTTTAATTGATGTCGACAAATATCACCGAAACAAACAAATCTCACAAAGCGGCGGTGTCGACTGAAATTCAGCAAAACTAACCGCCGATTGAAAACACAAATTCAAATCAATAATTCGATAATATATGCTTGTTTTTAAATATAATTTATCTAATATAGACCTACAGTTTTCTTTTCATTCTTCATGAAAAATTGGCAAATTTCCCAAAAATTAACAAAAATCCACCAACAAAACATCCGATTTCCAGCTTCTTCATTTTCGATAAAATCACACATCTATATTAATTAGTGAATGTATCATTTTATCTTTGTAATTATATAAAATTGAGTAACCTTATCACAACAGACCCGACCGCAAGTTTGCTTACAAGAGAAGAAAACAATCGAAAAACTAGAAGAAAGCCAAGTTAATTGAGCAATATACAATTAATTGTTTAATTTCACTATCCAAAATCCGCTTATAAACATCTCAATATTCCTAAACAATTGGCTTTAATCAATTTTCCCCTATACCGTTATAATTATTCTAATGTATTTTCGTATTTAGCATTTATTTAAAACATAAACAATCATAATAATCAACGTTAAAATTAGCCCAATACAGTTTACATAATAATTATCAAAATGTACGAAGCGCTGTTTATCGACTAAAGCCCCCGTTTTGTACGGCGGCTAGTTTTTCCATCATTTTCTTTTCTTTTCCTTAGAGAATAAGAGAATGTTTTTATTAAATATACGGAAATAAGTCTCTAGATGCATTCAATGAAGATGCGATCGATTGCGATTTGTGCAACTGATGATGCTCGATTTCTCTCTAAAAATACAATGATGATGATGATGATGATGACGGCGGGCAGTTGCAGCGATCGCAACGCTAATCGCGGACACGTGCGCGCACAACAAACAACCATCTAAGCGAATAATTTTATTATTTCATTATTAATTTTCTTTTATAAATAATTTACATGATTAACAAGGATACCTATACAAACACAATTTTATTTTATTTATTTCTGCATTAGTATTCGTGTAATCATCAAATTTTTTTTGTCTTCGAAAATAAACCAAAATCAAAAGGAACCGTTGAACGCATAAATTGAATCGTGTACCGATTGTCAACCCTAATTCTTCAAATGAAATTGATTTTTATTAATGTTGTTATTTATATCAACTGCTAATTGCCAATTTCCAATTATATAATGTTGCTTGATCTTTCATTATTATTATTATTATTCTTATTGTTATTATTAATTGTTATTATATGAATTGTTTAATATTTTTTTAAAGACTAATTTACGGTGTGTGTATGTGTGTGGCAGTTGTCATCGGCCCGCACAACTCGCAACATGTGTTTTAAGATCGAGCACACTAGAGCAAGTCTGTACGGATCTTCTTTTTTTTTAATTATTTATATTTTTTTATTAATTAATTAATTTAATATATATGTATATATGCGTTTTTTTGTAATCCGGATTAGAAAGTTCACATCCGATATGTGATATTGCGCACTTGGTTATTACTAGAGTCTGCTTTGTGCTTTATGACAAAAGACGAATTTTGGCAGTCGTTTAGCTACTAGCTGTTATTTCACAGCCTATCTTCCTCTTCTTCTTCTTCTTCAGCTTCTTCAATGACACCTTCATTCTCTTCTTTATAACCAGGATGCTCCGATATAGCATAATAATTACCATTATAGATGACACCTAATTCTCGTAAGACATCACCACGAATTGTTGCTTTTATAGTCCAATTGTAGCAATCATCACTTTCGCTTTCCCTATCTAAACGTTCAACATCTAATATTTTCGAACTTAAACGTTCCAATATAATACCAATATCTTTAATGCTTAAATGTCGTTTTTGATCTACGCTGAGTTGGTCAATCAGCAGCAGGAACTTTTCAGAGGTGACGGCCTCGTCCTCCATTACTGTATTCTCCGTTTCACTTTCGGAGCTTTCATGTTCGGACTGCCCGCCGCCGCCATGTCGGCCGCCACCTTCAATGTCTAAAAAACGTACATGTCTAGATGATGGTGGCTGTGGTGATGTTTGTTGTTGAGCATCTTGTATTGGTGATGTCGCTACACTTTTATGGACAGCAATCTTACGTCCCTCTTCATGCAGTGCACAACAATGAAAATCGCATTCAACAGCACCATTACTTTGTGGACTACCCGCCCTTGGCATATGGGCATGGTGTGCACATTCCGGTGTATGAATGTGGATGGTTTGACTTTCCAATGAACTGCCCTGCTTCGATAGCCGATGGATCGGTTTCACATCGTCATGATTTATCACAGTGATCTGGGGCTGGCATAGCGAGGCTGAGGCTGCTGTTGTACGCCTGTTGGCATGTACACATCATTTATGAGGGTTTCTTTTTTGCCACTAGTCGAAGTTTGTATCACCAACGATGGCCTCTTACTTGGTGAAAATTTTCCAGGTGCTGGTGACGGTGTCTCAGATGACGTTCTCGTGGGAGCCGAACGTTGGTCCCAATGCAATACAACTGTGACACGACCCTTATTATCCATAATCTTCCAAGAAGGCGTCTCATCATGCAACTCCAATGCATGAATTGTCTCGCAAACAATCTTCGGTATAGCCGATATCGCTACTAAGACAATTATCATAATGTCATCACAATATTTTAATACATACATTGATATAAATGATTTATTAACTAATTGTTTTTTTTTTTTGTTAAATATACATAATTAAAGAAGAAAACCGACTTGTATCCATACCTGCACGTATGACATCGACACCGGCCGGTAACCATCTCTCGCCTGGCCTCAACAATAACAGAATTGTATTAGCAGGAAGTGTACGAAAATACTCAGCGTCCTCAACTTGGGTGCCGTCACTCTCGAGGACGAGTCGCACCGGCTCCCCGATGGAGACACCAAGTTTATCTCGACCCCGTTGCACCAACTCCTCGAGGCTCCCCACCACCAGCCCCTTGCGCACGCTACGACGCCCGTCCCATAGCTTGAAGGGTCTCTTTCCGCGGGATTCCTGCAACACACCCATCTTTCAGATATCTCTGTTTTTGCAATACTACCACGAGTTAACAAATCTTCCAACACCACCACCGCCACCACCACCACCACCACCACTACCACTACTGCTGCTACCAATACCAATACATATCAACAACTATTACAACTACTACCACCACATCACCACCGCCCCAGTCGTTCAAAGGTGTGCACTCAACCGCATCCCGACAAGACCTGACCTACTCTACAGTGAACAACTACCACCCTCCTATCTGCCTCTACCAGGCTACCACCCTACTTGCCAGCTGCATCTAGTTGTCGTTCTAGCCGCTCGTCGCGCACTCGGTAAATAAAGTCTATATTGAAAATAATCGACTCTTTGACTTGGGCAATGTTCTTTCTCTTTCAATACTGAAAGACAACTCTTTACAATAAATACGTACACACATACATACTTGACTACACGTATGTATACTTTATAATATACACAGATCTATATCGGATCTTTTTCTCTTGGATTGTCCGCCCACATATACAGCATCTCTTTTCCTTATCGAATACTCCTACATTCTAATGATGAGCCAACAGGCAAAACTCCTACAATATAGCCAAAACGATTTACTACATGATATCAAAAAAGACTACTATTCAAGCTCCATATGAATAAGATTTATCAAAATGAAAAGTGACTGGAGCATTGATTTTTACCTCTTCTTAAAGATTCACTTTGATGAGAAGAACATGCATAAAGAACAACAACAAGAGTGGTTATAACAATAATAATTAAAACAACAACTATGAATATCAACAAAAATCTTCCCTCTAAACAATAGAATGATTATAAATGATAAAAAGTACCTCTCTTGCCATCACGGCATCTCTTATGGTGCGGCCGTCGTCCCGCCGCTGGGCCTCTCACCCCTTAATGACAAAAACAAAAAAAACAAAAAAACAAAAAGCCACACACTCACACACCTTCACTAAACACTAAAAACACTGTCACCGCATATTCCCTTCAATCCAATCCATCTCTTTTTATCCATTCTTAAACCGAAAATAACAAACGGACTATGTCTGTGACCCCTACAAGCAGCAACCCTGCTAACTGCCCCCGACAAACGCGCCCCCTATCGTCCGATCGATTACGTGGTATATATGTGTATGTATTGAAACAGAAAAGGTGCGGCGCGCGGTACGACGCATCATCTAGCGACGCGCATTTCACAAGCGCACTAAACACAACGCACTGCCCAATCTTGTTTTCAGTTTACAATAAAACATATGAAAGCGCTTGCGTCCCATTTTTACCGCTGCAACTACATCTATATAACTGTATAGTTAACCACAGATTGTTGATTTACTTTTAAAAGTTTAAGCTTTCTGATGTACGAAACTTTCAACTTTAGAGAAACTTGCCAACAAACACACTTATTTCAACAATCAACACAAAAACTACATCGTTCAATTATGTGAAAAACGTGTAAATACAATCTTTAGAACTTCCAGAAGGTTGAAAATTTGCGCCTTTAATTATTTATCAATCGATTCAATTGAAATCAATTCAATTCCAAACTGTAATTTTCCCAATGTTTCAACTCAAATGCACACGAATCTTCAAATCAACACTATTTAATGCTATAGTGGGGCTTAATTGTGGGACATGCGATACATTTGGGTGATTCTAACAAATTCCCGCTAGATGGCGCACAATTTGTGTTGTAACAATGTGGCAACAGTGGTGTTGTTTGTTGACATCCAATTGACAGTAGTGTGATGTTGGCGGTTGATATTCGTGTTATTAATAGATTTTTATTAAATTAAAATACAATTCTTAATCAATTTAATTAGAAGAAAATCATGTGATTTAGTGGTAAATTTAATCACATTGATGTTATTTATTAAAAATGTGAATAAACAAATGAATTGCATAAAACAATCTTGTTGCCCTGTGGCAAATCAGAAAATCTTCCACAGTACTAAAGTAATATCGAATTGTTGATTAATTGATTTCAATTAAATTCATTATGTCTGTTTATAGGATCCACCGTTATTTTTTATTATGATGCGTTTAAATGTTAAATTCACTCTATTATGTTTGATTATAATCGGTTGTTTTACATTGTTGATTTTATGGTCGATTTGTGGCGATAGAAATCAGCCCGATTGGCATCGTTTTATCAACAACAATAATAACAGAGATAGATATGATGATTTACAAGGTGCTGAAGAAATTGATTGTGATATAAATCATGAGTATGTGATCGGTTGTCGGAAAGAAGGCGATGAAGTCTATTTACCATTCTCATTTCTACATAAATATTTCCAAATTTATGGTAAATTAACAACGTACGATGGTTTAGAGAGATTCGAATGGTCGCATAGTTATAGTAAAATCTATCATCCAAAAGGCAAATACGATCCAAAAGGTGTGTTTATGTATTTTGAGAATTATAACGTTGAAGTACGCGATCGTGTTAAATGCGTTAGTGGTATTGATGGTGTACCAATATCGATACAATGGTCGAGTCATGGTTATTATTATCCAACACAAATAGCCCAATTTGGCCTATCGCATTATAGTAAAAATTTAACCGAACCGGAACCTCGATGGAAATGTATCGAGGATGGTGGTGATAGAGAAATTGGTAAATGGATCATACCAGATGGTTGTAATATTGCACGAATTTATGATGAAAATGTAAATAGTAGAATATTAAAATTTCGTACTAGTGAAATTGAAACGGAGTATATACAATTAAAAATGGAACATGTACTTGATTTTGTGATTAGTTTAAATATTTTACTTGGCGTCAATAGTAGTTTTAGTGTTGTATTACAAAATCGCGAAACAAAAGACATTTATAATCTACATTATATAACATCAAATATCCCTATAACAGCTCAGGATAACAATATTTATCACGGTATTGGTATAACAACCGATTGGAAACGTTTAACACGTGATTTAATTATTGATTTACAAAAAGGTTTAAACTACCTCGATAAAGACAAATCGAAACATAAAATACCTAAATCTAAATTAAAAATTATTAATATAATTTTACGTGGTTATGGGTCCATTGATAATTTAACAATATCAACATCTGAACATATCCAACAATTTTACGATGCAGCCGAATGGTTTGTACGGAATCAAAATAATCGAACTGGTGGTTGGAATATACCAGTAAAACGTCGTCTATCGTCACGTTTCCATGATTTACAACCCGGTTGGTTATCGGCAATGGGACAAGGACACGCTATATCGGTATTATCAAGAGCTTATTATCATTCGGGTGGCGATTTAAGGTACTTAAATGCAGCAATTAATGCATTGAAACCGTTCAATATAACCAGTGATGATGGTGGTATATTAGCTTTATTTCTAAATAAATACAATTGGTATGAAGAATATCCAACAAAACCATCATCATTCGTTTTAAACGGTTTCATTTATTCGTTATTAGGCTTGTACGATTTAATGATAATCGCCCCAAATGGTTATGCGGATGATGCGAAACATTTATTCTATCAAGGTATGCAATCATTAAAAGGAATGGTGTTGTTTTACGATATGGGCAGTGTTACATCATACGATTTGAGGCATATTAGTTTAGGTATTGCGCCAAATTTAGCTAGATGGGATTATCATGCTACACATATCAATCAATTGTTGTTGCTCAGTACAATTGATAATGATCCATTATTTACCCAAACGGCTGAACGATGGATTGGTTATATGTCTGGGAGAAGAGCGGCGCACAATTGAATTGTCTATTTATTTTTCGTCCAAATACACAGATGTTTATATAACCCATTGATTATAACCCACGACAATCCAATTTGCTTAAATTAATAAATAATTCATCGCAATTCCCTAATATTAAAAAAAAATATATATTAAAATGGATATGTTGTGGAAAGTAATTGAATCTCGTTTTATTTTTTTAGAAAGTCAATTACAGGCTTTTCGTTGATTGAAAATATACATTTAATATAAAACTTTTGTAAATATTGTAAAATCGAACAAAATAAAATTATAAAAAAGAGAGACTTGAAAGTAATGTTAGAATCCGGGCGAGTCTCGAATTTAACTTCAATTGAACTTAACTTATAACTAGTTGTTTCAAAATAAATAATTAGCAGGTTTAACAAATCAAAAATTAGACTCCAATGGCTCGAATTCTATGATGAAAATTATGGTCGAGTTCGAGACTCTTCCGCTATAGTCGATTATAAATTTATATTAAAGTGTGAAACTAATCTATCACAAAACCCATTAATTATTACCATAATCATTTTCAAATCTCACCCGTGTGATAGATTAGATAGTTTAAGAATATGGATAAATTGTGGGCCTTATACTACTATCGTTATTTTTATTTGTTTAAAATTAAAGATTTTATGATGGCAAACTAATAAACAACTCACTGACTTATAATAAATCAACGGTGTTGTTTTATTAGCAAATTCTAGGATGTTTTGAAAATCTTGCCGTCCTTTCGTTGTACTTCCAATATGTTGATTTATTTGTTATAATTCTGTTCTTTTAAAAGAGATATCTGTTGTTCTATTGTTTAATTTTTTAAAACGTTGTGATATTTGTTTTGCTTTGTACTTAATTAATTTATAAAATTATTATAATTAAGAAACTGCCAAATTTTCTATTGAATAGTTAATTCTTTAATAACTATTTACTCTTTTATTCTTAAATGATTGATCCACAACATTTAAGTGACTGTGACAATAACACATAGGGAAATATATTATCCATTCAAAAATTTTAGTGTTTTTTTCGCCCATCTCAATTGACTTATGTCAGTCGTGAAAATGGTAAATTATAGTATTGGTAGGTTCTATTCCTGGCATGAAACCGAAATTTAATGAAGTATTTTATAAATCTTGCCCGAAATGTAGTTGTCTGATTACTATCAATTTGAACGAAACAACCCCATCCAAACACAATATGGCGAATTCAACCTTCAAGGCTAGTAATTCAAAGACTCGCACCTCGTTCGAGCCGACAAAAAATTCAACTTTCAACATTAGCAGTTCAAAAACCCGCACCACTTTCGCGCCGAAAAAAAACGACGCAACTTTCGATGTAAATAATCCGCAAAACGTCAATATCAATACATGCACGAACAAAGCGGGTGCACCTGTAAAGTCGAATTCATCAAAGGAAGTATCGGAACTTTCAAATTCCAGTCAAAATTGCAATATGAACTGTAATTGTTTTCAGATTGGTCAAAAGCCGAAAAGACGAGATAGGACAAGTGTGAGTAAACCCAAAGTTAGAAACAATGCCAGTAGTCAAACGAGCGATTTAATATTCAACACACTTGAACCGCAAGTTCCGTTGATATACCGTGAAACGATCACGAAACAAGTTCCGCAACCGAATACTGTGACCCTACCGAAAGATTTACTACAAAATATATTGTCAACGAAATCGTTTAGTCATGAATTCGATAATCTTAAAGCGTTCATTAAAAATGAAACACTTATAACTAGTCGGAATAATGAGGCGATTTTGAACGATCTCAGTAGGCAACGTCGCGAAATCCGGGAATTACAAGATTTGGTCAACAATTTTATCAAACAAAATCGCAATAATCCCAAACAAAATCGATTGTACGTCTATTTGTTCGATAACAAAACAATTATTTTATTGATAATTTGTAGTTTAAATAAAAAAAATTATAAAAGCAGTTCGTCATATACGAGTAAATCATCGATTGTAACAATGGTAGATAAATCGGTGCCTAGTTTTGAGGAAGAGCCGTTTTATCGCCGATGGTGTACGTATTTTAAACTTTCTTTCCTCCAATTCCTTCTTGTTTTCTTAAATAATTACAATCGTCAATTAGGAAACTGTAACAATTCATTGTTTTAGATAATTCATTAAGACGACCATTCCGAAATTGATAATACCTGTAAAATATACAAATGAGTGGAGCTGTTGCTAGATGCCATAATGAATGGAAATCGAAAATATAGAAAATCGGCGGCATATCAATAATTTCTAATAACATAACGAATCCGGCTAATGTTACAAACAATGCACATTTCCATACGTACGGCTGTCGGATTCGATTATAGCTGCACCAACCGAACCAACAAATAGCTGTAAATGTACCTGTAAATAACCCATTTTATGTGTTGTCTAGTTAATGTTTAAAAATAATAATCAAACCGATAAATATATTGACTTCCATATTGTAGCCATAATCAAATCGATTGAAACTCAAATAAGCGACATGATTTGCCAAGAATGTAACATAGAATAATGTGATTGTGATTAGAATGAATCTTGGCGATTTTCTCAATAATCGAACCAACATGCAATAGCACGACGTTAAGACCATTAAAAAAGCGGAAACATAATCCATAAATTCAGTCACTGGGAAGTCTCTAGTATGGAAAATGATCGACCACAGCCAGGTATTTAAACCAATCTACAAAGCGAATTTTAATCGAATAATTAAGCGAAATTAACAACGTACTAGACAGAAGAAATGCCATAAATTATACAGGGGACTATCCGGTTTTACGTTCATTCGAAATTTCCGAATCATTCTCCAATGGGCATACAAATTAAAGAATGAAAACAAGACAGATGCCGGCTCTTGAAGTCCAAAAATACGTATAAAAGGCCACTAGAATCATTTTAATTAAATCGTTATTATTGCAAAAACACGGTGTACAACCGTAGCCTTGTACACCTGTAAAGTTAAGTACTTTTCCATAAAATTGGGGCGTTCTCCATTTACGTTCGTGGAAAGCATTAACAGTCTTCCACATACAATCATAACGACATTCATCTTCACATGACCATTGTAATACTGTTAGATGTATCGGTTGTCGAGAATTCTTAAAATTTAAACCATCTGAAATTGAGGAAAATTTACGTTTCCATGAATTCGATTTTGTAGTTATTTGTATACCTTTAGTACAATTTAAAAGGCTACAACGTTCTACGCATTTTTGATAGTATGGAGATCGATCACCGGCTGATGTTTCCGAGTTCTTGATAACACCCAATAGAATTATTGTGAAAATTGTTAAATACATTCTTACCACATTTTCATTCTTTTAAAGGGTCAACTTGCCATTTTTTCGAGTGTAAATGGGGCTTCTGTAATGTATACATTAACCACCAGGTGGCTTTTATATACAGTATGACCATTATAGCAGATGCATGATAGCATTATAATAGAAAATAATTAATTCTACGAATTAAAATTGGACTAATCACGGACATTTAAATGTTTATAATTGTAATTATGTCCGATTTTCTCGAACAATTTACAGGATTTAATTATAATTTCTGCAATAATTGTCGTAATGGTAACCATATTGGAACCTTAGCCACAGCTGTCAAATGTAACGTAACCTCAAATTTTAACGTCAAAAATTATTTAATCTAGAGATATGGAGGTAGGGAGAATACATAGTTAATATACGGGATCGATCACTCAATTATATACAGTTATCTGTTTTTTTTATTATAGATATATTTATAATTAGGTTTTCCCGTATAATTTGAGAAGAAATAAATTGGAGTATCGACGTAAATTGCTTAATAAACAAGAAAGATATTCTAATTAGTTTATTTACATTCGTAAATTTGCATTTATTTATAAAATTTTGCTTGTACATAACTTATGTAACAAGCCGATTTTGTATATTTAATAGTTCTAGATAAATTTAATAGATGGCAGGCAGTTTAAAACTATTGTAAAGTCCCTAGATATATAAAGTACCGCAATTCAATGTTCAAATGTGTTAGAGAGAGAAGTACATTTTCTAGACACAACATGGCTGCCTGACAGAAGGCGACCTTCATTTAACAGAAAGCAATAAATGATAACCAATGAATGGCACTGCTCATCAAAATGTTTAGCGCGCCAAATTTAAAAATTCAAATTTGAAGTATTTAATGTTGCCTACCCCCACCAATATAACTGACAGGAGCCTGTCTTGTTTCATTTTATTTGAAGTTGGCGTCAAATTTCAGACACAAAATGGATCCCAATTACGGTACTTTATACATATAGGGACTTTAAACTATTGTACATATAATAGGAGGAATCGATTAAATGTAAATGTTTTCTATTAATGACGTCATATCAAAACAGTGTATTATTGGCTGCCTAAGCGAATCAAATAAAATATTTTGGTTTAGGTCAATAAATGTTAGGAACTCGATATTTTAACGTTATATTTTAATTAATTAATTAATTACATAGAATGAAACAAAGGTTTTTAAATCTTAGTGAATTAAATTGTAATCAAATTGATAACAGCTTTATTATCCAACAAACTGCATCACGCTTAAATTTACTATTTCTTCTGGATTATTTTCCATATACCTGTTGAATAGTTTGTAATGTTGTAAAGTACGAAGATGAAGCTTTGAAATCCTGAAAATTCAATGCGTTTAAAATTTTAATGAAAACAAACTGAATTCATACAAACATTTGTGAATAATTCCATATTAGCAACTACAATATTACCAATACGAATTACAATTTCTCGTTGCAAACGTGTCATTATTATCAGTAGACTTTTTTGTATTGATAATAGTGAATGATAGCATGGTATATTGTAGAAAAGAAACAAGGTATTTGTAACCTTTAAAATTAAATTAATAACAACAGAACGTATTATTATATAAAGTTATAATAATAATTACTTCCTCGGTTAATTTGGATGCTGGCCAACAGTATAGAATAAAGAGTTCGAAAATAAGCCCTTGAATATTGAACAAAGAATTTAGTCACCTGGAGAAATCATCAGCTCGATTAACCACTACATGTAATTCAAAAGGCATAGAAATTATGAATTAATACATATCTTTTACTTGTTGTATTAATGAGCAGAATTGTTGACTATTAAATATCAAAATAGTATACTTAATAGTTGTCTAATTGTACGAATTTGAAAGAGAATCGGAAAAATCATGTCTTACCCTCCTAAATAAATCTATTGTTTTAAATACTTACATGGGTAAATGTAATAATTGTTTCAATAACATCGCAAAATCCTCAAAAGTGATATCTTCAATGAAAAAATAAATAAATTGACAAATTTCAAAATGATAGTTAAAGGGGTAAAAATTAATAAAATTCGTAAGTAATTCAATTTCCTATCTGATTTAAAACCGACAAGATTTAACGCATATTTTATAGTTTTAATCATTGTTTCGTGTTCCATGTTGAATAGTTTGAAAGCAACTGAAAAATTGCCTCCTTTATTTGTTTGTTAATTGAGTTACAAGTTTGGTCGAGCATATTATTAATTTCTATATATTTCATTGTAAAATGACCACAATATGCAATTACAAGATATTCTAATATATATTTCTTTGTCTGTTCAAAGAATATCGACTTGGTTGCGTAAATTTTTGATTTTAATGTCTCATTCTTCACTATATTCTATATTTATATTATTTTTATATAAAATGTTCACGATCAATGATTATCATATGATAATTGTTTGAAATTTATATGTATAGAAATCTAATTAGGATAATTATAAAAGACATAATACCTACTTAAAATTTCTTGAAATATCCTAAAACTAGCTACAAAACCGTTCTACATTCGTCAAAAAGGCAGCCGAATTGCAATAAATAAGCGCATTTAATACAATTTCTCATTTGAATTATTTAGCCGAATTGATTCATATTGATTATGTGGGAAAATCCAGGAGACAATGTATAATGATTAGAAATGAAATAGAAATATGATTGGCTGTAGAAATATAATTTTCATCGCCACGACCAACGGAATTGTGGCATTAATTTTAAATTTTTAATAAGTTCTCATAGCTTGCATCCTTGACCGTTTAGTAACGATTCAAAGTTATGAATTTTTCATACAATTTACAAATAAAGACACGGCCATAATTTAATAACAAATTTAATTTCGAACAAATAACTGTTAAGAATATTGCACAAAAATTTGTGGAAAATACACGATTGTGAAATCTTTTTATGAATTTTTAAAGACGCTCGACTTGATATTCTAATTTACTAGTGTTTATAGAACTAATAAGCGAATTTATTAAATTCATATACATATTCTAATTAGTCTCGCATTAAGGATTTAAAATTGATTATCGGCAGTGGATTAGATTAAATTATCATTTCCATTACTAGTACGCTAGTTTTCAGCATACACCTGTTGAATTGTTTGTAATGCTGTAAAATTGGAATAAGAAGTTTGAAAGTCTGAAATTTCAACAAAATTGAAGATTGAATGAAAATGGACTTAATTTACACTAACTTTTGTAAACAATTCCATATTAACAGTACAAATTAGTTGTATTATTATTGAACATATTAATTTCTATTGATTTTATTAGAATTATATGCAATTAGATAACATTATTCTTGTCTATTTAGAGAATATCGACTATATGCTTCAATTATATGTGGGGTATAGTCTTACAAAGTCTAATTTACACACTGTTGTATGTACAACTATTGGGCAAATTTATTAAATACCTAACCCTCTTAAACAACGATAGTATCACTAGCATTTAAAATTGATTATTGTTAGTGTATTTTTTTTTTTTTGATTTATTGAGAAGCACTTACTACTTGTTTTTAGTATACAGCTGATGAATCGTTTATAATGCTTTAAAATAGGTGTTTGAAGCTTTGAAAGCCTGAAAATTTCACGAATTTAAAAGTTTCATCAAAACAAAATTAAAATGAACTAATTTTTGTAAAGAGTTCCATTTTAGCAACGATTGTTTTACCAACACAAATTACAGTTTCCCGTTCTAAACGTGACATAATTATTAATAGACTTTTTTGTATTGATAATGGTGTATCGTACAAATAAAATAAAGCAGTTGTAGCCTTTAGACCAACGTTATTAGGGAATATTATAATTATAATAATTTCTTCTGGTAATTTAGATGACGTTCAATAGTACAGAAAAAATAATTGTGTTATAACTACTAACATGTGCATTAAAGATTTTGGTCGATTTATGAAATCATTTGTTCGATTTACAGTTAACTGTAACTCGAAAGGTATGAAAATTATAAAAATGCCAACTTCTATTAAAATTACCCAACAGATTAATAAATTGATGATTTTATACCGAAACCGTCTAACACAAGTGTTAAACTTTTGACCATTTCTTGTTCCATGTTGAAGAATTTGAAATTGTCTCCTTGTCTGTTTGGCACAACTTATCATTAATTTTTATTAATTTTAACAGGAGATCCAACTATATTCAATTATACAAGAAATGCAAATATTATTCTCCTTGTCTATATAAAGAATATCGCTATTGTTGCATAAATATCAAATTTAAAAAGGTTTCTCTGAGAAATCGTCCGCATGCCTCATTGTCAATCATACTCGAATTAATTCATATTTTATTAATTTCCGTATACAATTTTCAAATACAGTTCAATTAAATTATCCTCTGTTAATTAGAAGGAAATTTGTGATTCTTATCAACTGTTGTGGATTTATTATCGAAACAAATATATTCAAATGTTTTCGATATAAAGTTTTCGGACTTCTTATAATAGTCATTAAGCTATCCATATCTCTGAAAATTAACTAAAATACTCGTTAAATTTACTTAATTTTGTGGTCTTCCACTAAAGGCTCTTTAAAGCTTTAAATCCATTAAATTATCAAGTTTGACGAAATCGCCAATAAGATTGTTGGTCAAAATGTTGGCAGAAATGTTGGCCAAAAGAAATCATAATTCAAGCGATTTCTTAAGCGAGATTATTTTATTAAAGAAATCAATTTTTGATCATTGAAATGTTATAGACCACCAGAAGACTCGCCTCCTGTTTTCATTATTTAATTGAATTGATGCATATTGATTTTACAAAAAAATCTAATACAACATAACAATACAATCATTTGAAGTAGGAACAGAAATATGATTGGCTATAGAAATACCTGTAGTTTTCATCGAATCGACCAATCGAATTGTTGCATTAATTTTAAATTTTTAATAAGTTTTCCTAGAGTGCATCCTTGACCGTTTAATAACGATTCGAAATTACAATCAATATTAACAAATCTTAACGAATACATTTATGAACATTCGTATGATGATTTGAATGATTAGAAAAGCGTATTGTACTAGAAAAATGTTCCTATCTCAACTCATTTTTTGTTTGTTTAATAACTGATTAAAGATTAAAGAACGAAAAGAATGAATTAAGAAAAATGTCGAAATCATTTCATTCTCAACTAGTTTATTTGATCAAAATATTAATTTTATTACAATTGATCGTTATTACAGTATTATGTGTAGGTGTCAATAAAAATTTGCAGTTTTGAGAAAGCATTCAACATTGTATGATAAACAAAAGTTAAGCAGTGATAATAATAAATTGAAAGGCCATATTTTAAGTTCGGCCGTTTACTAAGTTTTTCTACCGTTTAAAATTCTTATTTTAACTCTCAGTGTACACTTGTTTGATAGTTTGTAATGCTGTAAAATAGGAATATGAAGCTTTGAAAGCCTGAAATTTCAACAAGTTTACAAATATAATCAAAACAAACGTAATCTATACTTACATTTGTGAATAATTCCATATTAGCAACGACAGTATTGCCAACACAAATTACAGTTTCTCGTTGTAGACGTGTCATTATTATCAATAAACTTTTTTGTATCGATAATGGTGCTTTATACCACGGTGTATCGTAGAAATAAAATAACGTATTTGTAGCCTTTAAAAAAGCATAAATTAATGATAAAATATATTATAAGGGAATGTTACAATTAATTACCTCTTCGGTTAATTTCGATGCCGGCCAGCAGTAAAGAACAAACAGTTCTATTAGAATTGCTAGTAGATAAACGAAGGATTTTACTTGATTAGCCAAATCATCTGCTCGATTAACAACTAAATGTAATTCAAATGATACAGTAACAATGAAAATGCAAACTTCCAATAAAACTGTCCAACGAATTATTGAATTGAGTATTTTAAAATAGCTGAAACGAGAAATTATTGAATTCCAAAGAATTATTGAAAACGATAAATCACCTGTAGAAAAAAATGTGAGCTTTAACCCACTGTTTTATTTTACATGCAACTAACCCATCATTGAAATCTTCTCCAATGCCCAAATTTGTGATTTTCTGATTCAAAATTTTCATATACAGCGTTAAGAGAGAAATAAAAATTAAAGGAAAATGCGTTCAACGTTACAGGAATTACAGTTCCTAATATTATTGCAAAATTGTCAAAAATCAATGAGTTCCACATAGGAACCCATTTTGGAACATAAAAGACAAACGTTAGCTCTTTAGATAATGTCGGGCCTGTTAAAGCAACAACGGCTGTTGCGGAGACTAAAATAATATACGATTTTACAATAATTTGAATTCTTCTAATTTCTGCTTTATATAAACAATACAAATTTTCATCCAAATCATTCATTACAAACATATCTTTTGCTTGTTCGATTAATAAATAAACTTTTTGACAATTTATTATCAAAATTGTATACTTAATAAGTATCTAAAAATTTAAAAGAGTTCTAATTCTGCCAAATATTGTTTTGTTTTATTACTTACATGAGTGAATGTAATAATTGTTTCGACACTGTTCGTAAAATCTTTATAAGTAATACTACCATCGTTAAAAATTAAATAAACGGCCAAACCGATAATAATAATAAATTGAGAAGAAATTAATAAAATTCGCAAAAAATTCAATTTTCCGTCAAATTTAATACCGAGAAGATTCAACGCGTATGTTAACATTCTAATCATTTTTTGGTGTTCCATGTTGAAGTGTTGGCGAGCAACTGAAAAATTGTAACTTTTGTTTATAAGTTGTGTCACAAGTTTAGCACATCATCATCTATCGATTTCAATACAAGATCCAATAGGACAACTACACATAAGCAGTTATTAGGGGAGAGACATAATGATAATTCTTTTTGTTTTTTGAAAATATCGATTCTATTGCAAAAACTTTAAAATAAGTATTGACCCATTTGTTTCGTCCCTATGGAAATTGCAAAATTTAAACATTGGCAAAGTTTTTAATCAGGGCCGCCGCGGCTTATTAAGGGCTTATTAAGGGGGCTTATTAAGGGGCTTATTAAGGGGCTTATTAAGGGGGCGGTGGCATTCCGTTCACAATTATATAGAATATCATTGATTTGCAGGGGGTGGGGGCGATTTTTTAAGTTTTGCACAAAAACGGTTTGTATACACCCAGCGACACTGATTTTAATGATGAGTTAGTTGCATGTGAAATAAATGGGTTAAAGATCATATTAATTACTTCAGGTAATTTGAACAATTTTAAAATTTCATTATAATTTAATCTATCGTTTTAATTATTTTAAATTACTCATTGTCAGTTCATTAATCTGTTGGGCAATTTTAACAGAAACTGGACTTTTTATAATTTCGGCATCTTTCGAATTACATTTAACTGTGAATCCATTAAATGATTCCTCCACTATTGGCCGTCATCGAAATTAACCGAAGAAGTAATTATCATTCTAATATTCCCTAATAATGGATAATTTTATTTATTAATGTTTTTTAAAGGCTCCAAATACTTTGTTCTATTTCTACGATACGCCATGGTATAAAGCACCATTATCAATACAGAAAAATTATTGATAATTGTGACACGTTTACAACGGGAACTGTAATTTGTGTTGGTAATACTGTAATTGATATTAGGAAATTACTCACAAATGTTAGTGGAGATTTATCACGTTTTTATTAAGATTCTAATTCTATTAAAACTTCAGGCATTTAAAGCTGCATCTATTTTGAAAAGTGATATAAAATTGATATATTTAAATAAAATCAATTAATTAAAAATTATTAAACGCACGATCACAGTTTTAAACAACAATACAGCTTACAAATGTACAATTTACTCAATTATCACCTGTTGTATTAAAATAAAAAAATAATTCGTTCAAGTGATGTATGTATTTATAATTAGCACGCTAATAAAATTTTCTCTGCCTTTAATATAAATTAAAACTCTCAGATAGCTATAGCAAAGGTTTCATCTGGACATTTACAAGGGCGTTTATATATTTTTAAGCTAGTTCAATTATTATTGGAGCAACGTAATTGTAATTCCCTACTCGAAATATCCCCGGATTACTTCCTCGAAAGTTGAATAATTGCCATACAACATTAAATTGGATATTTTCGCAAATTATCGATTATTGTCACTCTATAAGACTACCATATGAGCAGTTTAGGGTTAAAAATCAGTTAATTTCTATGAATCATTCTATTAATTAACCAAATATTCGAAATTTTATCTTCGTATTATAAAGCATGTAAACTATGCCCAAAAAACTGTATTCATCCATTTCCTATTCTTTTTATAAGTTCACAATAAATTTTTAATGCGAAAATGCTAGAGTAGAATATGGGTGAATTTCCACCGTTTAAAAATTCTACTGAAAATTTAAAATTTATACAATAATACATGTTGTCTGTGCTTTGTGAAAACGAAAACTATATTTTGTATGTAATATAATTACACCTTTGCATTTTCGATTCTAGTGTCCATTATAATCAAGCCAAATTAATAATTTACACTTATAATTGAACTAACAAACAAAGAGATGATTTCTCTTCACTTTGCGATTTTAACATGAAAAAAGTTCGTAGTAAATCACATCAAAAATTTAATCGTTTAAATAATTAGTAATATTTACATTTTTGATGGTTACCTCAAATTCAACGATTTATTTATTTACAAAGTTGTGAAGAACAAAGTATTGAACCGGCAATTTTCAAACTGGCTAAAAAAACTATTAATATGACGTCACGATAAACACGTAGAATGTAATGATTCAGCAATCCTTTATGTCACTGATATATCTTGGTGTTTACGTTTTTACCAGAAAATCTAGGGACTTCTCCATTACCAACATAAACGTTTGACGCATCTCTTAATAAGGTTGTTATTTAACCTCATACTTTAACGTCAATTATTCGTAAACAATGGGAAATTAATTAATTAAGTTCGATAATTAGGAAATATCAACTAAAATGTCAAATGATGGGCCTGTTATTAAGGTAAATATTAATTTTCGTTTCGTTTATTATAACTAGAATTTGTAAACATTTTAGCGATATCGTCATGAAGACGGTAAAGGCAAATCTGAATCGGACGACGATAATTATGTCCCTTATGTTCCGATTAAAGAACGTAAAAAACAAAAATTAATGAAATTAGGCCGTTTAGGACAAATTAAAGATTCCGAATTGAATAAACCGAAATCATCTAGTGAGAATGAAACGAATGATGATGATGAAGAGGACGAGATGTGGGGGCGTAAAAACAACATTTCCCTATTAGATCAACACACGGAATTGAAGAAAATCGCCGAAGGTACACGATTTAAATAAATTTAAACACGAATTAAAACAATTTTTGGAAATATTTTAGCAAAGAAAGTCAGCGCCGCTGAACGCCAATTGAAGAAAGAAGAAGAAATCTTGGAGATTGTGGCAGAAAAAAAGGCTCTTATGGGTGTTTCCGAATTGGCTAAAGGCATACAATATAGTGATCCAATCAAAACAAGGTAATTCGATAAAATAATCGAAATTTGATAATTATTTAACGATAATTATAGTTGGAGACCGCCGAGATATATTTTAGAAGCCCCAGAAAGTCGACATGAGAAAATACGGAACGAATTACGGATTCTAGTAGAAGGTGACGATATTCCAGCTCCGTTAAAATCGTTCCGTGAGATGAAATTAAACGAGGCTATTCTAGCTGGTTTAAAAGAGAAGAGGATTAAGAAACCAACTCCGATTCAAATTCAAGGCATACCGACAGTGTATTTGTCTCAGTTTTATTATCGTTTCTAATATTGATTCAAAATTTAGTCTTTCAGGTAGAGATATGATCGGGATTGCTTTCACCGGTTCAGGAAAGACTTTAGTATTCGTATTGCCGTTGATAATGTTTTGTTTGGAACAAGAAGTTAAGTTACCGTTTATCAAAAATGAGGGTCCTTATGGTTTAATTATATGCCCGTCGAGGGAATTGGCGAAACAAACGTTCGATATTATTCAGTTTTTTTGTGATTATTTGCGTAAATATCGTATGCCGCAAATTAAATGTTGTTTAGCTATCGGCGGTGTACCAGTATCGGAGGCTTTAGATACAATACAAAAGGGGGTACATATTATGGTGGCTACACCGGGTCGTTTGATGGATATGTTGGAGAAGAAAATTGTTAAATTCTCCGTTTGTCGATATTTATGTATGGATGAAGCTGATCGAATGATTGATTTAGGCTTTGAAGAGGACGTACGGACGATTTTCTCATATTTCAATGTGATTTTATTTAAAATTTAACAAAATCTATTCATTAAAGTAAATTTATGTATAGGGTCAAAGACAGACGTTATTATTCTCCGCAACAATGCCGAAGAAAATCCAAAATTTCGCTAGATCAGCTCTAGTAAAACCAGTTACAATTAATGTAGGCCGTGCCGGTGCTGCTTCAATGAATGTCATACAAGAGGTCGAATATGTAAAACAAGAAGCAAAAATCGTCTATTTATTGGAATGTTTACAAAAAACACCACCACCAGTTTTAATATTTGCTGAAAAGAAACAAGATGTCGATGCAATTCACGAGTATCTACTTTTAAAAGGTGTAGAAGCTGTTGCTATCCATGGAGGAAAAGGTATTTGTATATTTCTAGAATCTCGCTACATTAATCGTTGGGTTATTGGATTGTTTAGATCAAGAAGAACGATCACGTTCGGTTGAAGCGTTTCGTAAACATGAGAAAGACGTTCTTGTTGCCACCGATGTGGCGTCGAAAGGTTTAGATTTTCCCGATATTCAACACGTTATCAATTACGATATGCCTGATGATGTGGAAAATTACGGTAATTCGTTGATTTATCAAAATTTTCGATACAATATAAAAATTATCTTATAGTTCATAGGATCGGTCGGACAGGTCGATCACATAAACAAGGTCTAGCGACGACATTTATAAATAAATCAACAGATGAATCAGTTTTGCTCGATTTGAAACATTTATTAATGGAAGCTAAACAGAAAGTGCCGGCATTCTTGAGTGAATTATGTTCGGAGAATGAGAAATATTTGAATTTGGGCGATGAGAGGGGTTGTAGTTATTGTGGTGGTTTAGGGCATCGTATTACTGATTGTCCGAAATTGGAAGCGCTACAAAACAAACAAGCCTCGAATATTGGACGACGCGACTATCTCGCCAATACAGCGGCTGATTATTGAAATTTTCCGCAATTGTGTTTTATTTTATTTACTTAATAACAACCTTTATTCAAAATTGTTGTGGTTGTGTTTCATTGTGAAGACGTATCCTTGAGAAATTGAATAAATTTATAAAGTAGATGAGAATATACAGCGTTACGAACGTAAACAGCGTCAGGGTCGGACTTGTGAACTTAAGACTCGACGAATTTCTGCGTCGTTACATTCGTTATAGTAACAATGAATTCATAGATTAACTATTTTTAATTATTGTTGTTATTGTACAAAAGGGCCAAATGCGGCCCTGGGTGTCCCAATTTTGTGAAATTCGAAAACACCAATCTGATAACTTATCAGTTCGTCACAACAAAATCAATAGACTATCCCATGAAATACCCTAAACGTTACTCGATACATTTGAATATTGGATGGAATAATAAGTAAATTTCATGAGAAATATGAATAATGTTAAAAAAATTCAATTACACAAATACAAATTCGATTTTTCTCCTGTTTGATTGGACAAAGATTAATTACCAGGTGTGTTTCATTGAGACGAATAGTGAGTCAATTTTGAACAAAAAGAAAATTTTTAAATTTAAATTTTGCCGCAAATTTCCAATAAACTCTGCCTATTTTGTTTACAGAAATAACTACCGATATCGCATTCTTTTAAATACGGAAATCCGATGGAATTTTTCTTGTGTAAATCCGCCAAATTATCGAAACTACACTCCGTTATTCAAGTGTTCATTGGCAAAATTTGATCCAATCACGTTCAAGCCCGCTTCAAGCTGTACAAATAATCAATAGAAGATTATCGGAATTATTTGTGTAAAATTTTGCCAATTTTCGATAAAATACACGCAATGAACAAACACAAATATAATATTTGTTGATTTGTTTGTTTAGTTGTTGTTAATTGTAGATTTTTGATTTGATTCCATAGAAATTTCGTGTTTGTGTATTGGACTTATTTGTACCTCAATATAGTTTGGAAGTTTTCCGTTAGAGGGCTACAAGTAAATATTTGAGATTCCAATCATACCAGAATCGCAGGTTTGACCGAAATGTCAAATTCTTCGCACAGTTTTGCTTGTTAGTTTGTAACGAAACGGCATTAAAGAATTAATTTTTTCTCTGGCCTATCATAAATTTCAATCAATTAAAAATTGATCAATTGGCAGTGTTGGTTCGATTTTATCAAATAAAATTGTCGGTAAGTGTGTTGGCTGTTAAAAGAGGGTTGAAAATTCCTTATTGCACGTGATTATTGTATTGATTTTCAAGGGGTGGAATTTAATGATTTTTTGGTTTTATTATAGTCGATTTCATTGGGAATTTTTATGATTTCAATTGAATAAAACGATGAACATGAAGTTTGTTCGTTTTAAATTCCGAATTCATTTGGGAAAAATTGATATTCAGAATAAATTACAATCGATTTGGCTTTTTAACCATCAATAGATTATTGTTTGTTTTAAATTTAGTCGACCCAGTAACTTTTTTGTTGACAATAATTGTTTGAATGGAATTTGAAATATTTTTATTATTGAGGTCACTGTTTTCCCCAATTTTTTTTCTCCTCTTGTTCCCAAATCATTTTATTGTACATTGTTCTCTTTCACATTCCTCAACAGTATCCGTCTTGAAAACAGATCAATTAATTTATTGATAATAATGGGAGGAATAACGGAGGAATTTGAGATTGATTGGGAAAAGATAAATAAAATACAAAACATATCCGATTAAAATGTGTTACATCATTCCAACTCTACTCTCTTTGGACAACAAACAAAATTCCAATGGTTTTGATTACACAGAGTACGTCAAAATTCGTTTTCTGTTCTCGTTGTATTCTCAACGATGAATTTTTACCAAATATTTGTCGTTTTTTAAATTGGGAAAATCCTTTGTCGATACAACATTGTATGCCCCTTTCTCAACACATCTGCTCAACATGTGCAACAGAAATGCACCTTATTTCTAAAGAAATATGTAACGGCAGATGGTATTTTTCCCCTTTAGACAATTTGTTAGCGAATCCTCAATAAATTTCTGTTATTTGAAGAATTATTACGATTGCAATTGAATTTTTATAATCAATCATTGCAAGGATTTTACAAATGAAGGCCATAAAGGCCACATATTATTCCATATAAACAACTAATTGATTTTTGAATTAAATTCATTGAATTCTTCGATTAAATATTGGAAATTGTTTCAGCCATGGATGGTGGAGAATCTCCCTTAGAAGTGCTCTCTAGAGCTGCAACAATGGTACAAGAAACCCAACAAGCTTTAATTAATGCAGGTGTGTATCTACTTATGTGTTTACAGATCAGTTAATTTAAAACTATTTCTAATTATTTATAAATTTTAAAAACGAACAATTAAGGAAAAAACTCTAATTTAAACTAATAATTATTGGTACGTCACGGTCTTGCTCTTGGTACTTGTTTCAAGGAATTGCCCTCATTTAAACACAGACATACGTTTTTTTTCTCCATTTTTAGAATACTAATAATAAATAAAAATATAAGTTTATTATTTTAATTTTTGAGGTCGTAAGAGAATCATTTAAACAAAACAGAAAAAAAAAACGTTTATAAATCATAAATATCCACAAAAATACCAAATTTATTAAGATTTTTTAGTGATATGTTCATAAAATTGTAGGTAGACAATTTTTGAAATAGAAGGTCATAAAAATTACGACAATAGGTATTGTAATTTTGGTCTATTATAGAAAGTGTCCAATTGTTTTTGTGTGCGATATTCGTTGAAATTTATCGAAAAATTAAAGCGTATCAGTTGCAAAATTTTAATAAATTCTTTTAAAATTTGATAATAGTCCAGCGGAAAAATTTGATATAATTAACTAGATTATGAAGAATTATAATTAATTCCTTTATATTTTTCAAGTTCTTCCTCCATAAACTTGTAATTTTGTTTAAATTTCCTGGAAGTCGCGAGGGTAATGTTCTTTAAAAAAATAAATTAAAACATTCCACCGGTCGAAGCAAATTATTTTAGTTTTTAATAGAAAATAATTAGTATTTCTTGTAATTGTTGAAAAATTCCGAATAGAATTTCAATTTTTCTTGCGTTTCGCATCACTTGAGCCGTTTTCAGTTATTTTCAGAGGTTTCAAGCTTGCGTTATTGTTAATTTCAGTCTGTAAAGCTGTTATTTAGGTTTGTTTAAGGATAATTTCACTAAATCGAGTTGAAATAAAAATCTTGAAATTTGATTACATTTTTCCGCATTTGTCTTATCTCTTTATTTTTTGGAGTAATATAATTTTTAATTAAAAAAAAATCGGTCAAAAAGAGATTAAATTGTGTTAAAATTATGTTTTTAACGCGTAGCATTTTGCAATCGAATATAAATCGATCCTAATGAGAGAGAGCTTGAATTTTGGTCTTTAAAAATTCAAAAAAAATCCAAATATTTGCATTTTCGATAATAAATATAATTCATCGTTTTCTATAAACATGAAATTCACCAAAACTGATACGAAAAAATATAGACACCCAAACATCTATACGGAAGTTGATTTATTATCATGTTTTCCAATTTCATAATTCGCATGATATAATTTTAGAAAAACAACAAAAAAATCTTCGCGAATTGAGAAGAAAAAATTGCAAATATTTGGCACCGACAACGATATGAACTTGAAATTGTCTCTCTCTTTGTTTCGTTAAAATACCATAAATTTCGGTTAAAATAAGGCAGCAAAAAGTGTGATTCCAACGTTAAATATTTATTGTTTATACAAAGTTACGCCACTGGCTATATCCGCATTTAATAAAATATAATTTATTTATTTTATATAGAGTAGTTAGGGATTGTGTGGAGTTTATTTATTGCTTTCAGGATCAAATCGAATGGAATGCGTGAAATTTTCAACTATTTAACATCATTACGTTTCATAAATAAGTAATCTTTTAAACACACCTACATCATATTTATTTCGTTATACAAAAGGCACAATAATCGAGAAATTTATAATTTCACATAGTTTTCTCAAACAAAACAGAAAATTCCTGCTATTTATGAAAGATTCAAGTTGTGAAGACCGGCTATTATATAGAACTTATAATATACGATAAGAACTTGAATTTATCCCCCGCTATTTTACCTTGACCTCATCATGTACAATTTTCTTGTAGTTTGCAATAAATACTACAATTTACTAACAATAAAAAGACTTTTTAAACAAATTAATTAGTCAGGTTTTCAATTAATGATGAATACAGTCATGGATGTTGTCAGTACAGATTCGTTCTTGAAATATTTCGAATTCCATTCAATTTATTGAGACACGTTGTTTTCTTGACAATAATTAGAAAAATAATTTAATTTATTTAATTAAATTGAGACATTTATCACGAAATTCTTATATAAGCTTGATTTATTTTTACGTTAATCTTATTTCTGCACACTTACGTTTTGTTACTATAATCAAATGGATCAAAATGGGTATATTTTTTATTTTATTTGTGTGTGAAAATTATTATTGCCAAATTTATGAATTTTCATTTTATAAAAATAACATCATAGATAATTTAAACAATAAATAAGTTGGTTGTTTATTTCCTTGATGATTGTTGTTATTGTGATCATCTAGTTCTAGGTAATTTTATTTATTTAATAACGTATTAAAAAACTGGAAAAACAAATCTTGGTACATTTTTTCCAAGAAAACTTTTATTTTCACTTTTATATGGAAATTGCTTTTTTAAATCGTTGATGTTCAAAATTTCATTGAAAATAAGTCAATATTATGGTAATTTAGTTAAAGTCATGTTGACTAAAATAAATTCGATTTACTATACTTTAACAATATAATTTTTGGAAACTATATTTATATAAAATTCGTCATTTTGTTATTAGAAGTAATATTATAAAGTGTGTTTATTCTAGTTTGATCGACTTTTAAGTGTTGCGTATTTTCTATATTTGGCTATATTCTAGCAAATTTTGAGTTTCAAAAGCTGACCCTCAAAAATTGTTGGTTTGAAACAAATGTTTCAAAATCCGACTGTTGTCTAAACTTGTTAAAATCGTCTACTGCTCATAATTCAAGTTATTTAACAGAAAGTCGTTTATTTCTTTATTTAGAGCGGAAGATGGGGCCCTGAAACGCAATATATTTTGGTCTAGATTTATTAAATTTTTACACGACTACTATATGACACTTATATTCAAGTTAAGTTGACAAAATAGCAGTAGTTTGACTATAGTTTATTATTTTTGAATATTGTTGATAAAACTCAACATTAGCTACGGTCTAGTTTCACATAATATTATCGGTATTGTAATAAATAAAAGCAAAAACTTTATTTTGTTAACAATAATAATGTAAACTTTTAAACATTAAATAAACGTACTACACCGGAATTAATAAAACATATTAAAAAAAAAATATTGACAATTATTAGGATGTCCTAAAATGGAATAGATGTTGACTTCCGATTGTTAAAACGTTTATTGAATAAATTATTAAAGTTATTTCTTTTTCAATGATTTGCCTAACATGAAAATTTCTAATATGCAAAATCGGATTATTCGATTAAATTTAATAATTATCATTGTTTCTAAAAGTAAAAGTATTTCGTCAATTATTTCCTAGGAATAAAAATTCAAAAGAAACAAATTTATAGTCAGCACTATTGCAATTGATTTTTTAGCCACAATTCTAAGATAATGAGATCACAATTTTACATCATTTTTGTTCTACGAAAGATCAACAACAATGAACAGTGGCGCGGATTTGTTAATTCAAGTCTTATTTCAAAAAAATCGCGAGTTTCTCGATAAATAACTAAAATATCTTTCAAGATAATTGATTTCTCAACATTTAGAAATGATTTTTCGGAAATATTTCAAATTATTTCATTTGATATTCAGATAAAATATCTTCTACGCCTGTGATGTTGATGGTGGTGGTCTTTGTCTTTAACTGTCACATCTCTCCTTAGGAAAATCATCAGTATAATAACCGACCTTGCTATATTTACTACTTCATTAAATCAACTTATCCTTTTATAATTAAAAGAATATCTTCACGTCTACGTTCGTTGGTTCATTCGTTCATCTCCAACAACTTAAAACTTCTATAATTATTTTCTAAAACGTATTGGAAATTTCAATTTTAATAGTGGTGTTGTTTTTTAATTGAAAAAAAATCTGAAACAAGAAGATGAGGAAAAGAGAACCGGTCAAAAAGGCTTTATAATAAACGAACGAAACTCGACCTTAACAATTATTCCAATAAGACAAACTGTTGTAGATGAATTAAGAGAAGATAAACAACAGGAGAAAAAAAAAGAAACTAATTACGTATACCTGAGAAAACGTCTTCTCTACCTGACTAGCCAGAGGTTCTTATGAATGAAGAAGAGACAAGGTTACTATTTCGAGAACACTAGTCCACAGTTACACAATGCCTTTCGGTGTTTTGTTTGGAAAATTTAATAATTGTGAATTCAAGTGCTAAATTAGTTTTTCTATTAAAATAGTTTTTTTTTAATTTAATATAAAATTGGTGATGGAATTTCCATCAATGTTCGTTAAAGAGTTAATGAAAGTATCATTATTGATGACAAAAACTGAAAATAACAGAGATAATATGGGAAAACGGCTTTTCTGGCAACCATGGCTCGATAATTCAGGTATTTTCAATTGAACGTTTTCGTGAATTGTTATAATTATACTATAAAAATTATCGCTTTCAATTATTCTATTAATTAACTATTATTATTGAAGTTAGTTAAATTTTAATTGCTTTCATTCGATTATTTTCGGTTAAATTGTTTTATTTGATAAGTGATGCAATTAAATGTGAATTCTTTCGTTGGCCGACAATAATCGGGGATAAATACCGGATGTAGTTCATCTTCTATTTGGATATGTTGTCTTTTAAAACGGCCTTGGTAGGTCGTAGACAGTGATAGAGTTAATCTTTTGAAATGCCACAAATTCATCGGATTCTTTCCCTATTAATTTCGATTAGTCTCAATAGAATCGCCATCAAAACGGCGGAAATCTTCAAAATTTACACCAATGATGGATAGTCTTGTTAAATTAGCAAAATTGTACACTACATCGATTGTGATTCAGTCGACTTGACTTTAATTTATAGAATTTTTGTTATAAAATTGTATTTTTTGATGATTTCTAGAGGATTCATCGAAACAATCTAACAAACAATTGCCGACAACGAAATGGAAACGTGATCGACGTTCTCGTCTACCGGAATATTCACGTAAATCAGATCCGAAAATTACAGAAACCTTCGGTGATTCATTAACAAATTCAACAATAACAACAACAGCAACTTTAGAAACAACAACAACAACTACAACGACAATAACACCAAAAAATAATCAAGAATCATCAAATGGTCCACTTGATATGAGTGTACGCCAAAGGGGCTTGCCACCACCCTCTTATAATCAAACTATTAGCAACCCCAGTTATCGGTGTGGCAATATTAGATATCGACCGTCTGTTATACAAAATAATCGCGAAGAATTACCACCAGGTTATTGATTTTTTTCTTCTATAATTGAAAATAATTTGTAAACTATTGATTGAATTGCAGGTATTTCAATGTGTGATCCGATAATTGATGAGCATTTCCGTAGATCGTTAGGCAACGATTATTTAACATTATTTGCAAATAATAATGTGACAAAAGAGACAATTCCAATAAAACAAACACCATTAACAACAACGAAAATACCTACAACGAATGTTATCGAATTAATGGATACGGCTGGTTTATCGGTTGATGATCATTTCGCCAAAGCATTAGGTGATACTTGGTTGAAACTAAACAAGAAAGAACAAGAAATCAAAAATAATAATAACAATAATAATGAGAATTTAGTAACAATTTGAATTTGATTGTCTTCTCGATTGTGTAATTTCAATGTTGTTGATAGTTGAATAGTGGAACAGATCGAAGTAATGTACAAATTTTGTGTAATTTTCCAATTTGATTTTAGTAAATTGGACAAATATGTCCAATTATTGTAAATATCTCCTATAATCAATGTGGTTGTAAATAATTTCTTTGTATATAATTATAATAATTAATTGTTTAATTAATATGGAAGATTTTCGTATGCTATCATTAAAATCGTACCTATTTCAGTTACAATTATAAGCGAATCTTACCTTATGGTTTGGATAAAACAGTGGGTATTTGGTGTAAGAACTGATTTCGTATGGTGCTAGAATTTCGTTTCGAATCTTACCACCACAAGAAAACAGTACTCAAGACCAAATCTTCAGTTGGAATAATATCAAACACCAACAATTGTTGTGTTTAAGTAGAAATCTGTTGTCACACTAAAATACTTTAATACAAAAATAAATATAGATTTACAACCAGTAAAAGGAAAATTTAAAACCATCTAAATACAAAAAGTTTTGATTAATATTTTACTAAGAATTCAATCGTCCTTTATACCGTATCACCTCGCTCTATATTTCTTTCCTCTCACACGTTTCGTTACCTTTTTCCCTTCCGTCACCGGCTACACTACCACCATCACCACTGCCACTACTACCACCAGCGAACGTTCTATTTCGTTTTGTTTCCCCATATTGGGTTTCTTCACGGTGTCGGATTCTGTGGTAATTCTGTCTAATCATACATTTTCCAATTTCGTAAAATTTTAACCAAAATTCGTATAAATAGAACAATAGGACTAAGGCATTTTGGACAATTTCATTTAGGCTCTAGAACCACCAATTTAAGGACAGTTGTCCAAGTTATAATAGATTGAGATTAATGTGTAAAATAATAGTGTAATTCGAGTTGTTCAGCTGATTCGTACAAGTACCTGCAGTATGTAATTTAATCATCTGGTAACAGATCAAATTTTCCAACGGAAGAAAAAGACAAAACAACTCGGTTTCCTGTTATAGCTCCAAACAGGTGTTAGAAAATTTGACTGGTGATATTTTTCACAATTTTATTAGATTTAAAACAAAACAAAAAACAATAAATACGCATATTTACCGCAATTTTGAAACGCTGCAATTGGCAAAAATTTTGACCCAACTCCACTATTCAGACTACAAATCACAATTCACACTAAAACCCCTTTACAATTTCCTTTTCAAACTGTTTCTAATTTCAAATAAAATAATCAATTAGTATAATTTTCTAATTAATTTGGTGTATTAAAGCGCGAATTTTGATTGATCGCGTCTTAATGTCCATGAGTCACGATCCAGACTGATTTCACCATACATACACACACATACACACTGTTTTAGTAGTGGATGGCCGTTTGTTGCATCAATGGGGAATTGCATCGCCCCATTTCAAATTATAAAGACCAACCCCCTATACCGAAGCTCCAACGCCATTAGCACTATTTGCTTGTCTTACCGTTTCGACAATATTTAGGGGGAACTACTTTCGGTGTTGTATATGAACGATTTTTTTTTCACTTGAGCCTGTATTGAACGTTGGACAAAAAAGGGTAAATAATTGCCGAACGACAATAGAGGAGGTAGTACGATTTCGGGTTAGAAATCCATAACAGAATTGTTGGAAGTTGGTCGTTTTCGGGGGCGAATCTCAGTAAATTCTGGCACCTGGAAATTGTTTCTTATTTCGAAATTACAGATTTTTAGAAAAGATAGAAAGCTGATAAATATCCCCAAATTTCTCTCCTCCAGGAGTTTCTTTAGCAATTTAATGAGGATTGGTTTTTGTTGCAGGACTGGCACAATTTCTAGAAGTAGAGGAGAAAATCCAGTTTCAATTGCATAACATTAGTGCTTTTCTGCTTTAGAATAACTGAATTTGCCAGTAACATAAGGCAAATTTTAACTAGCTACAAAATGAGAAGAAATAGCCATGGATTTGACTTTATTCCTAGACGAGGCAAGAATTTACAAAATCTCCCTTTATCGAGATTGATTTTTATAATATCGCTATATCGATTGGCCATCGATAATTTATATTTTATTCTAAAATTTACCTGAAATTAAATGATTATTAGAAATAACGGCAACACTTATTATACTTTACAATATTCTTGGTTGCCTATCTACAAAGTAGTTTGTATTATTCGCGCTGTAATATTGGTTGCCTAACAACTAGAGATTCTAGCAAAATTTCCAAAAAAATAAGAAAATTATTAGATAAATTGCTAGAGTTGTGGTTAATTTTCAATACTTTTCCTAGAGCTTTATTGAATTGATCAATTGTATTAAAAAATAATGAGGCAGAATCTAATTTGACCGATTTTTCAAACAGTTGGAAAATCGGTTTTTCCAAAAAAAACTGTCATTTTTCATACCGACTAAAAGCATTCCATAAGAATAATTCTTGTGATCTATAAAGAATAATAGGGAAACGGTTTGGTAAAAGAGAGAAACTCGGTAATAAGGACATCAGTTTTTCAAAATTATTTTGCTTTCTATGGAATTGTCTTTCAAAACAGAATTTCTGCTTATTTCACTAATGTCTCAATCCTTAAAGCTTCTGGCACCGTGTATAAAATAGACGCTTTAATCAGGATTAAAGCGCACAAGTTGAATTCGGTGGAAACTCTGCCAAATGGGGCAGTGGAAACAACCCTGTTCCCAAGACAAACAGGCACCGGTTTTATTCATTTTTTCGTATTACACAACTTTTTATAGTCGACGATTTGAAATTCATAAACTTTACGAATCTATGGCGGTCACGTAACACTAGGAAAATTATGGAAATTTTCCGCAAAAATATAATAATTCATCAATTTTTTTGTCGATTCCTATTGAAAAACAACACTCCAATTTAGGTAATTCTTGTATTTTAATTATTCGCAAATAATTATAACTTTTCCCATTATCTCTTTGGATTTAATGATTTCTGTTTTTTTTTGGTTCTGTGATATTAACATTGATTATTCACTCTATATTCAAGAGATCCTTATTAAAAGTTGGACGTACTGATTTTTGAGAGATAGACATAAGTTTTATACCCATCACGCTATGTATCTATTTATACCAGGGGTTTTATTATCGGAACTAACCCTTATCTTTATCGTTTATTTTATGGATTTGTTTGTTTATAACGACTTCTTATCTTTGTCACTAAAATCATGTTTACAGTTTTGTTGGAAATCAGTCACTCAAAAAAAAATCAAACCGCTATTATTATAATAATGCTGCTATAAATAGGGGTTGATACTTTCTACAAGCAGCCTAAATAGTCTCAATTTTATTAAAGTCATAAGTTAACAGATTTAACCGAACGCAAAAAAGTGAAAACCAATAAATTACAACGAACAGAAGTATGAATTAATTAATAATTCAAATAAACTTTCACAACTTGATTATGACTTTAGTTTGTACTTTCTATCGTAAAATGAAAATTTAAATGAACATTTATCTTATACAGTAACAGTATAATATATTTTCCTTTTAAATATAATTTCCCACAATGATTTATTCAGTTTACGTTCATTTTAGGGTGGAAATTTTTCCGTTTCTACTACAATGGAAACCAATTTTATTATTTAAATCTTATTCGAATTTTACACAACTATGTAGTAGGAATATACTATTGGGCTTTATACAATTATTTTTTTTGTTGGAGGCGAGTATTATTGAAAAGTTTCTAGTAGAAAACTTCGTGACACTGACATATATGCTGTATGGAGAAATTGCAGGCAAATCCCAATGCATATTTTTCCTTCTTTTGTGATAGTTCTTTCGCCAACATCCTCATCTGGTCCGTATTATTCGGAAATAGAACTGTCGAAATTATGTTATCGAAAGATCATAAAAACAACCCAACGTTTATTTATGAATTTACCGACCAAAAAGTGGTTGATAATAGTTCGGTTTTGCTGACATAATCGGAAAATTCATGACAAATTCACCGTTTGAATTTCCACTGTTGTAAGCGGAAATTATTATCGTCATCATATAGAAATTATCATCAAATAATTTCAGAATCTGATGGAATTGTAAATTTCCTTACTCATATTTTCCATTCACAAGTCGTCTTGTTGATGGGAAATACATATGGAAATGGGGTGTATATTGGAAAACGGATTACTGGGGAAATTGAGAAACATACATAGCCAATCTTGGTTTGTTTTATTGTAAAAAAAGCTATTAAATGGACGTCAATTCAGGCCAGATATCAGTTGATGCCATCGTTATAGGATGAAATAGGCGAGACCTCAAGTCTGTCTTCTAGGACACATAATTCTGTAAAGGATGGCAAAAGGAAATAAGAGATATTGCTGTTATCCTTTATACAAATAGAGGTCGTATTTCAAATCGAGTGTAGATTCACTATTTCCTTAAAAGAAATAGGAAGAAAGACTGATGGGAGAGTGCAGGTGACATGTTCCAGTTGATGGTCAGCATTGATTTATATCTTGACTAGTTTTAAAAATTTGTCTTCGACATCAGCCTTGACATGTTAACAGTGCAACACAAAGTCAGTTGATAATAGAACAAAGATGGAACGGGTGCCAGATAAAAACGAAAATTTGTGAGCTTAAAGGCTGTTTTTGGTGTGAGACGCTTCTTTAAGTCGCTGACAAAAAACGATCTTAACGATGCTGTTATACGATAGCCTTCGTTTTCCTTTGTCTATTTTAATGAAAGGAATATTTCTAGCTTAATACCAATAGGAAAAAGTCGTATTTAATCTAATTTATAGAGAAAAAATTCATAAAGCGATGAAGAAAATGGGAGGATGCGACAAAAGATTTCAACTTATTCAAAAGTTATAGAAAGAACCCGAAAGTTTCCACATTTTCTTATTTTTTGGTGGTAACGGGGATTTCTTTGTCAAGTATTTGTCATGTTGTGGATGTGTAAATGTTTTATACCTTGTACTTTATGGAGATTATTGAGAAATGTATCTTTTGTGTGGATGTCTGAATGGGAATTCTGCAGTTTTCCTTTGATACTCGATTCACGACTGCCTAAGATGCTTTATCTAAAGATGTCAGTTAACTTTGATAAGCCGTGCTTATCAGACGATCTAATTAAGCGAGCTTTCTATCGAGTGAATATTTTAATTCTATTTCACAGACGATCTACATCAAGTTCTTGTTTTTAATTCATTTTATTTATAAGAATCTTACTTTTCTACATTTGAGAATTGTATGGGAAGAAGTAGCGATTTAATTTCGAGTTTTATTAAGTACAAAACTCGCTGTTCTTTTGAATTTTTTATCGAACACCTGTTCGTTCCGAACATGCAAGGTAAGAAAACGTTTTCATTTTCATTTTTTCCCAGTTGTCATTCGTTCCCAGAACGTACCTAAACATGTTTAATTTCAGACTGAAAATAGTCTTTGTACGGGATCGCGCATTTTCGAATATAAACTACAATACAAATTTCATCTGAGCGAATGGAACGTTTAACTAAAGGGAATGGAATTATAACAAATTTGCTCGATCTGAGACAAACAAACAGGAAAACCAATTTTATAGAACTATCGTCAAATTACAGTTTTAATATTCAAGAAATTGGGCTTCATTTTACATTCATTTCCAATTCTTCCTTATTGTGATTGTGATTTCAACTCAGAATGCTTTTCACCTGCTTTAAACGAAGATATTGAGGATATATGAAATTGAATTTGAAATTATACCACTTTACAATCTACTAAACAAACTTCATTCAACCCTCGAGTAATTGTTTAGGAACGACGATAATTACCTGAGCTATTTTTCGAGATGTTTATTCAAAGGTGACCGTTGAATCTAGACCAGAATCTTGGGTAAAGTAAACTAACACGTGTTGAACTTTGATAATTAAATTGCGTACGTACATTTTTGGATTGTAGCCCTCCTACTATCTTATTGAAACCCGAATCACTCCGATTTTTGTTTAGAATTCGTCTACAAATTCCATCAATACATTCGATTCTAGTTATTGTAGAATAATTTGACATTATCAACGATTTATGGAGGTTGCCATTTACGGTTCAAACGATGTGAATCATCTTGTAGAATTAAGAATTAAAAATTACCGGTTTCAACTTTAAACTGGACATTATATCAAATATATGTAGATTAGCATTTCTGTTTTTGGTTGAAAACTATTTTTAAAATAATTTGCATATACAGCAGTACAGTTGCCGTTTATAGCAAACCATTCAGCACGTGTCTGCTAAAGTTTAACAATAATTTCTCAGTTATAGGTGTAGATTTGATGGAAATACAAACAATAATATCATTGTAAGTATCTTTTTAAATTAATGTAAATAATTATCGTATTATTTCATTAAAAATTTTCGTTCAACACGTGTATGGATAGATTTGAGTATGATAATCCCATATAATTGTCCGAATATATTCCTATATAAATAATAATAGCTCTGTATGTTTACAATTAATAATCACTGAATTTAACAATATACTAATCAAATTTGCTCGCTTTTAACAAATATTCCGACATTTATAATTTGAAAAAAGTATATATTTACATTTGCTTTGTTTTCATTACATTAATTGAATATTCATCGGTATTAAAAACCGACTTCATTTATTTAATTTTATCTGTGTGTAAATTTATTGATCAGCGATTACAACTGAAAATTAGGCTAATTAAATTGTCTGTTAATTACTTTAGTAATGAACACGCAATTTGATCGATCTTCAATTATAAAATCTGAAATTTATTTGTATTAATGATAAAGTGATGATAAGAATGATTCAACAATAAAATCAAATTTACTAAATGGATGCAATTGGGGTATCCATTAAAATAAGCTTAAACTCAAATTTTATGGCTTCATAATTTGGTTATTTTATCCCACTATTGGTATAACGATTAGAATTGTCTTTCTCAATCATTACTTCATTACAACAGGGTTCTTTTCAGTCTTCGTGAGGGGCACAAATAAAACAACTGCCATACTCTATTTAGAAATAGTTGACGGTTATTGTGAGGAGAATCGATTTCTAAATTCTGAATAAAAGGCATCAAATAACTTCAGTTGAAATATTTGATCGCGGAATTCAGTTACCTCAAATTTGGTACGAATTTTGTTGTTAATCTATCGGATTATAAAGTGGAATACTCGATAAGGTGTTTGGTGTCGTTGGTCAAGTAGTTCTAAAGTTGTACGGGGGCTCTAGTCGAAACAGCCCACGTTCATATTTTTATCGAAAAAATAATAATGTGGTAAAGTTACCAAATTTCATTGAACTTTGATCTTTAATTTTGCAGGCAGTTTTTTGAGTTTTTCGGTTTGAATACAACTTTATCGAAAAATAGGTGGAATTAGGTTCAAATTGCGTAAAATTATAAAAACTCCTCTGATTATCTGTTGAAGAAAGTTTTTCGTAAACTACCCATAGATTTGCGAACCATACGTATGCTGGTGTCATCGTCTTGGCACCAGGCCATAAAGTTGTCTGTTTATCCGATGATTTACGATATCAGATAGAAACACTATAATGGAATCCTGTAATATTATAACAGTCCTTGCAATAATACCCCACACTGAAGAAGTTGAGCTTTAATCTCATCTCGCTTAATGATGTTAATAATTTTTAAAGTGACTCCATTGAGAGCAATTCGCAAATTCTTCAGTTTCTCGTAATTTATTTTGCGCCGACAATCGACAAAACAGCAGATTTCCTCGTTTTGTACGCTTTTCCGATATTTAAATATTAATAAAACTCGATTGAAACTCTGCCGGACACAAACGAATATCGATTGGATTGTATTCAATGTAGAATCAAATCGAAAAAAGTGCTGTATTATTTGATATAACATTAATCAATTTATATAAAAAAAGTTGTAAAAGTGCAGCCTTTCAACAGTTATCGTAAAAGTAGCAATATGCCATTAAAGAATAATATTGAATTGGTGTGTTAAAATAAGAGAAATTCAACTAGGTTGTTATAAATGATAATAGTTGGAATAGATTCGCATAGAGTAGCTATAAAATTTAATTACAATTAACCGCTGAACGATCCAAATTGAATAAGTGTGTATCGTGGAAAAGGCTGCAATATCTGATGTATATATTGATGTTTTCAATATCAAAGTGACTTTATAAATTCAACTCTTGAAATCTACTAAGCAAACGTCTCTGTACAAATCCAATAATCTTAGTTTGAATCCAACTTTGAAACAAGTACATACAATATGTGAATATTACTTGATCCCAGTCCTGGTATTAACTATATTTTAGTTAGCATGAACCAATATATGGATGTTGCCTTTTGAGTAAAAATAACGTCAATACGGATGCATTTTATGCAACTACCACCATCTGTCTATTCAATAACACTATTTGAATACATTGGAGAATTTCTAAAGTTGTAAAGCAAAAATGGATCTTCCAATGTCTGTATTCTCGCTACGTCCTTTTATTCCCCTTCATCTTTTCCGTTATCTTATCTAGAGATGTTATTCCTAGTGATTTACAAGGAGTGGTATTAAACTGAGGTTTGTTTTTGTCACATACGTGGAATAAATTATTGCTCATTTATTTTATTTCGATTTTATCGATAACTCCAAAGTTTTTCTATAGTAATAAATAATAAATGTATTTGAATAAAATTCGATCAATTAATCTCGTTTGATTGGGTCTCTTTCCATTTTCCAATTAATACAAAGTAGCACCTGTACTTTAATTAAACAACGAAATCAATTTCCTATCCAGTTTTTTGTTATCAACTGGAAAACACATTGATAACATTTTTTTGTGTACTTTAATAAATCATAACGCCGAATTCTTTTTCTAATATAATTAGGATCTAGATTAAAGATCGCATCAATATTGCGAGGATATCCTCTAGCTGTTCGCTTGATAATTATCAGAGCATCTAGAAAAAATTCAGGAACTTTTATGATTTTGGACGAAAATCAATTGCTCTTTCGTAAAATAAGCACAAATAATCTTTTTTATAATTCAGCATTATTATTAAATTAGCAATTGGGGAGCTTTGAAGATCGGAGATTTTGAAGTACGTCGTGTTGAATCGTGTTTGAGTTTTTCGTTATCGTTTCGACAAACAAGAAATTGGGAAATTAGGGGGATTTTACAGAAATTTATAAATCAGGCCATTTACGATGCTTATTCCCGGAAAAATACAATATAAAATCGCATAAATATCTCAATTTTTCACATTGGAACTAATATTTTTCGTTTACAAAATTCTCCATCGACGGAAAATCTTTCTTATTGTTAAAAGAAAGAGGATTAACGAGCGAGGATCAAGCGATTTATCCATCACAAAGCCGCCAGTTTCAATGATTTATTTACTGTTTACCAGCTCGAAATAGGAAGTAGTTGCGTGAATTCTCTTTATTTTCAGCTGCACTATGCAAACGTGGAATATCTCGTCTGTCTTTGATCTACAATTTACCGAGGCAAACTTTCCCGTTTCGTGCGGCCGAGCATTACCTCATTCTATCCCACTTTCATTACAAACGTAGATCCAGTTTCGGCAATCTTATTTTGTGCTCATTCCACTAATATACAACTTCGATAAAAACGTTCGACAATTCAGCCGAATCTGGCTCGTAAAATCGGCTGAATTATTGTTGTATCTCCCCTATGCGAATATTTTCTACTTGAAATTCAAATTCATACTGGTTTGTTTGCTGCGAAATAGACGGATTTATCTTGATGGAACTTGCCAAAGCGGAGAACTCTATCTATTTTGTTGGTTATTTAAAAATAGTGGATAAAAGTGATTGACAACTGGTGAAATCGTGAATGATGGACGATAATCGATACTTTCAGGGCATATCTGTTGCTCATTATTATATTGGTAGGGTTATTGATGTTCTCGAAATAGCTTGTCTGGTTCAATAAGGTCAAATATAGCTTATCGATCAATAGACACTTGTAAATGGAATTTCGTCATTCCTATTTTAGGACCATACAAATTTGTATGAATTGAGATAATCGTTGATTTTGTTTTGGTATCAACGAGTTCACTTTTATAATAGGTTTGTTTTACCAATTTTGGATTGTTGTTTGAAAAATAATGCAAACATCAATTGAGGTTTATTTTCTGTGACAATACATACATATGTCAAGGAAATAAATTCGACCTTTAATTGTACAATTGTGCGTGTATTTGATTGATTCAATTCCAAAATAACCGAAACTCTGAACTCATTCCTGTTATTTTTAACGATACAATAAAATGTGCGTATTTTCTTTACAATTCTATTTAATTTCTTGTAGTGTTTTTGGTACAAGTGGAACATTCCTGTATTTCCGTTTGGTCCAAAAAGATTCGGGGCATAAAAAGGTAATGAAATTTTGTTTACAACATAAAAACTTTACTATTGTAATCAAATAGTTGTTTAATAATGCGTGAAACAACATAAATTACACATAGATTTTATTAAACTTGATCTGTTTAAATATTTGTTCGAGTTGTTTAATACGACCTCTATTGTTGGTTGTTTTTTCCAGAAATTCTTTTCTCCTTGAAATTGTAAACAATTCAGTAGGATCAATGATAATATAATAAACAATAATTTTGAATTATAATAGGGCTTTAATAGCCTTATTATTTCCTAAGTAGGAAGTGTGGATGACAAGAGGTCCTTATCGTAAGTTTACATATTTGATATACCTGTAGGCAAGGACCGGTTCCTATACTTATAATCTAACCGTTTTACAATTTATTCCAAGTTCGTGCTAGAAACACTACGAATTACTATTACAACAGTTCTAGTTAACAAAACATAATTAATCCCTAATGAATTAAATAAGATTTAATCGATGAATTTTATGGGAATTCTAAACTTTATTCGTATTGTTGCAAACTTTAATTTTGCTTGTAGAAAGTCTCAACTACATTCATCCCTTGATACGTCCGTAAAAGCTGTTACAGATTAGAAATATAGTTGGAAGTTGAAAATTTTGAATTGCGCGCTGCTGTTATCTATATGAATTTCCAACCTCAAAATTTCAATTTTATAACCTATTTTTTGACGGGCGCGAAATCCAGACTGTTCAAAAGAGGTGTAGAAATCGGACTCAAACATTGATTGAAGCATTGATGCATTTGATATCAACACAAATTGTCGTTTCGTCTATTAATAACGCAATTCACACTATAGAAAATTGAACAGATCGTAAAAATCTCGCTCTAATTTGTATAAATAAATCTTTTGGAGTTATCAAAATTTTATTTCTTACATAAAAATTGATTATGACTTGTTTATAAAACACCAAAGGGAAAAAAACAAACATTATTGACATGGATGTCTGTATCGGTGATTTTCTACAGTTTGCGTGATGGAAACCAATAAACCAATTTGTAACCATAAGAAATATCGATTGAACTTCATTATTATTTATTGAATCATCACAAATCGCCTCCTTGTAATATTAACATGGATCCAGGGGCAGAAATCCTTCAGTTCTGTTGCCGTCTGCTAATTTAACCTTACTGCACTATCTAAACCAGAGTTTCTCGAACAACTTAACAAATTTCGATTGGGAAACACTGGTGTAGTTTTATTTAGAGCACAATTTGTTTTAAAGCAATTTAAATTAAATTGAAATGAAAACAATTAGATTAGAAGAACTGTTTGAGAAATGTTTCGAGCAGACGTTGCTGAAATGAAGTAAAATTGGTAATTTTGATGAACTAGTGACGATTTTCATTCATGAAATTCATCCTGAAAAAAGCTTGGTGCTTGTCTCTGATCGCTTAAGGGCAGTCTGGCACCCAACTGGGCGTTCATTGTTCATATTTTAATTATTCACATTAAACTGAATGGAAAATAATGTAAGCATAGACAATTCGATTAATTCATTTAGAAGTTGTACCTTTTTTGTATTGAAATTCCGAAATTAAGACTAAATAGGTTTTATTAATACCCTAATTTACTTTGTGAATATTTCAAGAAGTTTATTGTTTTTTGGATGATTGGAATAACTGGCGGCTGTTATTCCTTTTTTTCTCCCTTCTCTTTCATTTGCTTGTTTACAATATAATATTGGAGAAGTTTGTATACTGGCTGTTTATTATCGTTATTATTATTGTTTATCTCCATCGCTCCTATTAAATTTGAATAGAATCGATCCCATTGATTTCCCCCTTTCGAGGTCCGCTTCTCTTAATACTAATTTATGTGTTGTTCTAACATAGAATACGCCGTATTTGTAAATATTAGTGAAATAGATGTTAATATTGAAATTTATAATGAGCAGAGGAGAATTGTGGTAACCTGCGCTCATACATTCATAGGTAAATATAGTTTACATTCAGCAGCATCTGCTAAATGATGATCAAAATGTAAACTTTGTTATCATTGCTGAATATTCTACTGCATAAATTAAGATTAGTCTGTATAATTACCTAATGTCGGTATAGAAGAGTGCAACTTGTGAAATTATTTGATGAAGTTTCAACTAATTTCGGCCTATTTGCATCAAAATTTTAGAGTTTTATCAACTAATTTCTAACAATATTATGGTATAGTTTTGATACTAATATTTTAGAACACGATATAAATAAATTGACCTCGATTTTATGCCACGCTAGACTAATAATCGCAAATAATCGACCGAGTTTACCTTAAATAAGAACACCGAAACTGAAATCTGTGTCGTGAATTATTTTCCATATTTATAAACCAAATTGAAATCGGCTTGATGCTTGAACGGATACATATTTTTACAGGATATTTCACTAATTTACCCCTCTTTTTTGACTGTGCTTAAAATCAATTTATAAGGGAATTCACAGTGAATTGTTCTATTGATACATTCGTGTACTTTATAGATTCAAAAACAATTATTTATATTGGTTGATTTACATCGAATTCGGTATTCTTAGAAGACATAATTTATTACAACTCCTTGTAATCAAACTCGAACATTGAAGAGAATCGTCTTCATTTTCTATTGAAACTTCTGGTGTTGTTATTCTTATTGTCACACATTTCTGATTTAGTTGTCAATTGAATGACGTGCTTCAAACTAATTGGAATTTGATTAAAATTTGAAGCTTTTTCTATTAACTAAAATAATCCGAATTATGTTAGAAATAGTGTATCGTCAATAATACCATTTGAAATATTGATTGTTGACGGTGTAAACAAAGCAGTGTTGATAAATTAAAATAACAACCAATTGACGGATAATGGCATCAATTTAATCTTTAAAGGTTTACTAGAAAACGAAGTTAGCGAAGATGGTTCGTTATATTTGTTATAACTGCTGATGTCAAGTATCAATTGTGATCTAGCGTTAGATGTTTGATAGAATCTTAAAGCTCTATGGATTGTCTAAAAGTGCTTAGACTGCCTTATTCACTAATTAATAAAACTACGTAGGAGGTGTTCTACTTGTAAATATGCTTCTAAAATTAACTAGACAGTTTCGATTTTCATCGACTTGAAGCTTCTAAAATTGATGATGTTATCATAGAAGTTTCTTATTCAGTCCTTGAATAGTTGACAAGTTAAATACTTAACAAGTTTTGTAAAATTAATGGCCTGTAGATGTGTTGTTGATCAAGATAAATTTAAATATTGTGCAATATAAAAACAAGTAAAATTAAACATTCACAATTAATGTAAAGACGCTGGCTTTTTAATTCTCGAGTCATGCAAATTTGTATTTTTCCATATAGAATTGTGCAAATTAATAAATGCCACATTTAATGATAATTATACTAGTCGTAAAATACGGCTATTCAAACTTTGACTAGGATAAAATAGAGGTTGGAATATATCTAGTATTGATTTTAATGGGGGTGGTCGAGCTGAAAACAAATCCACTATCACGTAACTAACATCTAAATAATAAATAGACTGAATAAACGATAAAAATACGTTGATAAAGCGGAGAAATTTCCGATAATTGTATCGAATTCTTTTACCAGAAATTCAGGCTAATTGAATTCAATCTATTGTTGATAAGATGTCATTGTAAAGTGACAAGAAATTATTAACCTATTCTAATCAAATATGCCAATAGAATTATCTCCCATCTAAACAAGAAAGTAAGAACAGTCTTGAATGGAAATTCGGATTAATAACTATCGGTATTCAAACCGGTATATATTCAACAGAGGGCTTAATTGATCCAATGGGATTAACAACGAAATTTCTATTGTAACTTTGGAATTTTCATAGAATCTTAAAGCTTCATCGAATTTCAAGAAAGTTCTCTAAATACGATTTGATTTTTAATAGAAATAGAAACGATTCATTGTCATTTTTATGGCTTTTATTTTTGAAGAAATTATTAATATAACAACAACACCCACTTGAAAATGAACAACATAAATACTTTGCTAATGTCGCACGTGAAAGTCGATAAAAATATAGAATGAAGTGGGGAAAAAAAGCTAATAGAATAACTTTTGTCATCCTATTCTATTTATGGAATGAATTCAGTATAAAGGGAAAAGGTTAAGCTGAATAATATGTTTTATACGTAAAACATCTCTTGTATTTTTGTTTCCTTCCATTGAAACAGCGTACTTATTTACTGAAAAAAATTTCAACTTTGTACCGTGTAATTTATGAAATACCTGTTGAAAATTCTAAATACATATAGGAGAATTCAATATCATATGAATACCAACAACTTAAACTCTCTGTTATTGGTGTTATTTTTCTTTTTTTTTTTGAATATTTTGAACAATACAAGTTAGAGCTTGAAATATTTTATAAAGCATCCTCACGATCATCAGTACTTCATAATAGCGAAAGAATCCAACAAGCATTCGTTTGATTTTAATAAAGCTGCAGCAAATTGTGCAAAATTTTTCACAAATGCCTTATATTTTCTAAAATCAATTAATTGTAATCAAAGGATTTTCTCAATTTGAGGCTAAATTTTCACAATATTGAACTCTTATTAATTGTTTTTCCTGTATGACTATCAAATAGAGTGGCCTTTAATATAATAAAACTGAATAGCAATTTAATAAAGAGGCTTTCCTGTTACATACTATATATGAACATAATAGATGCATGTACTCATCAACTTTACTTGAATCAACCTGGATATTCAGATTTGTGAACAAGAAGCCGTGTAGTTTGGTCCGAATGCGTCCTACTAAGAGATTATTAGCGGAATTTCAATGCTCTATCGAATACAATAGGTAAGAACTTGTCTATAGATTAGTTGGATGGAAATGTTTCCAGTATGGAAACGTTGAAAACCAACACGAATGGATTTTAGATATGAATATAGTTTCCATGTTACTCTATATCTGCCTCTAACATTACATAGAGAAAAATCGGTGTGCTTATAATGCCGTACTTTAAGCACCATTGTCATAAAAATCATAAAGTTTCACATTATAGTTTTCTATCTTTTCATTATTTTTCATGTTCGAAATGTAAACCAGGACGTTATTTTAACGCAAAAGATCGATATCCTGTTGTATTCAGTTCAATCTATTTGTACTATTTTCAAGTAGATTTAGTATTACCTGCCAATTTCAATCTACCAAGTTCATTTTCTATTCATTAGAGAGTAGAGTAGATCTATTTCGAGCAAAAAAGCGCGAATTCAATCGAAATATCTACGTGTGCTTTTATAGAAACGAAGAAATCTCAAACACAATAATCTTCAACTTAATTAGTGAGAAAACTGTTGAAAATTAATAATTATAATTGGAACGTAGTATTTTCCAGATTGTTGAATGGATATAATGAGATGGCATTGTTTCAGGTATATTTTAGATTCCAGTTAGAGTTATTCTCAGCTAAGATACAATTCGAGTTTGTTGCATTATGTTTTATTCAAAACTTTTTCTTTACAAAAACGATTTGTAATAATTCTCATCGTTTCTTTTTTTATGTCTGATTTACATCTAACATCAATCAGAAAAGTTTCCATGCAAATATCTCATTAAAATCCATTCTTTTATGAGTTGGCGTTTCATTTTTCCGATAGTATTGTTAAATTTCCACGATTTTTTCGGCGATTGTCTAATTAAAATTGCAAGCTTTTCAGTCTACTGAACTGTTGATACGGCGACCATCAGCCAGTGTTTGCCAGTTCAACGTAAAGCACAATAATGTAACAGATGGGAGGAAGTGGTAGATTTGTTAGGGAGGCTTTCAAATAATTGGTATTTATACGTTTACTAAATAAGTAAATCCTAGTAGAGAACTATAGTAGTTTGGAGCTAGTTTTCGACAAACGACACCTTGAATGGCTAACAGATAAAACGTACAGTTACCAAAAAGAAATGATAACACTCCTAACGTTGACGGAAATGGAAGGAAATAAGAGGGAAAATATATAGAGATAAACTCACCATTCTGCCCATTAGAAAGATCTTTTCCAACACAAACCCTGACCCTTACTATGGACATTTTTGAAGAAGAGGCTCACCCGTTATTGGATTGATAATGTCATTTTTTGAGGCACAAAAATATTGATAAATCGTCCAAATCAAGTACCAGTTGTCGTATTAAAGCTCTTAAATGTAATCGTTTTATTTTCAATTTTCTTTAACAACAGATTAAATGTAATTACTATTTAATTAATTACTAATGAACGAATTATTCGGTTGAATTGTGTGCATTAATTAGGGCGAAAATTAGAATATAAGTTTTGTACTGAAAAATTAAGATTCTTGATATAAATCCGATTAATTAGGAGCTTATCATCGGGGTTATTATTGCATGAAGAGGACCGCTTATGTAATTTATTGATAAGCCGATATGGAGTGGTTTTGAACATATCCCCGAATTATATCGATGATCCTCAATGGTAGTGGTTATCGAAATGTCTTTGTTTTTATAAATTGGACCATCTATCAAATAGAGTGAGTCCGTTTTAGGAAGTGTATTAATTTTCTAAATTCGACCGAACACACAGTAAACTTTCCTAAAGAGTAAAGGGAACTTTTTGAGATGGAATAGAAATGTTAGGTTGTTGATGATTTCCTTTTATCTTCGTCAACATCAATCAATGCCCTTAAAACTGTATCCTTTCAACAAGACTTTCCTCTTTATATACTCTTAAAAGATTCGTTTATTTATTTAACATCAAAGTTTCATTCAAATTAAAATAATTAACATTTCCTACAATCAGTCGATGTTGGACACGAAATGCGATTTACAACAATTTCCCAGTTTCGAATCGTAAAGACGAATGGAGAAAAAAGACGGGGCAAATTTATCGAGTCACACAGTTTTTAGGTCGCATAGTAAGTTTTATCCAATTACGAAAGTTTTCCTTCATCCTGTCTTAAGGTAGACCGTATAACAGAAAACGATAAAAAAGAAGTAAATTGAATTAGTTCGATGAAATCTTTGATTTTCTTTGCACTCTTTTTATTAAAAAGTCGATATTCGAAATTTATACAAAACTTATCGATTTGTAAATAAATTCTACAAGAGAATGGAAATTAATTCAATTAATCCAGTTTTCTTCGGATATCCGTTAATTTGTTGATTCTACATTGATAAATAAAATTTTCTTCAATTTTCGTTTAAAAAAATTCTCTTATGTTAACCTGAGCGATAGATAATTGTAACGTAATTCTATTAGTTCGAACGTTCTTTAATTTGCACTGTCGATGTTGAAACTGAAGCACTTCCAACGACCACCTTTTTGACGTGCGGTTAAGTTTCAATTTTACTTTAATGACTTTCCTAGGAGAAATTCCATCTAGAAAGATGGGAGCTTATTATTTATAACAAGGGGGATATCTCTTAGAGGGCAGCTTTTTCATCAAAATAAACGACAATAGCTTTTTCGGTGTAGTTGGGAATGCTGTAAAGAATGGCAGTTTGATAATACAAACCAATATAGCAATCGTTTTCTATACTGTTGGAATTGTATTGAAGGACGGAAATTGTATTGGATGGAGAACCAGATTTTATCTGTTATTGTATCAATCGACAGGTATCCAATTGGACGAACAATATGATAAAGAAGTGAAAGGGGCTTGATTAATTTTATATTTTTTTCATTTTAATGGATCTTAATTTATTGAAGAAAATCTGTAGTTTAATAATGTTACCACCTTTATTGGATGCAACTTGAATACGACATAAACAAACTTCCAACAAAATCGCCTCGATTTATTTTTTTATTTTCCGCGTCACCTATTTTAACTCTCCCTCACTCCATTTGTAAAAAACTATAACAAACCAATTTACAATTCTAATTTAATCATTAATTATTCAATGAAATTCCAATAAATACATGACGGAATACTAGTAAAGTAACATTAAAAAAATCATTTCAAATTAATATTGACGAGATTGTAAGTTTATTTTGTAATAGATGGAAATTATGTTTACTCTGGCCGTATACATCAATCTCTTACCAGACAGAGTTTCCTAACTCATTTAATTTTCCGATAATTTACTTGGCGGTGAAATAAATTTATTAGAGAATAATTTCGATACAATTTTCCATTGAATTTTTGGAAAAATCAACACAACTTTTAAAGTATCATTAATTTTCCACTTAATAACAAAACACTCCAACTCAGACAGGGGTTTTAAATAAAACTGTAAAACAAAAGAATTATATTCTTGTCAAAATTGATTTTTAAAGATAAAATGTGAATAATTTGTTATTTCAATTAGTTCCGTTCCTATTTCAAGAGTTCGTCTAGAAATGGTGGAGGCGCCGGGTCAATACGTTTCGTTCGCTTTCCCACTATCAAATTTACGTACAGATTTATTCGTATTGTTTTATTCAATATTCCAGTTCTTTGCCCAACGAAGATCAAATAGGATCAGACAGACTGAAGAGATATTGCGTGCTGTCGAAATCTCAATATTTTTTTTCTATATGCCACATTATCCTCGATTTATTGATCAAATTTTCGTATTATGTAGACATTATCAACTGTATTCGTCTTTAATTAAGCTGACTGTTTTCCAAACAATAATTGGTGGTTTTTTAAAGAAAACATTGCTGGAAATTTTCGTTGTTCGTTTCGGAGAATCTGAGTAGAAATCGTTTGAGAATGTACGATGAAAGGCAAACTATTTTAAATTTATTGATGCTTATAATCAACTCATTTAGTTTGTTTAAATTGCAAACTAAACAGTTAATGAATAATGAGATAATGCCATTACAGGTCTAATTTGCCGTCAAAGTGCACGTTACAGTATCAATTAAGTAAACGTACGTTAATTGGAGATGGACTGTGATTTATTCCCGTTTTACCGACGGAAAAAGCCAACACACACGATATAAAAGACCAAGTTTTCTAATTAAAACGATTTACATGTAAAACAACAATAAAAAACCTATTCAGTAGATGGGAATTGTTTTGACGTAATATCAAGCACCCAAATAAATCACCGAATGCTTTATAGTGGTTTTGATGAAAAGTAAATTTACACATAAAATATATTGAATTGAATTGTTTTATAGACAGATAGAAGTTTTGTGTTTGTATTTCACATTATTTAATTTTCTGTACGTGTATTAGTTGTTGTTGGTATCAGTGTTGAAATTATGCTACAATTTCATTTGAACAGTGCGTTCATAAAATACGGAAAATGGGTCCATTAACGTTATGTTCTAATGCACAGTTTTAATAACCAAATATATCCGTACAATACATGATTAATTAACGAATATTCACAAGTCCATTCATATAAGTCATACAATTTTGTTTCTCCTGTATTTGTCGTTTTTTCCACCCGTTGTAACAAATAGGCTTGTTTTTCTTCTCGTTTGTAGCGTTATCTTTGTATAAATAGACAGACATAATGGTGCCATCTTCCAAACTCGCCCCAAGCTCTTATTTTAATGATTCAACGAATATTTCGTTTCCATTTCATCATTTGAATCTTGTTTCGATCTCTACCAATTCGTATCGCCGAATAGACGACACCAAGAAGGGAGTGAAGAGGGTGGAAAAATTAGATTACGTATTTAATGCTGTTAAAACAGAAACTTGCAAATTCATTATTAGAATGTTCACAGGTGTGATTCGGCGGAAATCTTCAAGACTTTAAAGATTGACGTATATTTATTTATTAATAGTTAAATAATTATGTCAACGACAGATTGGAGTTTAATTTATTTAATGAATTCTGGTCCGATAGATAATCGTATTGGTATGAATCTAACGATGTTCTATGCATTGATACACCAATAGGGGGTGAATTTCTCTTGACATCTTCATTAGTTCTGCTTGGATACAAGAAAAAAAAGCTAACTCTAGCCTCCCTGCAATCCGTCAAACGCAAGCTACAAAATGTCTTTCTTGAAGACAGTCGATTCGATTCTTTCGATTGAACATTAACAAACTTCAAAGTGATCGACGTAAACAAGATGGAAAATATAGTGAAACGAATTCGACTTGATTTTGTCATTATTTAAGTCTGTATATTTCTTTGCTATTCGTTTGTTTTTCTAACAGTAAAATAATGTAATTAAAGAGCTTTTTTCTAAATGAAATTTTCCATAATCTCGTAAAAGAGATGGTGATTTTTTGTTTAATTTGAAATATCAAAAAGTTACACTGTTTTACCGTTTAACGTTTAGCACGTTTGCAGCTTAATTGAGAATTTTTATGGTAAAAAACATTTGAAAAATACCCACCTGTATAGACATTGTACAAATTCTAAAAAATATAATCGTTTTTAAGCTAATATGATTAATGAACCCTGTTGTTGATGGAGTAAAGCGCAAGTAGATAAGTCTCCAAAATAATATCTTTCGATCGATTTGCTGTATAACTCGCTGTTTATTCCAGTTGAAAACAATCTATATGTTTATATAGTTGGAATTCATCATCCCTTTTTAATAACATATTTGCGTACTCATGTAGACTCAGAATGATAAACTGTGTATGAAATTGTTTCTTCTTCCACTAAATTTCAAATCATCTATTTCAGACAATTTTCTATAGTAAATTGATATATGTTTGCGAATTCCCAACGACAAGTACAGATTCTTTTGAATTGAACATATAGACGACAAAATATAAAAACCCGATAACAAATAGTTGTAGATTTAGTATTCAAAACAGGTAAAAGTTGGTGGAATTCTCTTTCGTTTTCCGCAATTTTTCGCCTGGCCATTTGTTTCGTTCCTTTTGTGTAGAACGGCTAATGGTGGAAATTATCCAGCCACACATTTCAAGTGTTTTGATCATCTGTTACTTTCCATTCGTTCTACTTTCCTATTTTTCATTTTATACAAACAATAGTGGCTCAATTTTTTTCGCCTTTAAGTCGATATTAATCGTCACCGTTTCCGTGTTGGAGTATTCCTCTATCGTCTGCACACTATACTTTGATATTGGATAAATGTCCATTTGTCTTCTTAACTGTACAAGCTTTTGTTGGATTGTCGGCCCGGATAATGGTGATTTATTTTTCAACACAACGTACAAATGATCAACACGATTCTGTTAGATTCACTTTTATCCAATTGATTAATTCTAGAAAATATACGACCGTCTATTTGTTTACTTTGCTGTAAGTAGCGCTTTCGCCGGATGGAAATGAAACAAAAACTCGAATAATTATGAAAATTACACGGAATTGTTCAACCGAGTTGATGCTTTTGTATAATTTTAAAACAAAACAAAGACTTGGTGCAACTCATCCGATTTGTCGACGATTAATTGGATTACTTTGTAGTCCTGATTGGGTTTTATTGGACGTTGTAGGTAATAAACTTGGTAAATTCCGTAATTACTTGGCCAGTTTAATATGATTGCCGTTGATTTGGTTAAAATTTACACGTGAAATTCTCGATAGAATCCTGCAACAAGAGCCTACAGTGATTATCCATAAATTCTAATAATAAATCGAAATTATTTCATTCTAAATCGTATGGGAAGTTCAAAAGTCGAAAGCTTGTTTCAAATAAATAGTCCAATCGGGTATTAAATATTTCATCTCTTGCAATCTTTTCAGTTTTCTTTGTCTAACACATTTTGTTTTATATTCAGCTAGAGGCCACGACTTTAACAAAGAGTCATTTATTTTTATTAATCCTGAAGGTAATTTGGATATTATTCTACTGGGTGCTACAGTATTTCATTTCGTTTGTTATTTCTCTTTTTTAATATCATCATACCTGTCGGGAGTGAAAAGTATCGACACGGATGAAATTTCGCCGATTAAAAATGTAAACAAATAAAAAATATACGAGAAAATCCGGTTGTATTACATTAAAAAACAAAATTAAAGAATCCAATGTCATTTTCGAATTGAATGCGGTAGATTTTGGCGCCTTGCGGTTTTCCAACTAAACACTTTACCGTTATATTGAACACAGCACATTTTCTGTTTGAACCTTTCCCTAATTGGATTATCGACATACATACTTTCGATTTTATAGATGGTACGGGTGGCAACTGATCGACAAGTGAATTTTCGCCTACCGTACAACATGCCAAACAGTATAGATTTTATCGTATTCACCCGCTAAAGGTTAGCCTATATCCGATACATTTTCTACAACATTTACTAGAGCTGAAAGTCTTTAAGGTTCTCAAATGGAACAATAACGGGCAATAGATGACCAAATGGATTGAACCGATATGGGCGGTTTGATAGCCATCGGGAAACACGCAAGATTCGAGAATTCACATCCGCATCTAGTTCTAATTATGTAAAAGTTTTTGACATTATTTGAGGGGATACTTTTTTTGTATTTTCTCTTCTTGTTAAACAAATTTAAAGTGACTGTTTTACTGTAAGTAAATTTAGATGTAATTTGGCAGCGCGATAGAAAAATTCCTCATCGTTTATCGGTTTGAAAATAATCTGCTCTCTCTATTATTAGATCAGATGTCACACAATAATAATACCACAATTTTTCTACCGTTTTAGATTCGTCTAAATTTCCACAGAAAAGCTGCGGAAAACTCACAGTGTGTTGGTAATGTATGCGGTAGTTGTTTCAAAACGATTTATATTTATGACTCGATCGTGAAATGGTGCGATTCTCCTTTATTTCTTGTTTGAATTTCCTCAAATCATCCGTTCCTGAGGTTCTTGTTTGTTAAAGAAATCTTCCATTTCTAGGCTTAATTTAACGAATAAAATAACAATATTATGATCGTGAACTGACAGGAGGCTTACAAATGAAATTAAATTTAATAAATTATTAATAAAGGGGGATGTGCGCAACAGCTGCAATATCATGCATTAAACGTAAATATTGAACTCAGTGAAAAGAGGGTTTTATCGTATTAAGAGGAGCTTTACATTCAAATCCTGTCCTATTTTGAAATCGGATTAATTTTCAACATTCAAAATCAAAATTATCATTATTAATCTAAATGAACGAAATTGTATTATTAACAGTTAAGTTCATTAAAACAAATTCTAATTGTCTTGTTGTTATTGTTGCACAGATATACCTCGAAAGTTCAGTTTTAATAACAAACAAAACTAGAAGAAAGCTCCTTTGTTGGTTGTTAGGAAACTAAATATTACTTCAGTTGAAGCTTTTTGTTACATTTTATTTTTGCATCCTATCGTGAACATATGGTCGAAAGTTTCATTTCAACACTATATCAATGTTTAATCAAGAACTTCCCTTTTATTCACCTGAAATTCCCTCATCATCATTTCCTTAGTGAAATCCACCTTTTAGAATGAAAAGCTATTTATTTTACGCCACGCATGCGGTTTTTTCTTTAAATATCCATCATCTTTACTGTTTAGCTCACAAATCTTGCAAACATTTTTTCTTCTCTCAAACTTATCTCTTGAGAATGAAACAAACCAAAACTTTATATTTATTGAAAACGTCCAACGTGCGTGTTTAACAGATGATATTATTATAGTAGAATCGTTAAAAACATATCTTGAGGCTTGGTGATTGTAGCGGAGACAGTTGATGGAAAAAAATTGAGATATTCAACAAAAATTCGAAACGTTTTTGCGTTACTGGCAAGTTTTCAGATCCTTTGGGATTTCTTGGGAGAAATTTTACAAACTTGCCCAAGTATATTCATGTCCGAATATTGCTTAATAGTGGAATTTAATGAGTATCAAACAGAAATAATGACGCTGCGAATTTTTAAGACCAACGTCTTAGATTTCGTGTTGTTTTTCCAATGTTCTGAGATTTGCTATAAATGCCGTAGGTATAACGAAACTAATTAACTTCAGAAAATTTGAAATTGATCCGAAATACTGGCGACAATGGTAATATTACAGAAATCGGATTGTTTTTGGTTCGAGTGTCATTTTTAACCAAAGAATTCGTTGGATTTTATTGATCGACTTGCGTACAACTGCAGTCGTATTTTGTGGATAATCTTTGGAGAAAATCCTTGGAAAAACACCTGTCAATTGTGCTCTAATCGACAATTGTTCCACATTAATATAATTAACATCAAGTATTGATTTTCTTCTTTTTTCTTAAAAAATACAAAACAATTAATAGTTGGTTTTGTGTTGGATTTTCTAAAGATATCGTCGTTTGCGGAATTTAATAAGTCGTTATAAGCCACGCTTTCCACTATTAAATTTTCAATAGAAATTTTACAGGACAATCTATGAGGTTAGTGCTGGTGTAGTTTCCAACTGTTTTAAGCCTCAAGTTTTAATTTACTTGATAATATTAATAACACACAAACCAACGAACGTTAGACCAAATTTATAAAGTTGGTGTGACCAAAATAGTTCAAATAACGTCGACATTAATTTATAAAATGGCCCCAAAATCACAATTCTAATCATGTACGATCGACGTTAATCAATCGGTTTTCTTTAACGAGAATACTGAATATTTTCATTCAACCCCCGGTATTCGATTTGCTAATGTTTGAATGCTGTAGTCTTACAGTATAATGTGGTGTGGATTGAATAATAAAAAAATAACAATACAGAAACTCCAAAAGGCTCGATCGGGTGGGGAAATTCTATTTGATACTAACGCCGAATATTCTAAAAGGTTTTCTCCAATATATAGAAATGACGACTTGCAAAATATTCAATATAGCTTAAACTTAAAAGTTCCTTTCGGTTTACAAAAGTCAAAATTTCCGATTTACTCCTCTGTTAAAAGTAATTGTAAATTGGACGAAAAATTATAGTTTGATAATCTAATTAGTGGTGAGGAATGTGCTGGTAAAAAGGCGGAAATAAGGGTGTTCTTTATTAAATACACTTCCTCACAGGAATATAAGAAAACTAAAATAATGAGAAAGAAAAACTCCCTGTGTAAATCGTTGGATTTTATAAGGTCAAGGCTGTTACAATCATCTACTTGACGACAAGGTAGCGTTACAATCCATGGTCAGTTGTTGTAGATAGATAAGAATTTCAGTACACGTAACATGACCAATTTCTTACTAGATTCAGTTTCGGTTAAAGTTTGCTACGTGCTAAACATTCAATTCGAGTTTTATTCAAACTATCCCAACTGTACGTGGATATTTGTAATTATATTCGATTAAATATCGAATTTTTGAGGCCCAGAAAAACTACGCCTGCACTTGACACCCGATCTCTCCGGGTAATCATTAAGTTTTCTAATAGACCGGTTTAGCATGTTCGCAACGACTATTAAGCTTTATATAGATCGTGTTTGAATTGGTGCAATAAAGTTTCCATTTCAGCAAAGAACAGCATCTGGCCACTATTTGGGCAAAGATTTCCAGACTCTCTCGCAAATATTTCAGTATGTGTGTGCATGGTCTAGTAGTAGGTGAATATATTTTATGTTGTTGTATTTGTATGTGTGGAATTGTGAATCGGTCGAGCCGAGCAGAAGCAAAAATCCTAGGTTAACCGGGAGAGGGTTAGGAGATATTCCTGCTGAGCGTCGCGACGTTCAGTGTTCTGGTGTCGATGGTGCCGTCATGATTCAGTTAATACGCGCCCGCATACTACACGATAAATCGTAACGTAATTATTTAACAATTTCATTCGCTTCTATTGGACGATTTAAATTAATCCAAGTGGTAATTGAATGGAACTTTATTCGAATTAATATTTGAAGTTATTTCGCCAAAATGCCGAAATTACAGGTGATTTTTTACGATATTCTACTTGTTGTTGCTTGTTTTATAACTAAACGCAATTGGGCAAATTTCTCTGATTGGTGAATGGAACGTTGTTTATTACTTGTTTTTCACGTTATCCATTCATGAAATATTATTGCGCTCTTAAAAGTGTTAGAATTATTTTAACGGACGAATTTCAGTTTACACGAAAATGGCATTTTTCCGTTTGACCGCTCACAAGATTTCACCGATCAAATCTTTTACAGCACATTCGATTGGTGGTAATCCAATTTTTGATCCTTTTGATGTTCTAATTCTTCCAACAATTTCCTGGTAATTTCGTTAACGCTTTTAGCATTGAATCTTCGGCAATGGATTGAATTCGTAATCCAATGTGCGTCTATTAGTTGAGTCCCTGTGATAATTAAATTGTTCCAAACTAAGCTAATTTGAACTACGAGAACATACATCGATAATTATTCGAATATACAATCGATTTAAATTTTTAATTCATCTATCGTATTTAGTTACATTAAGCGGTTGGAATTGTAAGTTTATCTGCTGTTGAACGTGTGCGAAAAGATCTCCCAAAGGATAGATTCAGGCTCAACAGTAAACTTTATAAAACTCCCATAGCAGATAATTATAGCAGATTCTACATGTATTTCATGGGTCTTTCTTTACATAGAAAAAAACGTAGAACAGACAATAGAAACAACATTGTTTACAACGCTAAATATGCTTTAACACGTTTACATATTATACATAAAATGTAAATTACACTAGAACAAAGTGCCAATTGATGTTGCAACATTTCCACAATACCGAAGATATATGACTGGATAGGATTCATGAATAAATTCGCCTAGTTAACAAACGTGCAAATCTATTCGAAATTGGATTTATTTTTACCGAGAACTCACCCCATATCTTCGTACATCTTATTCAATTTAAACGTGTTAATTGGGTATGAATTAAATTAAACAGTTACTCTCGACACCACACCCCATCGGTATCGTTGACAAGTCATTCTTAACAGCACGACTTTGATGTTTAGTTCCAAATTAACACTGAATTTCAGCATATGGATAACGTCATGTATGCATTAAAAATCTGTTTACAATTATTGTCCAGACATGTCGTTATTCGATTAATTATCGTGTTTACTTTCGGATGTTATAAATGTTTAATTAAACTGAGAGCACGATCAATCTTCTCTAGTATCGCTCAAACTGATAAACATTTCAAGTGGAATATTGTTTTCGATTTATTTATTACACACGAAATTTTATCGAAATTGCCAAAATGCTGGTACCGTCATTACACGAATTTTAATAGAGAAATTTAATAGAAACTTGAGTGAAATTATCCCAAGTTTCGATTACCATTTCAACTATAAATGAAGATCTTCACGTGTAGATAAAGTCCTCACGTGTTCAGTTTAAACACGTGCAAAACGAGTCCGATTGAAAGTTTACAAACTCACATGCAGTGGAAATGTCGGCAAATAAGCGTACGTTCTAAATTAAAATCAACATTACGGTAGCGAAAAAGTAAAAATTGGCTGAAATATCAGGAAGTAGTCGCAGTATGTAAGCGCAACATTTAGTTAATTGCAGGATTTCGTTACGCTTCAAATATAAGTTGAGGATAATTGAAAAAAATGTATTTATTTACAACAATTTTCGATAATTATATCCGGACAAATAATGTTGAAGATCTGTTTCCAGGCCGTTTGGGTAGTTTCGCGTATTTTAAAATAATTAGCTTTGTTGCCTTTAAACGAACGTACCTTGAAGCGTTGTTTAGTGAGAAAATTGAAAAAAGTAATGTAATTTTGGTTTTTTATAAGAACGAATATAGAATTTCATTAGAATTCCAACAATATGAAATAGAACAGTTCTTTTATTTTCTTAACGCCTCTTATAAATGAATTCTTTATAAGAGATACTCGAACAAAACGAATTGTGATGATTGATTACCGACAATCCATTGAATTAATTGAGAAATTATAAAAAAAGCAATTCAACTAATGGTCCAATAATGGTGTTATGAATCAAAATTGATGATTTATCCATTTGTAGATGTGGAGAATCACGAACAATATCCTAGCCATTGATAAAAACAATAAACCAATCTAAATGAACATCTTTGCAAAAAAATTTTGCTACCACCGCGCCAACTGACCCGGCAAAAACTCGATTAGCGTTAACAAATGTTTCGAAAAAAACGCTGCAATATACCCAACCGGATGTAACGATATTGTGTCGAAATTTGGGGGAAATTTGGCGAAATCTCCCAACAAAAACGCTACTGTTATAGTTTGTAGAGCTAGCCATTGAAAACTTCTAACGCTCCTCTTGAGGCTTCTTTTCGAATAATCAATAATTGTATCGGATCTGTTTGATGTTCAAACTACAAGAGGGGCTCGTTGAATTACTCAAAGAGGGCATTTTTACTTTATTACTTTCATAAGTTATTTACCCCGTTTCGAATCATTATGTCAACAGCCCAGCTTGCCGGCTATAGAGAGCTGAGGTTTATTCAGGCAATTAAAGTGGATAGTCCCTGTTCGTTTTGTTTATTCTCGTTTTTCATTAAATAGAAGCCGCCACTCTAGTTTTTTTCGATTATTTCCTCCACGATAATTTCTTGCGGTCTATCTTGAGGCGGTAGCATTGTAAATAAAACAACACACGTTTATTTCCAACTGTTGTAATCATTGTTAAATGTCGCAATTGGTTCGGGATTTGGTTAAAGTTGAAGTTTTCAAATTAAAGGCAAAACTACTCCCATAAATGTATGTCAAAGATAGTTGGTATTAATATGAAATGTGCGCTATTGTCCTATAAATAATTGAAAAGTTTAATAACGAAAGGAAATCAATACGATTGAGTGAAATACGAATAGGTACGAGTTTACAAATAAAAATAGAATAGGAATAAACGTGGTTTCGTTATTATTAATCTTCCCAACGTTTGTTGTCCGATATTTAGTTTTTCAACCGTTGAATCCAATATCGAATAGATAATTCTAAAATTAAGACTAATGTATTCATAGAAAGTTGGTGGAAATTTATGTGAAACGCATTGAATTTTCTATACGGTTGAACTTTCCATGCAATATTACCGTAATCTAATAACAGACTTTAATAAATAATTTTTTTATTCCTCTTGGTTGTCAAAATTTCGCTACTACTTAATTAAAATCATTGAATATTTCCACGGTTTTAAGCGGAATCATGAATAATGATGACCGGCCCCCTTTCAGCTCATCACGAGTATTGAAACCTTTTTCAAATTCTGCCTTGTTGTTGATCATTAACACACTATTACAACTGCCAATAAATCAACTGATGAATTACCCGAAATGTTGGAACTGCTACTTTTTCCATCGTTTATTTGACAGGCCATTATTCGGCACGTAGAAAAACATTCGAATTATTCACCATCAAATTGATAATATCGATCATCAACGATTCGGTCTTATCACTGCAGGATATTAGGAAAATACGACGAAACTTACTCGCGATCGTTTCCACAGTTGCAGATCTGGAGGCGAATTTAATGGGATTACATATTGGAAGTTTTAAATAACCATCGGCTGTGATTATGTCGATCCAAGAAAGATTGTTTACATTTTGGAATAATAGAAAAACAAACCAATACAGTGGCGCCTTGCGGGCTAACAAAACAAATATTTTCCCAAGGTCTCTTTTGGGGGAAATTATAAGAAAATACCCCGTTGGAACTATGATAAATTGATGTTATGGACCATGTTTGCTTTAAAAACAAAGCAAAATTTATGCCATTTGTCGTTTAAAATGATCATTTTTATTTTTTGGTTGAGATCACGTTCAAATTCGTTTTTATTATCAAACGTATTTGACTTTAGAGCCAATAAATGTCTAGTTAAACGTACGACAGTTGGAATTATGAACATGCTTCTGTCATTACAATAATTCTCCAAATTTCATAAAAGTGTAAATATTTAAATAAACTCCGTTGAAATACACCGAAATATTCACTTTAAGTTTTGATGAACGCTCGTTGTTTGTCAGAGTTATTACAGGATTAACGATTTTATGATTATTAACTAAACCGTTTCAAATGGACTCTATCGATTTTAACCGCAACTGATTCAATCATTCATTATAAAACTTTAATCATAAATAACTTAACAACTGCAGTTAGGAATGAACTTTTCTGTAAACTTGTTAGTTTATTTGAATTTCTACCTACTTAATACCGAACATATTTAGGAAACTGTTGAAAACGTTCTATCGATTTTACATTTTCACCGTTAATAGTAGATTTGGGTTGAACACATGCCATAAATGACCGCAGTCTGGCTAGAAACGGCCCATATTTGCTGGTTTATTAGTCATATGCAAAATTGTAACGATATTAGAAAAGTTGTTGCCGTTGTTATCTTATTGTTATTATTATTTGATGAATTTTGGGTGGATGGATTTTCATTTTCCATTATACGCATTGCTAGGAGACAACCCTTCTTCTAGCACAAAATTCATTATTACCCCTGACAAGTGAGCGGATGAATACAAAATATGCTTTCAATTTTCGTAAAACCGTTTGCTGCCGTACAAATGCATCATATATCTTTATACGTTATAAAATTATGACAGAAATTCCCATACCATTAAATAAAGTGCTTCATTTTCTTTCTGTAAACACCACCAATTCATCAGTTTATAAATGAATCACTTGTGACAAACAAACGAGATTATTTTAACCGTCAAGCTTTATTGTTGTTATTGAAATTTGGAAATTTACCTCCAAACGAAGCCTCTCCATCTTGCCAACAGTACAGGTTTACGAATCTGTGTAAAGTCTTTAAATGTTCTTGTTGAAATTTCTTGGCTCAGGTTTATAACGATGAGATTGCAACGTAAGCTGAAGCATTACTGTATTGAAGCTAATATCGATGATACAAAATAAAAATAAAACCGAAGTCTCTTAGACGATATTTGAATACTTGTAGAAGACTTTGAAAAGCTCGCCTAAAATTTATAAAACCGCCGGGCGATAAGATGAGACATTCGTGTTTTAGATCCTGTCAAAGTAGCTTTGTTGGGGTACATTTGACCGATAATGTGCCGGAATAGCGTTTCTTTAAATCCGGTAAAAGGAGCTAGTCTTGAACGATCTCCACACAAATTAGATTCAAGTTCTATTAGGGTCTTCACCTGGTCCTGTCACACAGAATTATAAATGGTAAAGGGAAGCTACCAGATAGTAGTCTTCTTATCTAGTCGATTTAATAGGGAAACTTGTATTTGTAACTGTTGAGAAACGTGTGGGATGTTTGAACAGAAGATTCAAGTTAATCGACCGTCTATATTTTCCGCCCTTTGCTATAATTCATATAGCCGACGTGTGGGTGTCATATTTTTTTGAAGCACTTTCCACTTTCGACAACTTTTTGCTTTATAAATTAACAAATTGTAAGGCGAAGAGGACAATTAATTTGGAAAGCCTCTCGAGAATAAATTATTTCGTTTCGTTGCTTTACAAAAATTCGATTATCAACACTTATTCTGTTCCAGATTTGGAAAATTAACGGAAAATTGATTCGAGTTTATTCGACAACTGAAGGCAATTGCTACATTTCCACAATCTACACCGATAATTACAACAAAATTATCGACGATAATGATGATGAATGTGACGATATGCTATCAACAATATTTAACGTGAATTTGCCGACAGTATGGCTCAGTTATTGTTCAACATTTGTGAATATTTCCCTACTATAAGACAGAAAAAAGTAATAAATACGTTAATAAATCAAATTAATCCAGAAAAAAGTCGAAAACTTTTCCATAATTTGTATTAAATAAAGTGCTAATGTAATGCGAGATATACTAAATGCGTCCGCGTGTGCGGCACTTTTAGAAAATGTCAAATGGGGTGATCCACAATTATTATTGTCATTATCAGTTCTTGCCCTTATCAATGTTATGGTTATTGTTGGCAACTGTTTAGTGATAGCTGCTGTTTTCTGTTCATCAAAATTACGATCAGTGACAAATTTATTTATTGTCTCATTAGCTGTTGCCGATCTACTTGTTGGTATTGCTGTACTACCATTTTCATCAATTTGGGAAGTATTCAAGGTAAAATTACTATTATTATTCTTATCAATATTATGATAGATAGTATTGTAATAATGATGAAATGAAGAAGCAATATGAACGTTTGATAATGTACAATAACATTGCTAGCTACCAAATTAATTAATTAATTAAGTAAACAATTGTCTCGTTCGCGATTTGTTTCCATTAATAAGCTGCCAATTCGTCTGTAAGTCTTGATAATTTCAGTCAACACATAGGTTTGATAGAGGGAACGAGGCTTTTGTTCTATTCACTTACAGTTGCTATTATCATTATTAATCTACAAAAGCAATTTCTATAACAATTCCTTAGGAAATAATCAAAACAAATTGTAATTAACTGAACAACCAGGATGGTTTAATAAGAAATACACAAACATCCACACAAATTGGATAATCACCGAATGTTTGTAAAAGTCTACTAACTAATTGAATGAAATTATGTCATTTGTACTAATAATTAGGATACAAGTTCCTATAATTAAATGCAATTGATAAATTCTTCCGTTCAACAATTCAAGTCAAGATTTCAACAATTGATAAAAAAATAACAAAAAAAGAAAAGACAATTGAAATTAAATGGAAAAAGTGCGATTACATTTACTTTTTTTTTTGATGTTTACATTCTTAAAATTCCTTTTGTAGTTCGACTTGAATTCAACAAAAGAGATGCTGCTTTGTTCGGACACTTGATGGAAAATAATTTTTATTGAAGATGAAAATGGATTTCCGCCAGAAACTAATTTGTCATTTTAATAGGTGCATTGTGTTTAGACACGGTTCCTCGTTTCACAACAATTTCCCCATGAATTTCTGGAATAACGCGGAAATTATAAACGATGGAAAAATCTGAGTATAGAATTGGAATCGTCAATCTTCTATGCGATTTCAATCATTGCTCATGGGGCATTACAACAACTCCTTGTGGGTCAGAGAAAAAATAGAATTCTGACGATTGTAATTTAATTGAAAACTGTAGTTGTCTTTGGGGGCAGTCAAACGGATAAAAGTCGATTTGATTCAAAGGTTCATATTGAAATTTTACAATTTGCGTTCTATCCATATTGGAGATGTTATGGAAGTGTTATAGCAGAAACAGAATCGGAAACAGTTTCTTTAAATATATTTCAACAGAAACGGAAGCGAATAGAGACTCGAAACAGGTACAAAAAGAAACTGATAAGCCTGCTGAAAAATCTCAAGATTTGGAAAACGCTCGGAATTTGCGGTATCTTGCGGGCCAAATGGTCAAATTATAGGAGAAAATATCAAAAAATATAATACGATTGTTTTCTGTGATTCAATCGGTATTACTCGAAATAAAAACTCTCATAAATACTCCTTAAAATGCTCTTTTTAATGCTAGGGTATTCATGGAAATATCTCATTAAGAAAGAGATCAATCAACTTTTAAAATTTGGCATTTTTCAGACACCGTATGGCAAAAAGTTCTTTCAATTTGTTATAGACTACGAGAAAATCATTGGAAAATCGGTAATTTGCTAAGTTATACGGAAAAGTATGATTCTTCAAAGAAACACGTGCTCTTATATGTAACTGAAAGTTTAATTGGATTAGTTCGAAACAAAATCATCTTCGGAGGCCCTTTAAAATGCTATTTCTATTTCTATTCATTGTGATATCGGTTCGAAAAAGATGTACTTCGGATCTTCAAGTTTTAATAAATTCGTATTTCTCGAATATCAGTGATTTCCCTTATATATCCGGAAACAGAAACATAATTCTCAACATTTGCGGAATTCCGCAGTTACGGAACAGAAATCCGCAATGTCTCTAATCCACTTCGTTTTGTTTCAATAAAATCGTGATTTTTGGCTGTTTAGGCGAATTTATTGCAAACTTTCATATTCCATTTTTCCCTTTTACAAAATTTTGACTGCTCCCATAGCTTTTAATTAGATGAGAGTCGACCAATAAAATTCTACAAAATTAATTAATCTTTATTAATGCGATGATTGTTATTATTATTTAGGTGGAGATAATGTTTATATTACGTTTAAAATTGCCATCGTAAAGCACTTGAATTTGCTAAAGTAAATATGGAATACACTAAAGGGAAGTTGATTTCAATTAACTATTTATATGATGGAAATATACGACAATTTTAAGCAAGACTCTCTAAGTTTTGATGATTTTACATGAATTTTAATGCGTTAAGAAAACATTATCTTCACTTTAAGTAATAATTAAGCTTATATTAATTCAAATTTCGATCCACTTCTCCTACAAAATAAAAACATTGCGAAAGCTTTTTGTAAAACTCTATAAAGTTCAATTTGTACGGTACTTGTGTGTGTGACAAATATTGTTGTGGTGCATTTCCAGCAGTGGCAACACTAATTCAATTTCACTATTTCAAAAGACTCCAGTACCCCTCAAAATAAGTGGACCTTTGTTATGTTAAAATAGAAATACAAATATAATGAGTTGAAAGCCAGTCTAGTTCATTCTATTAAAAGCAATTTCGTTTCAGACAAAAAAAAACTTTAAACACTATTTTATTAGATAGATAGCCCAATTTTGGATTAAACGAATTCAAAAGAACATATCTAACAAGTAGTATAGTTTGGGTGGAAAATGTACTTGAATCTTGTTGAGAATATAAATGAAATTGCACGTTTTTTCTCGTTGTGAATAAATTGTGAACGGAATTTCAACGAAATCAGCGGCTTTCTCACACCACCGTCCAAATGAGAAGTAATTTGTTATACTACCTTGAATATCACGAAATAATAAATAGACTAGATAGACTAGATAGAAAACTACAATAGTCACTGATTGTTCATTTGATCTGTATTGTAATGCGTCATATTCCAATTCGGTTATCTGTTGCGTTTTCACGAGAATTATCGATTCGATTGTAGGTAGCGAGATGGTAGAAATGCTGCAATTTTGATCTTTTCAGTTTGCGCTTGATAGCATCATTCATCAAGCTAAATGAACGTAATAACTTTGAACTTAAAAATTAACTTATCTAATGGAAAATTCGAATAATTTGTAAACCGATCTGAAATTCTGCCTTGAAGAACGCCGATGCTTTCTCCGTTTTAAAAGCGTTCAGCTTTTGCCGTTCTGTGTTATTAAATTACATTATTATCTTCGACTCTCCCCCGTTTTGCGCCGGGTTCTTGGTAGAAATCGTATCAAAAGGAATGATCGATTATATTTGTTATGTACGTGGTGTATATAACAAAAAAGTATCGGAAATTCATGAGTTTCTTTTGTACATACATACCCAGAAAAAATGTAAATGTTTCTTTTTTGTTTTACAATTGATCGTTTTGATGGAGTCAAACGCTGCCGAGGGGTGGTAAAAAAACGGCGAAACACGTTAAAGCTCGCACTCTGGAGAACGATCTACCGGTTTGAATTCTGAACAACAGCAATGACAAAAAACAAACGGCAAATAAATGTAAATATTCTGAATAAAGTTCCGTGAAGTTTCTAACAATCACTTTAAAATCTTCTCTATTATTTTTCCAAGTCTTATTGCAATTGTTTAATAGAGAGCTACACAATTGGCGGATGGAATGAAATATTTCAGAGAAGTTAAAATTCCTTACCTATTATTACATCAAATTTTATCAAAACAAGCATGGATTTATCAATATTTCGTGTTACAACCATATAAACAGAACCAAAGGGGGATTGCGTGATTTTCTGCAAACTGCTGTGCTATAAAGGCTCTTATTTTCACAAAGCTACCGCAATCTTGACCTTTTCTCCCCCTTCAAGTCGCTACTTTCTCTCGCTATTATTTTTTGAATAAATATTATCACGAATTCAACTTTTTTAAATTATTTCAATTAACGAGAAATTCAAGTTACAAGCAAATTTGCTAGATTCTAAATCTTCGCAATGTTGTTTCTCGGTTTGGTAGTATTGGTGTGGAACATTTCAAAACAATAAACTTTTAATTCAACAAGTTCCTTTGCTATAAAAGTTTAATCGACCAAGTTTTCTAATTGGATTCGTGTTGCACAACTAAACAGACGCAAAAAAATCACGAAAATATACGCATTCGGTTAGTGTTGAATCAGTTTTTCTTGATAAATCGCCTGTTTTATTCCATATTTCAGTTGTAATTATTATTTGATTATATTGTTAGTTATTCGATTTGTTTCTAAATCAAAGCAATTGACTTTACGATGAAAGATTTATCTGCAAATCATGGTGTAGCATGATAGGTTAATAAAATGATAGGTAAATAAAAGAACTCGACTGTATCGATCAACAATACACGGGAAATTCGTGCGATTATTTGAGCATCTGTGCTATTTTACAGCGAGGAAATGGAATTTTAAATCCACTTATATTTTGAATTAGTGATAAAGTTAATCAAATTAGCCATCGAATGGTGTTTTTAAAAATAGCCAAACCAACGTAAATTTATTATTTTTGCATTCGTTGATAAAATAACATGTGAAAATCCGCTAAAAAATCCCAAAAATACATTCTTCTCAATTAATAACCATCTACATTACTACAAGACATGCAATTTTTAATATTCCCAACAAAGATTAAGAATGCGGAAAATATGTATTTGATTCATGCAAGAAAATTATTTCGTTTAAAAGTCTTGACAACTGGAGATATTAGTACCCGAGTCACAATTCACTACAATTTTTATTATAAAAAAATATACAACTGCACTATATTTCAAAATGCAGCTATAAATAAAAAAAATCCACTGTTCTGGCTTATATTAGAAAATTCAAAAGAAAGAATCGCCCATAATTCAGGACCGGATTAAATCGACTATGTGGGAGAAGACAATTGCTTCCATGATTGGAAATCTAGCGTTAAAATGGCTATTGTATTTGCCAATAAATTATCTTCAATTGAGTTTTATTGTTGAAAAAAAGTTCGAATAGAAAATTACAAGTGTTTGTGTGGTGCCAGATTTAATTTTAATCCGCTCCTGATCAATTTTATTGAATATCTGCCAACTTTTATACATAAATCACAAACGTATAAGTTGCGATCACGAAAAATTCCCAACCTTATCAGCCACCCACCATGCAAGAGGATTTCTTGATTTGTTGATTTTTATTATTTTTTGAGCGATAAACAACGTTAAAGCTAGAAAATAAGCAGGATCGGCTCCAGTTTTGATCTGGCGATTTGGCGATTTTGAGCGGAAACAGTTATTTTTCGAGTAACTCCATAATTACCGGTGAATCGATAATAGCAGCTTTAGAAAAGGCAAAATCGTATAAAATAAATGTCAAATTGCGTGATATTCGTCGGCGTTGTCGTCTCTTTCTCGCCCCATCCCCCGAGATAATTTTAAGCTCTATATTGCCAAGATAAAGTCCTAATTGTTGTTCCACATGGGAAACACCCCAGGGATGTATAAACATAAACTTCACGTATATTTACAAATATACTAACGATATTAAAAAATCAATACAGAAATTGCGACTAATTGGAGCTGCTTAGGTTTTTTTTTTAAATAAAAGTCGAAAGGAAAGAAAACGCAATTCAATCTTATCGTTAAAATCGTTCCATTTTTAATTAGACTGATAATCTGTTTAGATTTAAATCTGCACAAGTTCTGTAATGAGGAAGATCTTGTCGGAATTAACTTCCTGTTTGGAGCTTTTAAACTGCTTTAACAGATAAATCCCGCTCGGACCTGATACTTAAGCCGTCAATCTTATCATGAAGAACAATATTCAACAATGATATTCAGTGTTATTATATTTAATAGCTTGTCTCTAACAGTTTCAAACACAATCAAACTCTGTGGCTTGCGTAATATTTACATTTCTAAAGCTTCTGCTTTATGCCAGTGTCTGTTTCTATACAATTTGATTTCAAATGTATATATATATACCTGTGACTTTTGTAATTTAGATTTAGTTAGAAATTTGATCTATATGTAAAGTAACAGTGATTAAAGTTGAAGATGAATTGATTTAGATCTCGATATTACCAATTTGGGGGGGGAATTTTTCAATTTTCTTTTATTAAATTTCACGAAAATAGATTAATGTTCGTATATCAGCGACACATTCACATATTGTACAAAATTTTTGGCATCTGTATCAAAAGTTAATAAATCTCCAGTAGGTTCAACACAAGGTCGGCTCTTTATATTTTGAAACGACTCCAAAAAGTAGAAAGAAACCAAAACATCGGATAAACGTACGATTTTTATGATCGACCATAGTCTCTTACATACATTGAGACATGTGTGAGTATTGTTAAATATCGTTCCATAACAATCTTTCATATTTCCCCATGTCATATTGACATAAAAGCCAATATAAGTCGATGAATGTCGGAAGAGAAGCCGGCGAAATCTATCCGTTGGTAAATTCTACATTTTTACCACTCTGTCAATATAAAATCGAATAAAAACTATAGAAAAACGAAAATCAACACTGTCCGACGATCGTCAAATAAGCAGCGAAACAATTTGACAACAAAGACACAATTTCAACTAAATCGATAATTTTTTGTCGGATTTCAGGTCTGGATTTTCGGTGATGTTTGGTGCAACATGTGGCTAGCTGTGGACGTTTGGATGTGCACAGCATCGATACTAAATCTGTGTGCAATTTCATTGGATAGATATGTTGCTGTAACAAGACCTATAACATATCCAAGTATTATGTCCCATTCAAGAGCTAAGCTTTTAATCGCCGGCCTATGGGTGCTTAGTTTTGTTATTTGTTTTCCACCATTAGTCGGTTGGAAAGACAGCAGTGAGGTAATATTAATTATATTTCCCAACTAATTCAACAAAATTGATTTATTCGTTTTATAACTTTAGCGTTTTTAAAGTTGACAAGTTTACCAATTTGCGATAAAATATTGTTATTATCGATTTATCCCAAGACGATCTAGTCTGTTTTATTCAGTTTTATTGATGAATCTGTTGAATTTGCTGCACACATAAAATTTCCATGATTTTAAGTCAAATATTCTGTTGTTATCCGATGTAACGTAATTTATAATACATGCAAAGACAAATAATGTTGATACTCTGTATATTTTATCGCAGAACTTATTTTCTATAGTTGATGACAAAACAACATCACGTATGGGCATAAAAATTGGATTGCACAACACTCCTTGAAGAAATAAACTTTTGATTATAGCATAGCTTGTGGCAATATGATGGAATTTAATGATAGTTGACACGTTGTCACAATGACAAACGCTCCAACATTTCTCCCAGTATCAAAAGTATCACATCTACTACGTTATTTAGCTCGGATTATAAGTTCTTATACGCCAACTGCCATTCGAGCAATTCGAAATGTGTTTGAAAAATTTATAGAAGAATCTCTGGAGATAATTTTAGAAAAATTTGAACTTGGTATCAATGTTCCGTAGAATACAATGGAGAACAATCGAGAAAAATCAACGTTGGAAACTACAAGGTTCTAATTTTGCCAACGCAACCTCCGGAAACTCTTCTATACATTCTTGAAATATTCTTCGAATAACTCATTGAGCAGTAGGAATCATAGCCGTTTAAAACAGACACCCGGTAGATTTTGAATTCACTTTCTTCGGATAAAAATCTTCCATTAACAGGCCGATTCCTTTATTAGAGTATACACGGTGATGTTTACGAAATACCCTTAAAAATCAGTTTTAATCTAAATTCTTCCATAACCACACACATGCATAAATTTCAGGATTATACCCAGAAAAGTTACGAGCGGGCCTCAGTAATTTATGCCGGCCCTTACTGAGTGGATTATGAAAATTACAACACGAACGATGTGTACGATTAACATTTTTTAGGGAAAACTGGCCGTGGGGAGAGTTGTGGTAAGGATTTATTTCGTTAAATTTCAAAAACTTCACCAGTTGCGAATATTCCGAAGAGAGCGTCAGATTCACCAATTAATTGTCAACATAAGAACGCACTTAGTTCAATTAATAAGTAATAATTAGCGATGAGAGTTTAAATATCTAACAATAGTGAAATCATTGCCAACAGTTGATATGGAGCATATTTAAATCCTCTAGGGTAAATGCTAATATTTAAACGAGAAGAATTTTATAATTTGCGAATAGCTCGAAGATGTAATAAATAATTCATGGCAATAAGTAGACTTTAGATCCCTGAAGAATTTGTCGAAGCAAAACCACACAAGTTAATTGTGAATAAAATTGCATCTTTTAACAACTTTGCACCATTTCCAAATGTCGTGGTTTTACTTTAACTTAACATATTTTCATTGATATTACCCGTAAATTCACCGAATTTACATTAAAATATTCTAGAAATGTCTAGTGGATTAGTTGGATTTGATTTGCTAACTTATTCTAGACATTGTACAACCAACTATAGAGCAAAAGGTATTTCTCCACTATCAATAATAGCTGTATAGAGAACGGAATAACTTGAAAGCCCCCATAACAGTGTCCTTTATGTAGACTAACAAAATGCCCATGTCACGTACAAATTGCTATGTTAATTCAATAGAGGACATTTGCAGTCAACAAGATAACAATAGTGAAACAGAAAATTAGTTTCATAAATGCATTGCTAATAACCAGTCTCTAAAATGTTATCGTTTCATAATTGATATAGTTATAATTAAAACTATTTTAATCGTGTATTGAATATTTCATCTGGATTTCCAATATAACCGGTGTTCTCTCAATTTTCGATAGTAATAGAATTACGTAGAGCTTTCTCTATGATGTGGAATTTGAACGTAAAACTCAACTTTATCTAGTGAACATCAACTTGTTATCGTTATTATCGAAGAATTCATCAAGTTAAGTCCTACGTTCACATTTCATGCTGTACTTCGCTTGCAACTAATCCTAATTTGAACATTCTACATGTATTTAATGATATCGAACAATCTAATAATTACTGTAGTATAATTAATACACATATTGGATCGACCTATAGTTAATTATCTTCAAATATTGTACCTTAATATTAATTAAGCTTCGTATAACTGAATTTCCCAATGGAAAAAGCCTTAATAGTCATATAATAAAAGCAAAAGAATATTTGAAAATTGTGAAAGTTTTAAATTGCGCGCCTTTAAAAAGCAGATTGGTAAACTTGTATAACCACATCCCTTCAATTCTAACCTTACAATTTCAATTTTAGTTCTATTTACAACATTTCCAATTTGTAGATTATTTGAATAGTAGATTTTGTACTTAAATAATTTATAAATTTAAAATATTGGAATTTAGTGACAAAATTCGCGTTTTGAAGGGCGCACAATTCAAATTTTTCCAACCAGTCAACAGTTATTTTTGGATGATAATGACACGATGTGATATGTTTCTATTATAGAACTCAATATTCTCTGAATGCGTTACATGGACTGCAATCTCACCGTATCCATTTGTGTTTAGTTTGTAATTTATGATACAGCAAACGTGTTTGTCGGTGTAACACGATCGAAATACATCTTTTATACCATCTCCATTGAAATGTTTAGTTTCGTTTTATATCAAGTGTGATAGAAGCGAAATTTTGTTCAATTTTCCGATAGAATCCTTTGATTTAATTGAATTAATTTCGTACATTGTCGTTTCAGACACAAAATGATCCGTCAAACAATACAACCGTACCGGAAGACCCGCCATGTCCCTGGAAGTGTGAGCTGACTAACGAAGCAGGCTATGTCGTATATTCAGCTTTAGGGTCCTTCTATATACCGATGTTCGTTATGTTGTTCTTCTATTGGCGCATATATCGAGCGGCTGTAAGAACTACCCGGGCAATTAACCAAGGATTTCGCACAACTAAAGGTTTGTAGTGTTTTGTTGATTGTTAGCCTGATTTTCAATTAATTAATTTACATTTTATACGTTGTTTTGATAGCACCGGAGATAACCATCCAACTGGTTTAATTTAACCAATTTCCGTATTTATTTTACAGTTTTTTTTACGTTGTTTCTTTGGGATTGGGTTTAATAACAGGAAATAGTTGATGATGTTGAACATGCCGAAATAAAGTTTAGATCAAAGTGTCCTCTCTATCTAAGATGCTGTACAACATCCGTTAACCAGTTGGCAATCTGTTTGATCTTTTGCTATAAATTATATTTAATAATTTAAATTTTTAATGCTATAAAATTTTCATTGCTCATCTAAATTATTGATCAGCGGAATTGAATCGTTAACATTCAGCTATTTTTATACAATTCAATTATCCAAATATTTACGAGTATAATTAAAAAAAAATACGATGATTTTGTAGCAACTTTTCACAATCACTGATATCACGTCAGGATGTGCAAATTAGACCCCGCAGACAAGCCACTTATAAAAAGGGTGCTAAATTAGTGTAATTTTTCTTCCTTTTGGTTATACTTTTTAGCGTATTTGCACCTTGCTTATTTTCATTTCAAATTTGGTTTCAAATATGAGGGTAGTCCATTCAAAAGTATATAATTTGAGTCTTATTAATTGACCAGCGACTTAAAAAATATTTTGAGGATTTGTAAAGGGATTTCCAGGGAACATCTTAGTAAAAGTTGCAATCCAAAAATACTTTTTTGGACAATCTTGTGATTTTCATCAGTCAAGTCGTCCTAAAAATAGTAAATCTGATTGTGAGAAGAGTCACTGCCGATTTTATTGATGTTGGCAGTTTTTTAAGCCACAGTGAAAAAAGTGGCAAAAGTCGTTTTATGTGCGTAGTTGTTTGAGCTACGGAGTCCAATTTCTGCCAAAACGCTCTCTGGAGATTCCTCTAGAAATCTTCGAAATATTTTTCGAATCGCTTACCAAGTAACAGGACCTCAACTGTATACTTGGACCACTCAGGATTTAGCTTTCAGTCCAATATCATCTTTGTATTAATGTTTAAAACGCATTAGTTAAATCCGTTGGCAATGCAGCTTCAATTAAATGTATAAAAATTGAAATTGCGACTGTAGTGTAGAATTTCCGCAGGATCCCGGGGTTTTGGCAATCGTTTCGATGAACAACGATTAACATTACGCATCCACCGGGGCCGGGGTTCATCCGGAAAACGTTATCATGGTTCACCGCACAGTAATGGCAGTAATAGTACCGCAACAACAACAGGCAGTGTTAGTCCAAGTCTATCGACAAAAGCCCGCCCTGAACGTGTCAAAATCAGCGTTAGTTATCCATCAAATGAGAATTTATCAACGAATCCGTCCTCGCCACGTTTATTAGCTGTTACACCAACATCGCCAACAACAGGCCAAGCCAGTTATATTGTCCATTATACAGTGAATGGTAAAGATACGACAAATATTTATCGACGGGACAATCATTTACGAGTGCATCGATTAAGCTCAAGACGGCAATCACCATCGAGGCGATCGAGTTGTAATAGTGTCGGTGGTGAGAGGGAACGTGCACCAAGTCCAAGTCCAAGCGGTTGCGATGATAGTGCGCACAAATCGAAAATAATTTCCAGGCGAATGGGTAAAAGAAACATTAAAGCTCAGGTAGGGTTATCTTGATTCGCCTTTACTAATCAAATAAAACCAAATTTAATTTAATTCTGTTGATTATAGGTGAAACGTTTTAGGATGGAAACGAAAGCTGCGAAAACATTAGCGATAATCGTTGGTGGTTTTATTTTCTGTTGGTTACCATTCTTTACAATGTATTTAATACGAGCTTTCTGTCCTGATTGTATCCATCCATTAGTGTTTTCAATTTTATTCTGGTTAGGTTATTGTAATAGCGCTATAAACCCATTAATTTATGCATTATTTTCAAAAGACTTTCGATTTGCATTCAAGCGAATCATTTGTAAATGTTTTTGCAAACGACGCGATGGCACAACATCCCGACGTGGATCGGATGGGTCGCAATTGCAAGGTAGACAATTCCGTTCGCCATCGTACAATGTCCCACAACAAGAACAAGGCAATTCGTTGGGTGATGATAGCGATCCGGGATGTGATCCATCAATTTCGAGGTGACGTAGTCGAAATCGACGTCCTAAACAGGACGATTATTCGACGACAAAAGTGTACCTCGATAAAGACACAGTTTATAAAGCAGCCCAATATTGTTATGGCTGACCGAAGTGGAGGCCATTAGATGGCCAAGTCTAGGGGTAGATTAGCTAGATTTTTTTCTCAAATGGATACAGAAGACACAACATTTAAATTTAATTATGCACTCGTTTTCGGAGAGGGAAAGATTAACGACTTAATTCTATATAATATTAAGACTAAATATAAGATGTAATATCTCAACAGGGTTCCATTTAACTTGCCAAACTCTACTAATCGACTATTCGAGTGATCCTAAGTGTTAAATGTGGTCCCAATATAGCTCTTGTCTCACTTCCTGCATCGATGTTTGATTTCTATAAATAAATTATCGACTTTGAGTCTTTAAAAAGATTCCAAACAACTTAATCGATAAGGTGTGCCAACATTAAATCTTCATCAACTTTTCGTTAAACGGATTTCCAATAATCTAACGAAAATCCATAATTGTTGTGATGAATTCAAGATAATTAAATAGACATATTTTTCTAAGCTAGTTTTCTATCAATAAAGGTGTTAGCTTGCTGTACACGTAAACAGAAAAAAGTTCGAAATTATCGAGATAGTCGTTATTTCCTCCACTTCCAAGGACTTACCAAGGAAATATGGGCTTTCTCTAATATTGCAACGCATTTCCAAATCAATGTTCGCCTTTTTACCGTTAACATTATTCTACTAATAGATGATTAAAGTTTGACAAGTTAAATTCAACTTTGACTGTAACTGACGTAAACTTTTTTTACTTATTCATTTAGAACTGTTTCAGCTAGTAGGCTTCAAAATTACTTGTTCAATACCGTATGAAAAGCTTATGGATCCATTCTACTATAATAAAACAACAACAATTTCAAAGTAAAAGACATCTTCCTGTGATAATAGATTCTGTCTACTCTGAACTAGTCATATATTTATAATAAAACCGTAAATAAAGAATGCTGTTTATATTTTATAAATTGTTCAATTGATAAGAAAGAAACATAAGCTTTCCATTATTTTTCATTATCTATTAATTTACAACAATATAGTTACCATTTCGTACTTACATCCCATAATGAAGGCTGTGTTTATTAGCCAAATGTTAGTTAACTAGGTTTTTAAGAGAAAAGGGAATTTTATATCAAAGAATGCATCGTTATTTTTTTAATTTTAAAAATTTTCCAAGTATCTCAAATATTTCGATACAACGCTACACCACTTCGCAGTTGTCAATGTTTTGTTGTTTCTCCAATCAATATATCAACTAAGCTATGACTGTCTCTAACAAAGTCGTTGTGAAATAGCGTTGTATTGAAGCTTTATTTATTTGATTTTCACATGTATAGCTTTCTTTACTGAAACTTGTGTCACAACTGTCGAACGTTAATGTTGCACCAACTAAATTTTATCTACTATTCCTATCTGCCAGGTGTCGTTTTATAAGAATTTGAAGAATAAAATCGGGGAGGGACACCTGGATTGCTTCCTCGACGGTAAAGAGAATCTAAATGTAAATCCAGATATAAAAATATTTATTAAATATATAAACGTATTATATTATAAATATAATGAAACAACAGATTAATCAGTATTTGTTTATATTTGTTTATGACAAATGTTTAAATAAAAAAAATGTACTCTAAATGTAACAGTGTAAATAAAAATGTATTACTGTACATGCTGTCAAGCTATATCTAATATAATCTATTTATAGCTAAAATGGAAATTTTCACTCTCTGAAATAGCCTGAAACAGTTGACATTCATCAACCGCTAAACTAAAATCACAATTCAATAGATAGCCAGTTTCATTACAGTAATTGCCAGATTTCCATCCAGACAATTGTCAACAAAACAGAATAGACAGGCAGTTGAATTACTCATTTCGAAATTTTTTCTACTGTCATTTTTGAAACAACAAATGGATTTGTACAATTTTAAAAACAACAAAAACAATTTAAACCGTCGTGGTAATTTCAAATTTGCTCCGTTTCGTTTCGTGTTTAACACCCATTAGAATCTCCTGCACCTCATTTATATCTTTACCTCTAGTTTCCGGTATTAAACTGGCAATAAAGATGGCTCCCAATCCACAAATTATCCCGAAAACAATAAAAGTAATTCCGATGCCCCAATTGGCTACCATATTACTAAACTGGTTCGTTACGGTAAATGCTAAACTCCAATTCAATGCGGCTGATATTGAACTAACAATTCCTTTTACTTGTGGCAATAGAATTTCGCCTATTATCATCCATGGTATTGGGCCTAAACCGATCGAAAAGACGACAATGAATATTGCCAAACAAATTAATGGCAATGAACTTAAATATAATAAATTGTGAGTTCCTTTCAAATGGAAATACGCTCCCAAAGTCAGCAAACAAAAACACATTACAAACGCTGAAATGAAGAGAAGAATCTTCCTGCCAGTTCGATCGATTAGTATTGTTGACAGTAGGGTAGCGATTACCTGGAATTATTCCAAATTTTAATCGGCATTTCTCTCTTTACAAACATTACAACAATTACAGGATAGAATAACAAACACGCATAAACTTATTGCAGAATTATCAAAGCATTTAAATAAACTAGCGAAACTAGCTCGCCTATTAAAGGCTCTCTTTTTATACCCGATAGTGAAATTGAGTGATTTATTATTAGAAATAGGTGTAAGTATATGCATAATTCCCCAGTATCGTGTATGTTGATAAATTGAGTTGATTTTGCAGTAATCGGGCACAAAACTAAACGCATCCCCCTAAAACAGGCTTCAAACTATCGGCATGCGGTTGATCGCACACATTTTACCCAACCAAGCATATAATTCCTTTACAAGCGTATCTTATAATATGCTATTTTATGGTGGCTTTATTTAATAAAATTTCGCAATAATCGAATAAACTATCGAGTTTTTAAGTGGAATTTTCACCATTTAGAACAAGTAAAATTCACTACAATAACAATCAATCACTCTTAATTATTCAACAGGTGTGTTTCATGATTTTATCGTGCAATTATTTATTATAAAGTACCTTAATCAAGTAAGTTTATTACTGTTAACTAATAACCATCGATATTGTATAGTAGAAGCAAATTATAACGTTGATCTTACAAATTGTATCGAGAAAATCGAACCGTTACTAATAACGTAAGACCCTAACAAAAGTCAAGGGTCAAAACTATGCTCGTTTAGAAAACTACCAAGTTTTTCCAATTTTTGTATTTCTCAAACAATTTCCTAGATTCTTAAAACTTTATTCATACCAATAATTTGACTTATGCTAGAATAATTTTGGGTAAATCTACCCAACTGATATTGAAATCTAAACCGTAACTAGTTTAACTGTTCCGAACAATTTTCAATACTTTATTAGATTTCTTCTTTGATAATTGACTTAAACTTTTACGCCGTGTAACGTGTTTTCTTTACCATCCTAATTAACAACGATTAAATAAAAATTCAACACGTTATTGTTGTTGTTAGCTACTATCACTAATTAATAACAACAACAACTTCATTAATCTCCTTTGATTACAAAGGAAATTGATAAAGTATAGAGGAAATATCGACGTCATTTATTTATAGTAACTAGTAGATGTAAAGAAATTCAATATAACTTTGAAGCGGTTTTGATCCGCTTAAACAGCTTTAATCTCTGTTCTCGATACTAATAGTAGCATTAAAAATTTGAAATTAAACTAAAATTAGAGACAAAACCCACCTGTACACCGCCGATAAGAATCGCACATGTAGCCGGCGATATTTGGCTGCCACCCTCTGAGAAAATAATCGATGCATAAAATAAGACGGCATTAATGCCGCTCAATTGTTGAAAAACCATCAGACCCAAACAGATTATCAATCCTTTGATTGTTGCTCTATTATCGATTAATTTCACCATTGTGGTCTTTATCTGTTTGTTGCCATTAGCAAGATCTTCACTGTTATCAGCAATACAGTTAAACTCTGAAGCGATATTGTAAGTATCACCACGGTAGAATTGAAGCGATTTCCTGGCTCGGATTATTCGGCCCTTTTACACAAGAAAAGACAAAATCACTACCGTATGTTAAATATCAAAGCATTCATACTCACTTTATTATGCAGATGGATCGGTGTTTCAGGCATGAAAGAGAATGTCGAAGGAAAAACAACAGGTAAGATAGCTGAAATTAGGGCTAATAATTTGAAATCATCGATAAAGCCTCCTGTAATACAAACAATATTAATTTAGAGCTGCTAATGAAGGCAAATTAATCAATTTAGATGAGATTTTTTTTGATAAAGTTGGAGAATTTTTGAAAGTTTGCAAACTTTTAATCAATAAGTGCAGAGATAATTGGAGATTCTTTGGAAAGGGGAAAGTAATCAAACAAGTATTATTTAAAGAAAGAAACCATCGTGATAAGTTAATAAGAAAACTTTGACATCTGTTTTTGTTCCTGTCAGTTATTCTCCAGGATTAATCGAAAAAAATTCCCCAAAAGCTGTACACGTGTTATTCAGATAGATAAACTAATTACATCTATGATATTGATTTATTAATTGCGGCTTATCTGTTGGAATTTGACTATAATAAATCGTTTACTCCAAACAATTAGTCAACAATACCCATTTATTTTACATATAAACAACACAATTTATAATCCAAATCTTCAGGTTGTCACCACTAATATAAAAGCAATTATTCTTCCGTTAACCACATTAAATAATTAAGAATCTAATAAAAAAAGCTCATAAAAGCTCCCAGTGCAAACTAACGCCATCTTTTCGAAACAACACCGATTTCAAAACAGTTCTCTACAATATTTCTCCCCTGTATATTATCGGAATTCATGTAAACTTACCCAAAACGTACTCAACAAACAGCCCGATTGTAATCTGGACTTGGAAGAACGTCCCCAATGTGCCCCTAATCGATGCATGTGCTAGTTCTGCAACGTACATGGGAGCGGCGACACTAATCGCACCACAAGCCAAACCAGCCAGAAATCTCGCCGCATATAATCCATAAATACAGCCACTGAAATCCCATCAAATCAATTCGAATTGATTGCTACGGAAAATTGAATTTTGCCCACCTGTAAGCGATCAAAATCCATTGCAATATTAGCGGTACGGCTAATAATTGTAACGTTAATTTACGTCCAATTAAATTAGTGATTGATGCGGCAGGAATTGCACCAATACAGGCTCCAAGTGTGATTAGTGAACTGATCCAAGCACCTTCTGCACCGGTGATACGCAAATGGGAATTGTCGTTTTGTAATAGAGGAAGAGCACATGACGACCACGATAGGCACATACCCATCGATAGGGCGCTTAAAGTTGCTAAAATTTGCTAATAAATAGGATTATTGGCGTTTTATTATGTACACTTACCTAGGAAAGATCCCAAAAATTGCGGGAATTTATCCGGCACACTGTCATTTTCTAACGTTACTAAAACTGTACGTGAACTTTCCGGAAATAAACCTTTAGCGTTCACCATTTCGGATCACTGATTAATATGAAAATGAACCGAGGTGATTGTTCATTTTAAAATATCTTACTTTTAAATTGAATATTTTATAATTTTTGTTAACCGAAAAGGTCAAATGATAACATCTTTTTTATCAGAAAAGGGGCGTTTTTTATTCTCAAATAATGAACTTTGATTTTTGACATGTAATAAGAACAAGCAATAGTTTTATGAACGTAATCAGTCAGATTTCCAAATACCCAAATAAAGAAACTTCAATTTAAATAAATAAAGTTTATTATTAAAAAAATTATAAACCGCAATCAAAATTATAATTGCTTAAATTTAATAATGAAATTCTTGTGTGTAAAGTAGTGGGATAGCGTGTTTCTCAACAATTACAGGAGCGGTAGCTGATTTCGTTACAACAGCCGGAGCAGCTGGAGCAATCAATGTAGTTTTTGCTGCTACAGGTAAGTTAGTAGCTGCTACTCGAAAACCATTAACCGGATCGGAAATATAATTTACAGTTTGCAAAATTCCATTGGCGTCAATATAGGAATAACCACCTCTAGTGATACCATCGGCCGTTTTTGATTCAGCTTTCGAGCTCAATGGACCAACATATCCGTAAGAATATTGACCTAAACTGTCTTGTGAATGGTATTGTGATGTGGGATGTTCATCGTACCAAACAGCTGGAGTGTAGGAGATTTGCGAATTTGCTGTTATTACCGGATTTGTAACAACTGTACGGATCGGCAGTACAGGTTGTGAGATTTCTACCGGTATTGGGCTTAGATTTATTGCAGCATCACGAGCTTTAGTCGCTTCAACAGCAGCCAAATGTTCATTGCGTGCTTTCACAACTTCCGGTAGATCTTGGACTGGTTGTGGAATTGCAGCTGGACTATTATAAGCGGCTTGTAATGTGGCTAAATGTGCGGCTTTTGCTTTCGCTACTTCAGGTAAGTCTTGTACAGGTTGTGGTAGAGCTGTAGGATTGTTTATATGCGCAGCTAATTGTGCGTGTTCAGCTTTAACGGCTGCAAATTCGGAAAGGTGTTTAGCCTTGGCTAGAGCCACATCTGGTGAGTCTTTCGGTAAGTTGGTTGCAGCTACCCGGAAACCGTGGATAGGATCGGCTACGTATTGAACAGTTTGTAAAATTCCATTGGCATCAATGTAGGAATAACCACCATGGGTGGTACCATCAGCTGTTTTCGTTTCCGATTTTGCACTTGTCGGTGTTGCATATCCGTAAATATAATGGCCGTAATTGTCTTGGGTGTGGTAGAGTGTTGTAATCGGATGAGAGTAGGGGGTTATCCCGACGGTTACACCTAATGGTAGCACATGGGCATCCAATTGGCCAAACACCACAAAGGCAACTATCACCTAAAGATTAAAATACAACCTTATTAGTAATTAATTTGTTAATAACTTTTAATATGGCTCGTAAATTGATAGATAATAATAAATTTTTATGTGCTCGATTTTATATTATCTTTCACTTTCTTACTTGACATTGAATTATAAAATTTTATGACTTTATTAAGTTAATTCAAATATAATTCAACAATTAATATTATTAATAATGTTAATATTAAAAGATTTATTATTAAATACAGTTACACGATGAGAAAACGAAGAAAGATCCAGAATTTCGATAAACTTACCAAGATTTTCATTGTTCTTGCGCTACTAACACAAAGCACTCGCAATAACTATTGGAAATTTGTCCTTTAGAGCTTATATAGATAGCCCCGCCTCTCCTCGCCTTTACAAAACACCAGAATCAAATAATAACCAGAATTGCTGGATTACGTACAAAAATTTAATTTTAAAAGTTCATTGTCGGCAATAGCCCTCAATACGTCTCGTACATCAGTCTCAAGGTCTAGGCTTCAACATATTTCCTAATATTCATCAACAAGAATCCAGTTTTTTTGTACATTTTTTCCCCAAATCGAACCAGTTATAGTTGTAGGCAATCTTTATTTGTCCATTTAAGTGGAATAAAAATCCAACTATTCCACTTCCTGGGAGTGGTTGGGAGACGCATTTTTGATGAGTTGTTTTTACAATTTTTTTCTTCATATAGGTCGCCAAGGACGCCTTGAAGAAAAAATTATACAACAATGTCAATTATCATTACAGATTATGTGGTAGGTCTTATAAACCTATTGATTAAATCAGAAAAGGTGTTAGATTTAATTAACGGTGTCGTTCAATTATAAATGATAATGAATTTTAATTTAGGATAAATTCGTCCTTGCCAACCCATAACAATTTACATTAAAATTGCAACTACGTTCAATTCTATTCCTATTCTAGTTACTGAAGCAATTATTTTGAGAATTAACGATATATCGTCTGTCTGCACAAAAATTTAGTTCTACCAAATGAACCTTCCAACTAGGAGCGGATCTCCAACTTTAAATGCCCTGGGCTAACACCACTTAGGAGCGAATTGTGGCGAAAATTTTGTTGTAGAACTGCTTTACTTGTTCTTCAACAGAAACAAAATGGTTGACAAACATTTGTTTGAGTGCGTAGACAGGATTCTGGACAGCAGCCCATAAAGACCATGCGTAAAACCGCTCCTGCTTTCAACACTTGGTTAAGAGATTATTTTAATTTTTAGAAAAATTAAAAGAAAAATAAAGGCGAGTGGAGGCTTGCCTGTTTTTGTCAATATTTCCTTCTATCATCAAATTTACGCACGATTAACTTATAGCCGACGATATAATTTAGCGTGAAATTACAACTGACTTTTCATTGCAACGAAATATATGAACATGGTTATGCCTGTTTTGAAAGAATAAAAAATGCATTCTTGAATAGATTTGTTTTAGAATCCGAGATGGTTGCATTTAGGGACTAGGAACAAACCAATTTAAATTATTAATTTATTTATTTACCATAAAAAATAATTATTTACAATTTTTTGTATAACATAAAGTTATATGAACACACCAGAAATCCAAAATCAAAGCTTGTAAGTTTTAAAAAATCTCTTCAAATTATTCCGTATTCCAATAATCTCAGGTCACTAGAGATACATTCAGTGTCCGCGAACGGCAGCATGGGCGGCAAAATGGGCAGCTTTAGCCAGTTGCACTTCAGGAGTCTCAACCGGTTGTCCATCAGGACCGATTACAGCTGGTTCAGTATATCTCCACGGAGCAGCATAAGGATAAACTGCTGGAGCAACAGCACCACCTAACGGTAAAATCGGCACACCAACAGCACGAGTTGCAGCCTCAGCATAGGCAGCAAAATGGTGAGCTTTAGCGGCTTGCACTTCGGGTGTATCAACCGGTACACCATTTGGGCCAATTACCGGAATATGTTGTGGATAGATAGGACTGCGACGTTTGCGTAGATGTAAACCGGCTTTGGCGGCAACATGGGCGGCTAAATGTTGAGCTTTGGCTAACTGGACTTCAGGTGTATCGACTGGGCCGGCAGCAATTGGTGCAACTGGAACAATCGGTACAGCAACACCGTTTCGTTGAGCGGCAACAGCATAATCGACGTAATGTTGGGCTTTAGCAGCGGCCACTTCTGGTGTATCTAACGGAAGTGCGTTGTGGGCAATCGTTGGAATGCCGTAGATATTAGCTAAAGGGAGAGCCAGAGGAAGGCCGTTAGCTTGAGCTAAAGCTGATAGGTGTTGGAGACGGGCAGCTTGAACTTCGGGTGTATCAACCGGTACTCCATTCGGGCCAATTACTGGAATATGTTGTGGATAGATGGAATAAGCCGAAGTTAGCGCCAATACGCAAGATACAACAATCTATATTGGATTTAATTACAATTAATTACAATTAATTAAGATTAAACGACTTACGAAAGCCTTCATTTTATGCCAATATCAACCTCCTGTAGACTAGGACTGTTGAACGAATGTGACGATTGTGACCAGCCCCGTCTATATATTATATAGATCCCCCCAATAGTCGGTTTACAACAGCCCAACTGAAGAGCAAGGTCCCTTTCACTAGATGATCCCTAATACTGGTTATGTTCGATGAAATGCAAGAAAATCTTCCTACTATAAATTCTACAGAAGGTTAAAATTACCGAAACTGTAACAACGAATGACCTTACGCGGATTTTTTCGTAAATTGATTCAAACATCCTCTACAGACGATGGTTATGCATAATTTTTTTTTTTTTTGAATAATACATGTGTATAATTTTTTTCTATACCAACAATTGCACACTATTGTTTCTCAATAATCGACCACATACCGTTCGCATTTCTAATTCAATAAGGTATTGTTTTTAAACTTTTGTATTCACGCTCTAGTAATTCGGATTGTAAATAAATTTCAGGTGGTTTTCGATTAAAATAATAAAAAATCATCCCTCTATTGCAAACCTAAAACAAATCGAATAATCAATTTACATAAATATCAGTCATTAAATCAATTAAAATCAAATAAATTCAGTTTATAATTAGATATTCTAATTCGATAGCCACTGATTAATTTAATGTATAACCATTTATAGATGAAATATTATAATTTGTTTATTTTTATGTTCAAGTTCATTATTCTGCATATTTGTACTGGAATGGTAAATATCCGGAACCTGGTGGACTGTAAAATAGATAAAGTTGTGCTTAAGAATGTTCTAGAATTACTTCTAAATTAAAACAAAAATGACACGATCGTTACTTTATAAAAATAAAATTTGATCAACTTGACTTGATGCTTTACAAGATGCGAAACTCCCATCAATTAAGGTGGTGTTTTCTTCTAATTTAAGTATTTTTGCTCTATTGTTAAGTGATTTATATTAGAAAATACGGAGCTCTCATTACGCAAAATAACGAATCTTCAAAACTGAATTTTAGAAATAGTGATACTGGAGCTCGAGTTCAGCTAAGCGCAAAATTTTTGGACGGGTGGGATAAGAAACAGAACAGGAAGCATATTTATAATTAAATCAGCCTGAGGTGTTTCATAAAAACGGCGAATTTGTGCAAATTCTCAAAAGATTGCGTCATTTCCCTGCCAAATTCGACAACAAATAGAGCATAAGTCTGCCCCAAAGTCGAGTGAAGCAAATTACTTTTTGTCCGTAAATTTCAGTTGCCACGACTATAATTAAAAATTTCACAAATTTCAATTGGTAATTAGTCGAAAATGTTAAAATTCATCAAGAATGATCGTATCATAAAATAACGAATGATTTGCCAATCATACCCATTATGTCTTTATCGAGAGAAGACAGAATTGTTGTTACTAAATCTTGACCACAATTATTCGGTTGGATGGTGGTGGAAAATTCAATCAGCACTTATTTTTTCTACTAGCCACACATAATCGCTCAAAAATTCGTAATTTTCCCCAATGAAATTGCACATTTTTAATTATTTTTTGTGGAAATTAGCACAAATCTTGTGACAGTTACGATGGTACTAACGTAGATCGGATAGAAGATGGGTAAGTCTATATCCACCTCTACTCATCTTCAATAGGTTGAACATCCCATTTATTGTTTCTATCCGTATTTGTTGATTGATTTAAATTCACAAGTGACCTTTATAAAAGTGGATTTTACATTATTCATCTGATATTTATCAATAAAATAGGCAAAGTTTTATGTCTTATAACAGGCTTTTATGTAAAATTGTGGTAGTTTTATGTTTTTCCCATCTCAAGAACGTGTACAACAGGATTTCATTAAACAGTTATTACTTTATTACAACAAACAGGTCATAAATTTGTAAATTAATGTCTATTTACGATTACAAATTTGAATCGAGATTAATCTCTTCTATTCCATACCTACAATGAAGGAAATTAATTTTTATATAATAATAACCGAACCACGGCCTTTGTGCAATCGTATCGAAAGAAAAATTATTAAAACTACATGGCAATATTGAGCAATATTTAAAGAATAAACTATTTACGTGACGCTTCGCTATATTCTATGAACTTTACATTGTATTATCCCCATAATCTTGAAACTGATAAGTCACGCCTAAATGGATTGTAGAGAATGGCAGTACCACACCTAATCAACAATTTAATTGCAACTTTTTTGGAAAACAGGAAGATTCCTAAGATTTTTCTCGTTGTAAATCAATACTCCCCAATTTTGGTCATGGTCTGTTTCGGCGAAATCCAATAGAGAAAAAAACACCGAAATTACCGGCTAATTCAACCGACAAAACAAGGTGTTAAATCGATCGAAAGACAACATAAATCATCGCATTGAACCACACCTAGGAGATTTAGTGAATTTAAATTGTTGGAAAATTAGTTGAATGGAATCGATCTAAATATTGATAAATGAAGGCCGTTAAAGAACAACCTTTATCTTAAACAATTAGAAAACTATTTAGGAATAACTGTCATCGATAAATTTAGTCTAAATACGGCTATAACGAATTTACAATTTTTCTTTTAAGGAGATTTAATTGAATTTAAATTTAGATGGATGTAGTTTTGATTGTTATCAATAGCATGAGACCGACATAAAAATCGATTTATTTCAAATTAAGGGTTAATTAAACTAAAGATTATTGTTATCGTAAATGTTTAGATAATCGTAAATCTAAATTAATTACCATTTATTGATTTATGTTCGTTATCAATGAAATTTTATAAATAAAATAGTTGTAGAAGTTGTCGATTTGAGAGCAAATTAGCCAAAAAATATTGTACATAATCTTGTCCACCTTGGCATCTCCCACTAAATAGGTGTGTCACAGCCTGGTATGCTATTGTTTATCTATTAATTGATTCAATTTAAATAGAAAACTAATCTTCATTAACAAATAGGTAACAGAATTTTTGTACGTTGAAGGTGAACAGGATTGATAAAACATCCTGATAAAAGGATAATTATTGACACGAACAAACTACTCTATTTAAAAGTCTACTAGTTAAAAATAAATAAATCAACAAATAAATTAATCGACTGGTAAAAATGTAATTGAATTCTTTACAATCAATCATCAATAATTTGTGAAGTGAATGTCAACTTCGTATAGAAACAACAATAAATAAGACTAATTTGTTATGTTAAATGTTGAATTAATTTTTCCAATAGATTCGTTTTTATTTCGAAATTTGTATCTACAGACACTAATTACTAATTTATCAGTAGTATTGAAGTTGAAAGTAATCGAATTCAATCAACACAATTTTCTTCTATCGGACACAAAAATCTATTTTTACTCAAATTGCGCTATAAAAATAGGGAATTTCCTATTGAAAAATGTATTGTCCCTATATATGGGTTTCTTACAATCCTCTTTTAGAGATTAGAGATCTAAATGGGACCACTGAAAGGATAATTAATGAACCGTAGAACAATTCTCGCTTCCGTTTTACTCGATTTACTTTGTCTTTATCAGAAATTTGAATGAAAATCGAGAATCATGATAACAATTGGAATATTTCTGGCGTTGAATTGAGTACTGAAATTCAACCGATAACTCGTCACTAACATCTTCAAATTAGAAGTCTTTTCCCAACTTTGGAGTCTTCAACTTCTCAAACGTGTTCGAAACAGGTTAATTATTCCAATTGTCTGCACAATTTGTCCTCTATACAGTTTAAGAAAAAATTCAACTAGTTGATACGCAGTTCTTCTGATCCGGATTCAACTGACTGCATTTATTAGCAAGGCCGTTCACATTATAAACAATATTGTAACAATTCGAGGTAAACGGAATTGAAGCCGGCTTTTCTCCGAATTAACGGATTAACAAATAACCATGCAGATTTACGAGTTATTCTGGAGCAAATCTTTGATCGACTACTAGTTAAACACAGTACAACCACAGAAATTTCATCTTGTAGAAGTTTCTCCGTTATGGACTCAACTGTGAAATTACATTCTAATATATTTAGGGGTATTTGAGGAAGTTTGATATGTAAGTAGGGTCCATTGTAAACCGCAGATTCCACCCTAATGACAATACAACAAGCAATAAATTATGCACGAGTTCGGTTTTAGTTAGATTTAACTCTAATCAAGAGATAGAAAAATTATCGTTAATTCCGAATAAAACCAAGAATTTTATCAGACTAAATAAAATATTTATATTCTATGATAACTTTATTATCAATTGAGTTGACCTAGTAGTTTGATTTAGGAAATCGAAGGAAATTTGTTAAATGGGGAAAAATTGTGTATGACACAAAGTATTGTTGTATTTGAGAGCATTTAATATAAATGGCCCTATAAAATTGTACAATTATTTCTTAGAAACTAAAAAACGACTAAAATATTCAAATTCTACCGTTTAAAGTAATCGTTTGCACCTGAAATGAATATCAAAATTAGTAACGATCATTAATGATCGCAACATTTAAATTCTCAATTTACTAAGTAAATACTCAATTGAAGTACAATTATCCAATGCATACTAATAAGAGAAATGTAGAAAAATAAATACAATCAATAATTGTGTATTAATTATTAATAATAATCGTAATAATTATAGTTATAATAAAATTTAAGTATTTTGTAGTCTTATCATCAACATCTATTCAGATGTTAATCCCTAGTCCTATAAAAATGAGTTTCCTTATCAACTAGAGATCACAGATGATAGTTTACAATAAAATCTCAACATTAACAATACCTCAAAGTTTGGAAAATTCAGTTATAAGAAACTATAATTTGGTTCTATAAACTACCGGTTCAGTATCATCAGTAAAAGTTGGATTAGCGTTTCCATTTCGTTTTTCCACTGCAATCTCGTGTACAAAAGCCGGATTTAAAATTGAATTATTTCGTTTTTCAATCGTCAACGTGTCATTATTCCTTTTATCTATCGATACACCGCTCGATGATGGTTTTATTGAGCCATTCCGACTGCCAGTTTTCGGTTCGGCAATTTTCTCAATATAGCGCCGTTTCTTTCCCGGGAAGAAATCGGCCATCTTACGGGCAATAGGATGAATCAATTCCTGATCGTACAAGTCGCTTTCACTGCTTGTGAAATAGGAAACTGTCCAACCAATTAGGATTGTTGTAAAACATCCAATTAAAGCGTAATACATGTAGGTAACTGAATAAAGTTGCGTTAAAGGATCCCTGTAATTGTTGAATTTTAGTGGAAATAGCGACACCAATTGGATATTTGTAAAATTGTACTCACGATCGTGTAGCTCTTGTCGTATTGATAAGTTCATGGTTCAAACTACCAGTTTCATTGGCAATTATTGGCATTAATGTTGTTGTTGTTATTGGTGCAAAACTGAATTGATGTTCAGGTTTCAGGATATGATCATTAAATGATGTATTTGTACAGCCATCTGTATGAAGATCTAAATGGGGAATTGGTGGCCTGGTTGTTAAAAAGCTCCCAATTGCAATCCATATCGTTATTATATGACCGGTTATCATGCCTGAAGCGGCTCCCTGTCAATACATAAAATACAAAATCAATTAATTTGAAACTGTTGCCGACCGAACCGCCGTTCAATTAATCAATTTCCTCATTCAATTGGCTGTTTCTATCAGAATTAACAATGGAATTAATGCTATAGATTATGGCCTAATGTTGGATTTTCTCGAATTTTAAACAAATTGGAATTCGTTTGAGGTACGTGACTAAAAACTGATAAAACTGTGGAGAAAGTTGTACTGTGGGCAAAAAAACGATTAAATTCCAATTTAATTGGTGAGACTGTTTAAAATTTTTAGTCATAAATTCGGAATTTTATCCATTTGTTTATAATTTATTTTCTCTTAAAGTTATATAGAGGATCTGCAAGTTTAATTCCCAATAGTCCCTCTCACGTATCCTCTTATCGGAATCCTCCTGACAAACTTTCTACTACAATTGTAGTTGGTCTGTGTCGATAGATAAGAAGTTTTTGTTCTCTTACCGAACCGAACGGTAAATACATCAAAGTGGTGTGTACATTTGGCGAATACATTATGAATTGTAGGTAAAAATCTATATGCGTACCTTCCAGTTGGCACAAGGAATCAACAGGGCCATTATGAAGACACCCAAGAGAGGTCCTGAAGTAGCGGAGGTGACCAGCATAGATGATTCGATAACTCCATCCAAAAGACTCACACCAAAACTGATTCCCATGATAACTAGACCGTATACGACACCAACGGCTTTGATAGCGTACAATTGATGCTGGTCTTTTAGTCCTTTCAATATAGGTATTGGTCGAAGGAAATCTTCGAATGTAACTGTTGCCAGTGAATTTAAATTCGACACATTCAAACTAGAAATGATGGAAATGTAAGGCCGAAATCTATACAATTTTTTTATTGTGGAAACGCTATCGAATACCTGAGAGCGCCGTTGAAAAGAGAGGCCATAAACAATCCTAAAATTCCAGGTAAATAATTAAAACGATCCTCGACGAAGAATGGGAGGATTTCGTCGAATTTCTCAATATAACCAGACGAGTACGGATCACAATCAGCGTAAGTAGCGTAAACAACCATCCCAACAATCCAAGATAAACTGAACAAAACTGTAATCACCGGTATATTGTACATCATTGTTCTGCAATAAAATTGAAGAAAATTGGGTGAATATTGATGGTGCATATTGAATTCACTCACTTTGTAACTTTTTTTTGTGATTCCATACTGCAATAGCGCTGCACAAAATTCTGTTGGCAGCCGAATATCGATAGCGACATGAAAAGTTGGCCAATTAAAGCGGATGTTGTTGTCACACGAACCGTTGGATCCATATTAAAACTAAAAATTTTACTCAATTTTACAATGAAAGAAAAACGTTGGAAGCAAACAAAAAATTAATCAAAAATATTAGCACTTCTCCCGGTTTTAATAAAATCAAATTTGCAAATTTTCCGGTTATATAATTCCCTCGTCTTTCTCTTTTTAAATTGTCCACACTTGACTGCACGTTCAGTTAGGCTCTCTTTTTCCTGTATTTATCGTGCCACTGTCGCTGGTTGCAGGAAATTAGTTTCGTTATTGTTTTAAATTTAATTCATTTTGTTAGCAATCAAAATTTCCATCCCACTCTTGGTTGTTATTGTTAGTTTTGTTTATATTTATGTGAATGTGTACAGTTATATTTTCAGAAAATATGGAACTTGTCTTTTGCTTTATAAATGAATTACAGTTAAAATTTCTAGATAAAACATTGGAATTGTTTTGAATAGAGAACAAATCCTGTCGGGCGTCCTTGTTTCTATATTTCCAAACAATAAAGTTACAACCGAAATTTTCATTTGACTGTAGAAATGCTGCAGCGGCAAGGGGGTTGAAGTTAAAATATTGTGTTTAGAAAATTGAACGAGAGACATAACAATAATTTTCACTAATTAACTAATGCGAGATGGAGAATGTTTGGCGATTTTAAGGAAGACAGAGAGATAGGGAGACGTGCTGTTTTAATCATTTATTATTAAAATATGTTCAACTTTAATTTGCTTGAATATTGGTGAATGTTGCCGACAACTTTCCAAACTTTATAATAAAGGCGACAGTTGAGCAAAACATAAAAGAGGAATATTGGCAGCTGAAAGAACAAAGAGAATTGTTTGATGACCATTTGGTCGAATTCCCATCGTATCACGACAACAATACAATTCGGTTTTTGTTGTTGTAAACATAAACAAGATGAGATCTTTACGCTTTAGGATTTGTCAACACGCCCAAGTTAGAAAGTTTCGAAACAAGAACAACTATCGTCTCCTATTGTTACTTACTTGAAAAAATCTAATCGTCCGTCTTGTCTATTCCGTTCGAATACTGTACCGAATCCACCAACTTCAATACAGCCTTGGATGATGATTGCAAAACTGACGGCGATCATTGTTAATCCTTGCATTACATCAGCAAGAATGGCAGCTTTCAGGCCTCCCTAGAAAATTAAAATGGAACAACTGAATGGAATAAAACGACAAAAAAAACGAGAAGCGAATCAAATGGAGCATTACACGAGAATCTGGCTGTTTCTAAACGCTCATTTTACATTCTTTTTCGTTCAACACAAGACTAGAATTGTAATGCTTTTAATAAATATGAAAATACAAAACCAATCGACTAATTATCGAACGGATTTGTTGGTGTGTTATAGTTATTACATTATTATTATCGTGAATAATGAGTAATTTCCACAATAAGCTCCTTAAGCAAGACCGAACACCGACAACGAAAAGTTAAAGCCTTTCGGGCAAACAACAACTAAGTGGTCAGTTGGCCGCATAATACAGGAGCGCTCATGTAGCAAGTTTGCTCGTTACGAAGGGAAGTCAGGGTTAATTTGAATTTGGTGCGAGATAGTAATACAAGCAATGGAATTCAATTAAGCTTCTCGTACATAAATTCTACAACTCTGACCTAATCAAATACGGCTGAACTGAATTTTTTGTTTTTGAATCCCCTAAGGGAATCCGCAAAAAAAAACACCAAACAATTTCGGAAATAATAAAAAACGTTGGCAAAGTTTTTATCAATTCAATACCTGTGTATTTCTTTCAACCACCGGTGGCGTTTCCCTTTCTACCCCACTTTTGTGAACTAGTTTCACATTTCCGGACACTTGTTGCGAAAAATCCCCGTAAATTTTATGAAGAACAATATATTTCTAATGTTCTCGTAGATTTGCAATATAAAAATCGATCCGCTAATCGGCTATTCATTCCTTAATTGATTATGATTGATGACTCCGATCAAGCATTACAATAAACGATTCGAATTTCAACAATATTGATGATTTTTCCGTTCGATTAGAAGAGAAACAATCAATTATAATCAACGTCAGAACAATTTATTATTGAATTTATAAACAACTAGAATTCTATTACGCAATTTAATTAAAGGATCAAAATTTAATAAACAGAAAGAAACCTTAATTACCAATAACGGGGAGTAATCATAAATTTAATCAATCAATGTATACGAACAATTGACACGATTGCAATAAAAACTCGAAAAAAATCTACAATATCCATGAAGTCTAACTAATCGTCTAACAATAAGTAGTTGGATTTTTATCTAGAAAACACGCCTCGAATGTCGCTTGCAAATATTTTATTTCTTAGGGACAAAAAAGGGTTACGATCTATAAAAGTGGATTTTATTGGAGAATTATGGGGAATTTATTAAAAACACCACAAGTTTATTTTAAACTATCTTATCCAGAGTTTCCCCCACATTAAATTTAAACGACCTTTATATTGTGCTTTTTCAGTAGTTTAGGCCTATAAACTTGCACTGATTTTGAATAATTTACGATAATAGAATAAATAAAGTAAAGATTGCACAATTTTGGAATTATGAACCTTTGAATTTTATTTAAAACATACAAATATCGACTTTTTAAACCTCCTCACATAGATGAGTTTTTGGTAGAAAAAATTAGACGGTAGTTTAATTTTTGTGATACAGAAATAAAATGAATGATTCCATTAAAAAAGTAATTGTGTTAGTTTTATTACCATTAAAACATAAAAATAAGAAATAAAGTAATCCCTACAGTAAGTAGAATTTTTATTCCATCTTCATACTTTTATTTTTGTCTACTTTTAGTCGGAAAACCGGTAAGATAACGTATTGCCGCTTACGTGAGTTAAATCTTTGAGAGATGATAATGGAACAAGTTCGCTGTTGATAAATGGGTGCACTTCTTTATTAAAAACGATAAAAAGTAAGTACAATTTACGGTTTGTATAGGTGAACGGGTTATTTTATAAAATCCCACTTGAGTCCCTACTTTCGAAATACAAATCGTCCAATTTTCGGTCGTCTAATGGGTTAAGATTTCATTTCTATTAGATTGTATATTTGTTTAATTGTGAAGAAACTTGAAAATAGAACAAGATATTCTTTTTATACCATAAACGTATACAATAAACAAACCATTATCAGTTGAGAAAACTACCAAGTTATAAGTTTGTTCAAGTATAAATACAGCCAGTTTTACTCGTTTAATATCAATGTAAGACTAGTTGAAAACTAAATTATACAATTTCTCCGAGTTTAGATAAACATTATAATCCTATTTAGGCAAAAACTTGAAAAGATTATCCAGTATTTTCTTCCATTATAAACTACGAAATAATTTCCATTTATTTATGTGAAGATTTGAGGGTTTTAATTGCTCCGAAGAATCGAGTAAACGAACAAAAATTAACGTAAATCCTGAATCTGTTCGTAAATTAGTGGATGTTTCGTAAAGTCCTAAAACTTAAAATGTAGTTTACAACTGTACGAAATAATACTGGCAGCTTTTAGGAGAACTCTAAAGGCTTATTTGTAATTGTGTACGAAAAATTCATGCGTTTCCTGGCGCAAACTTTACGAAATTGCTTGAATCTAATGAAAGTTTAATTTTGAATGCTTACCAGTATGTTGAAGATGACACTAACTAGTGATATTCCGATGATTGACGCCCAATACGGAATTCCAATCACGGTATTTAAGGCGACACAAGGTGTGAAAACTGTAACACCTTGGTTTAGTAGTTGTCTAACTACATACGTTCCTGAGGCTAAACATCTGACTAGACGGGATTTGAATCGTAGATCCAAGTATTGATAAACTGAAGTAATACCAAGACTAAAGTATACCGGTACAAAGATAAAACAAACGATCGGATAAGCCAAAACCATTCCATAAAGGGTCTCCCACATCGCACTGCCACGATAAAACAATTCCGATGGATAACCTGAATAAATACAAAATAAAATTCAATATTTGAACGATAGAAAGGGGAAAATAACGAATTTCAACAAGACTTGAATTAGCACTGTCACGTCGTCTATCGCAAATTGATTGTGATGTGTTCATTAAATTTTATTTACTCTTTGAACACAATTTGTCCCATTCGATTCGTTTCCAATTTGCCATCATTTTTCCGTTTTTCATCCAGATCTAATTATTTCACTAACAACCATAATAGAAACGAATTCCGTTATTGAATCTTACAAAAATTGTTTTATCGTTCTTGTATTCATTTTTCACCGATTTTTTTTCCAAAATTAGTATCGGATTGGATGAGTAAAATATGGGATAAACTTAATCGGGAGGCTTGTGCAAATGGAATTTTAAAAAATGGGAAAGCTGTACGGATATGCATAATGCATGATAGGCCTGATTGTGAGGGTTGTAACATTTTTTCTTCCTCTTCACCCCTCTTCTATATCATCTAAGATTGCTGATGGTGGTGTAAAACAAGAGCGCGTATATTCTTCGATTTCGTTCAGATTTCCGTGATATATATCAGATTGTCTTTATAGATAGGAGATTTCGTTTTATTATAAACCAGTATTGGACTTACCGAGGAATGATCGAACTCCTAATGTACCTCGGGCAATGCTCAACATCATCGCAGCCATTGAAACTTTGCCAGCAGCAAATACATAGTCGGCTTTTGTCTTCTCTTTCGGTCCGAAGAAACGCGAATAGACAGCAACAAATGTGCTGGCAATTACAAAAATAACAAAGACCAAATAGTCCCATATCATACTCTTTACATCCTTCGACATGTTGCTATTGAATGTTGATTGTATTTCAAATTTATCAATCCACTTTGATTTGTACGATCTAGAGAAAAAAACAACGTTAATGAATTTAATTCGATTTCCTCAACCTTCAACTTTTCACGCGCTTTCCGTTCTAATTCTCACCCCATCCACAATATTGGTTGAGAAATCTCTAAATGGATAATCGATCTAACAAACGATGAGACTCTTGATAATTTATAACATTGACAGATCAATAGTAGATAAGAAATATAAGGGGGCAAGAATGTTGAGAAAGAATCCAATTATTATCAACGGGAAGCACTTTTAATCTCTAATGAATTGCACAACACGAAAATTACAGTTTGTGATCTTTCTGATATGGCAGATTTGGGATTAAGGGTGGATTTCATCAAAACGTTCAATCTGTGTGGGTGCAGTTCCATCATCAAAAGCCTTCCGGTATAAACATACCATCAAATTTACATATTTGTTGTTAAAATCGTAATTTGGTAGGACGCATAAATTGATCAAAACAGGAACATCACAATTATCATTTTTTTGGCATTAAAATTTTGTTGGAATTCATAAAATTGCCGTCCTTATTTGAATAAAATTTAAAAAAACATGGGATCGATAGTGATGGTTATCATCGAATAAAGTTTAATAGAATGCAATCGAGACCGAATATGGCTCTAAGGTGATTTTAGGATAAATTGAATACATTAAAAATAATGTTTTGGGATCGAAGTGTTCAACACAATACTTGTACGTGTATGCATTTCTAACAATCTCTATCCAATTTTCTCTATCTTTCTCTTTCTATACACATTTATATCTTGTATATATCCGCATAGATTCCAAATTGCCAACTATCTAAGATAATAGAAGTGAAATTTGCCTTGAAACTACCACTTTTTGATTAAATTAATGTTTAAACGACAACTATTTCCTATACGAGAAATTCGCAGCAATAATCGTAGAATAGTTCCGATTTCCAGCCAAGTCCTCAGTTTAATTATAACACATACAGATTAATGGGAAATTAAACAAATAATTACATTTTTTTTATAGTGAAGAGAGATATTGTTAAATGATGACGACAAGAACGCCATGAAACTTACCAACGGTCAAGGTAGGTGCTTACGTTGATTTACCAGTTTTCCGGAAACACAACGAGAAAAAGCACAATAACAAAACAATAATTTTGGTGATTTATTTTATTTTAACCACTGACCATCGGGAATTTTAGATTGTGTTTGTTTTTCGGTTCCACGAATTTTTGTCCTAATGATCTCTGTTTGTGTGTACTTTGACCGGCACTAATTTTGCTTCAATATCTGTAGGTTGTACTCGGAAAAAAAACAGTTTGCCAAAAATTTCTTACACAATTTTTACACGTGCACACTGTTTACAAGCAACCAAAGGAAATCCATGTGACCGAATTTCGTGCACATGTTGGAATGAATTTCCAAATAATTAAGCCTATCCGTTGATAATGAGACAATTTATTGTTTATTTATCGAGACAATAATAAAAATATTGATAAATCTGAATATGTTGTAGGAATTTCCGTATCTGATAAAATATTTGAACAATTTCACGGACCGATAGCATTTTTATGTACATTTTTACATTCTTTTCCAGAAGCATGGGCCCTAAAAATTTCATCATGTAGTTCACCTGACAACAGGAGTCAATGTTACAAAACAAATTGATTTAGAAAACATCCAACAAAACGACAAATGATGATCCTCATCCATTTATTTATTTATTTATTTATTTATTTATTTATTCATTTATGAATTATGTGGCATTTTACATGGGTCAAAATAATAGAATTCATTATATTGTTATAGTTGCCGGACTTGTGATATTCAACGATAAAAAAATAACACATTTATTAGAATTATTGGCTAAATATAGGAATGATGGAGAGCTGCTAAAAACCCGACAATTTAAAATTCATAACAGATTTAAAACAACAAACTTCTCTAGAAACTGCAACGTGCGGAAAAATTTTACTGCACTAGCAAATACTGATTTAATTTTGCAGTATAAACGTTTTAATTAATTTGTTCACCCATTCAACGCATGTTAACGTGTTAAATTCCGAAAATATCCCACAAGAGCCTTGCCAATTCTTAAACTATGAAAAATCGATGTTTACATGTACATTTTTGGACAAATGTATTTAGTTCGAAGGATTATTTTTAGTGGAAACAGACAATAAAGTGAGAAAGAAACTTTTCGATCAGTTTATTTCAATAGAATTCGTATTTATTCACAGTAAAGAAAAAAGTCGTTACGCGAAATCCCTACAGAACCTGTTTCGGGTCATGTAACCGTGTGCAATTTTGCACGTTGAAAAAGATTCAAACATGAAAATCATTTGACTATAAATACAGTTTTTTCCAATGGAGATTACTTTAAAACAAGCAACTAAAGCGATAGTTTTAGTTTTATTCGTCCAATCAAAAAACAAATCGAATTATTACCTTAATTGTGGCATTTCTGATTAATTCAGATATAAGTCCAGAATTGAATAACAATTTGTCCGTTGATCGGTTTCAATTAAGTAACGCGATATTACACAAATGAAGAACTTACGGAATTTTAAGTGATTCTAAAAATAGTAGAATCGCAACCATTCACTTGGAATAAATATTGAAAATGTTTATCTTTAATAGTTGTAATAAATATTCAATGTTCAATTGAGAGATTTCCGTTGTGCAGTAGAATAATTACAATGGTAAAGGGCCATTTGACCTAAATCTTTTGAGATATTTGCTATAAAAGTTGGTAGTTACTAGTAAATGGACTAATATCTGGAATAACAATACAAATTTTAATAATAATTAAACAAATAGGTGATAAGAGATCACGTTCCCAGCACTGACTCGAATCCGTGCTTTTCTCTTATCATTCTATTGGGAAAAATTAGATAATTCTTCAATACAAATTTATTTCGTGATAATACTCATAAATACTCAACTGATAATCTGCAAAATAACATTGTTTTCAAACAAAAAATTCTTTATATTATGTCATATTATCGGAATTTTCCAACGATAAGAATTTGATTATAATTAAATTTCCATTGAAAATCTGCTTTTGAAAATCCTTTTGACCACCTTGACATTTAAAATAACAAGGAAATAAACAGTCGTTTGATTGTGGGAAATCTTTTCGAATTAATTTCCGATAATTAGACGCTCTAATTGGATGGAATACTCGTGTTAATGAAGAATAAAACTGTAAATAGAGACGATATGATGTTAATTTCGGATGAGTTTAGTGGAAAGGCCAAAAGTTCAATGGACTTAAAGGAAAAGTCTGATTTTTCCAACAAATAAATTTGGATTTGAATCAATAATCTAAGCGAAAATTTCAATAAAACACGTGTACAAGTGGGCGTTTGTGTGAAATTTAGTTTATAACTTCAATGGATTATCTGACAGGTAAATTAATGAATCACCAATTTAAAGATTTATTAAGCCGGAGACAATAAACAATGGTCCGATCTGATACAAAACAAGTTAACAAAATGGACCTAGAGCGTCGATATTCACCTCCCCCTATCTCTTACAGCCAAACAGGCAATTCGTCACTGTAATTGGATTTCCATTTAAAATCAATTTTATTCGATGATAAAACCGAAATGTTCGTATAATCAATCAACATTTTCGGAAATTGCTTACGAAATTTCTCAAATCTGGCTAATTCTTTAATTCAACCGTACAGACGATGGAATCGGAACGAAACCGGTTGGCTGTTCTTCCCTCCTCAGTACACTCGTCCATGCCCGTACAAACCAACAACCACAACACTTGATTAGTTTTCTTTGAGGGAATTCAAATATATGCTAATCTATTCATTATGATCTCACGATTGAAATGCAATCTTATGCTTCGGGTATTATTGTCTTCGATGTAGTTTGATAATGACAATAGCAACATTCTAGAGAAAGAGAGTGTGTCGATTGTGTGTTATTCAGCAGCCTTGAGAAGGTCTCGGCCAACAGTTTTTTTTGCACCAGTCTGCCACCTGACAGATTATTCAAATTAGGACCGTTTTCATTCAATGCGGATAAAGCAAACCGAAAGCAATAAAGAAAAAATCTCACATTTCCAATTTTGGCTGTCAGTTATTTTTGTATAAAAAACAAAGGCTTTGTGTTTTGGTTAAGACTACAGCCAAAATAAACAGGATTGAACTGAATTTTCATAGTGGATGCTAGAATAATGAAATTATTCGGCCATCACCCTAGAGAAATTATTGTTTTTTTGATAAATTGAAATTTCGATGCGTGTATTTCCTGTAGTTATTTTTCAAAGAAAACAGTAGGATTGGCTATTTTTATAAGCACATTCATGTCGGTATTTTTTTAAATAACATTGAGAAGGTTATTTCAATTTAATTAATTTTTAAATGCAAATCACTTACTAATGTTAATTAACGATAATGGTAGTAAATCACAGCGTTATCTGGCAAGATAGTCGTAGTATTGTTTAAAATTCGGTAGTCTTTACGCTGTTCTCTAGTGTCGAAGAACAACATGCGGCCCAGGCGCGAAACTATCGATTATTAACCGAAAACAGATAATACTGGCACTTTGAATGATCGCCGAATTTAAATGCGAAATCTAGAATTCGGTGCGAAAATCCGCAAAAAAAGTTTTGAAATTATTTTGAAAAATTAGCATAGGTCAAGTGCAAGGCTCGAACAATATCAACAAACTTGAAACACTCACGGTTTGATGTTTACCGCCGCGTTTTTACAATTCAGACTTGATACAACTGTGCTTAAGCGTAGTCGCAACTTAACTATCCTCCCACCATTCCAAAGGGGGAGCTTTTAAATCACAACCACAACCAACCGGACTTGTTTAAGTTGTCTTTCTGTGCAAACAAACAACAACAATGTTGATAATGACGAACGATTTTCGGAAAATACGAAATACGTTTCTATATTGGGTTGTTTCAACGAATAAAACAACGAAGAAAATAACATGAAACCCGTTTCAATGTTGTAGAGTAACTGAGGATGAATGTACAAAAAAATCACTAAAAACAACTACAACCAGCAAAATCGTATGGCTGTTCATGTGCTTGAAGCGTGGTAGGATGCGTATAGTGGGTTATGTTCAAATAATATTCTGCTATAATTATCGACGGAGATTTCTATAAATAAAACACCACATTGGCGACATTTAGACCTGTTCTAGTGCCAATTCCACAATATTTCCCTGTTATTGTCCCTGCATTATCTTTGGGCGAAATTAATGGCTAATATTGCGTGTTTTTTTATTTTGCCTTCGAAACAATCGGCCTTAATATTCTGTAGGTTACTAGAATTTTTCAGATTTGACGCAATTTCCGTGACTCAGTGGTAAAATTATCAAAATAATTGCTGCGATAATGGTACAAAATTAAAGTTGTTTTGTTAAGTATCTACTTCGAAAAAATAATGGCTTTTCCAAGTCTTTATCCTTGAATTTATATTAAAAAAAGTTGTTCACATATTCATACGTTAGCTATTTATGCCTTTTTCTTCAGGGAAAATTTCAGTCTAGTCTATAATCTATCAACGCTGGCATTGAATGAAATTTTTGATACATAAATTCGAAAGTTGAAATTCTCAAATTTAAACCGACAACTTTAGATGAATAAAGTTGGAAGACTACAAAACAAGCAAAGAGGAAATAATCACAACTTGGTAAATTCACTTTAACTAATGTACGAATCTTCAAAATTGAAGCGAAAAGGTGTTGAAATTCGAAAGGAAAAAAGCAATCATTCGGTGGGATTCTGTACAAACTTCATCTCGATTCTAGTCGTTACTCAATTGCAATTTGGTTAGGTGACTCTTCAACATTTACGACAACATTTTGGAGCTGTTTTAAGGGCTCAATTGCACAAAACTTCCAAAGTGAGCAAACTCCTATCAAAATCGGACCTGTACCCGGGAAGCTCTAACGTTCTCAATTCGTGGCACGTGTATTTCAGAGTACACGTGCCCTGTAATAAAATTTCAAATAGTTAGCTGATTGTTATCAGCCCCAATCATAATTAGATTTTTGCGAAACAGCTGTCAACTTAACTGTAAATAAGCTGTATCAGTTATAACAGTTTGAGAGCCTCTGCTCCAGCCGAGTTTCATAATTTTCGCTTGTATTTAAATCATTTTAATTGGAACATAATGACGATGCATGATCAGAACGTGAACATCTAAAAATAACAAAGCACCACATAAAACAAGTTAACCCGAGGCTTGAATTAGTCTTTATTGTTCTCGTAATTGCACTAATTCCAAGCTGATATTTTCACAAAACTTCAACGAAATCAATTGGAATGATTTGTATATTTTCTAAATGCATTTTGTTTGGAACTTACTCAGTAGTGATGTCACTTATCTGTGTATTATAGACAATTAAAAAGTCCAAATTTCCGTTACGGACTTTTATAATTATTGTTTCGAAGTGTTTGAAACTTTCTTAACTGGAAACAATTAATTTTAATTTCGATTCAATCGGTTTTAATCTGTTTAATATTTGGAAGAGAAGATAAAAGAAAACAGATCGTTACGATTTCATAATGGAAATTAATTAAAATTCTCCAAGTTGAAATTTCTAATTAAGCAATTTAATTTGGTTGTTTGTGTTCATAATGCATATATACGTTTTGGTCTTTTTCTTTTCCGTTAATCTAAGATATCTTATTTATTGAGGAATTGATTAATCCACTACAGTTTCTCTAGAGACACAGTATTATGTAAGAAAACTTATTTCTTGTACCAAACTTTTTAATCTTCCATACTGTATAACTTTTAAGTTAGTTTTATATTTATTGTGATTAATAAAACGATAGGGGTGTTTTTAATTCGAAAAAAATACTATTTAGAGTCATTTAATTATAAATAAATGTTGACATTTTCATTCACGAGTCTTTATTTAAATATTTAATTGACAATTTCAATGTTGCTTTTACCGACTTTCCATTATAAAGAAGTCCAGTTTTAAATAAACAAGAAAAATCAATAATACCATCGAAACTGAGCGAAGCATACAACTCTCTTCTCTTGTAGAAATAAATAACCAAATAATTAAAGTAATTGGCAATTAATTATAAAAGCCGATTTAAAATGACAATAATTGGTAGAAAATCCCCAATTTGGCAAATTTCCACCAACGAAACAATACAATAATTGTGCAATTATCGAAATTATTGCATATTAATTGAAAATTTGCATCTAACTTTAGGTGTCCAAGCAAGGGCCATTTGGACCGCTCCTATGGAAATTTTGAAGTCTTTAGAGCAGTTTTTGGCCAACAAGAAGACGGTTAAATGAGTATCTTATTTTAATAATTATCACTTTAAGTTAGGTGATATTCGTAAAAATGAGCGAATACAAGTCGTTTCTTATCAATACGTTAGAATTTTATCAAATTACTCAGCGGAAATACTAGCCTTATCAACATACATTAACAATTAATTAAATCTTAAAAATTGTTAATAAATTGGAATTTAATGAGTTTATATGAATAGTTAATCAATTACGAGTCATGTTTGTATTTTTGCTGAATGTTTCGCATCAAAAATGTTGATAATTTGTTGAAAATATTGCTTTATCATTGCAATTTTATTAATTTCAAGTTGTTTTGAATTCTCAATATTTATTGGAATATTTCTAGAACAACATCAGTAGTTAATTGATTTTCTAGCGAATTTTATGCGTATGTTTTGGTATCATTATCAAATATCAAATTGCAATTCAATTATAATTGGATTAATTTAAGAAGAGCGGAATATTGAGCCATTTCTTCTAGCTCTATTAAAATGTAGATCGATTTTCTTTCAAACTTATCAACTATTATAGTTGGATAGATAATCTACTCTTACATCACAATCACCACTCCTATTTCTGCTTGTGAGATTTCATTTGCACTTCAACTATTGAAAGTTGTCCACTATATTGTTGGTCAATTATTAACAAGTTCATTCACTATCCACTTGATAATAAGGTGTTTGACTTGTTATTATTAATTTCTTTTTATTGTTTCTCTTATAATTTTATAATTGATTAATAATTCTAAAGGCACAACGACTACCAACTACTGTACGATCGTTGTACACACGTCACGTAGAAATGCATGGTACGTTGGAGGAGTACCCTCGTCATGTGATGGAAAGGAAAAGTAATCTAATTCAAGTATCTACGCTTTAATTGAAATTGCAAGCTGTAAGAATCTTGTTTGCTTTCTGTACGGGACAATATTTATCAAGCATGGAGAATTCTTTTGCCAAAAATTGTGTTGATGGTTTCGGTCATTGAACGTTCCTCGAATCGAATTGTACAAGTTTTCCCGATTATCAGTTTGGTTAAGTATTTTCCTTGGGATATTCCCGGATTTAAACAGAATTATTGCAATTTGTAATATTTCTGTTTAAATGTACAATTAGTAGTAGAATTAAAAAATAACTTTAAAATAGACTAAACTAACTCTTTAGTTATTTTTAACTGATATTTAGCAGGTATTCGTATTATTATTCTTGGATTTTATACAGTTTTAGCAGAATTCGTATTTGATTCCTGTACTCAAATAGAGGGACGCTAAATTAAAACTATGAGAAGTCCTATTTGTCGGGTAATTTGCAATTATTGATTTATTGAGATCGTTTTGGCAAAAATTTGGTTCGTACCTCATTTAGAAGTTGGTTCAAAGATGAGAGTTTCAAATGCCTCAGAATCATTGCAGGATTGTTTTTTTTTTCAATTTTCTCCATTTTATTCTGAAATGAGTAGAAATTCGTTTTTATTCCTGAATGAGAGCTTCTTTGAGTCTTTCTGAGTTAGTTGACGTGTTTAGCTTGTTTGCAAAAATCACTAAAGGCTCTGAATAAGCGTTTTTGGTCAACTTGTCGATGAGCTCTACGGTTCAAATTTTGCTAAAAAAATCTCTAAGGATCCTTAAAATATTTTCAAATAATGTTAACAAACTGTTACTTTTAGTTTAGCATTCTTGTGTGAATTTCTTCCCTTTTGGCATATCTTCTTCTGCAAATACATTATTTTTGCATCTTTGCATTTGCCTTTCAAACGTGCTCTATTCATCAAATTGACCTATTTGGAAGGCCGTTCGGGCCAAAAACAGATGTACGATTCGAAGACAATTTATTATTTATGATAGTCTCTTGGCTGTGGTCTTTATTTAAATTTTGGATTTTGTCACTTCTGTCAATTGTGCAAAAGTAAAGCACTTGAAATTTTATTGTTTGTTACAGAATATGACAAGGAAGTTTATTATTTTCTAAGTAATTTTAATAACGATGATAATTAGTTTGATGAAAAGGTTGTTTATGGAAATAACCCAACGGAGTATTTAAGAAAAGTCACATTCGCTGATCTTCATTTACTGTTCATAGTGTAAGTTGATGTTATTCCTAGGGGTGTCTGAGTCGTTTCAACAATTTTTAAATAAATATTTTTATTTTGAAGGAAAAATAAAGCTTCATACATATTTTTTTTAATTACTACTACAATTCTAATCAAAAATCATTAGATAGTTGTACAAATAATTCACCAAAATGAATGAGATTAACAAATTTTGGAATTGTAAGGTTAGAAATTTAGGAACAATACCTGGAAATTTTGCTACCAACCCATTTTTTGATGGACGTGCAATTTAAAATTGGTAATTTCTATTGGCTAAAGTGAAAATTTTGAATTGTGCGCCCTCCAAAAATTCAGGTTGTTATAACCAAATCCACTAAATTTCCACTCTTACAATTATTAATTTGATTAATGTCAGTCTTACCCCTGTGTTCATGTGGTGTTGTTATCCTACAATTAGGAGAATTTGTGAATTATTTGTTCAAGTATATTTTTTCTAGTTGCATTATTTTAAGTTAAAATAACTGATATTATTGAAAATCTTCGAACAATTATCTCAAACGTGTTAATACGAATAAAAATTAAAGGATTGAAGTTAGAAATTTTGGCAAAATGGGACAGTCGATGTATTTTTTGCTATATTACTTTACAATTAAAGTTGTATTACTTTAGTCATTGTCTTAGAAAATCTATTCCATTGTGCTAGTTAAAAGTTTCAGCTCGTATAGTACTTAGGAAGGTTGAAAATGTTGAGTTTAGGGCTTGTTTATACATTCAGAGGCTTCAAATTTTAAAGTTGAATGCAAGACTGAATACAAAATGCATATTCGTTAAAAGTGTAATTCCTGAAACTTTGCATGAATGTCTTTAGCGGAAATAATGAGAATTAATTACAAACTTAAATTTCCATTTGATATATGGGAAAAGCACAAGCCCTCAAATGCGGAAAATGCAATTATTATAAGTGTTATGAGTTAATTCTAATTGTAATCTACTTCTGTTATTGTTCTGATTAATCTTTAATCGGATCGGATAGAGAGGTTTATTTTTAACATTAATCTCAACAATTTCCAGATATTTTCGTATTGTGATTCTTTATAAATATTATTGTTGTTTTAATTAACATCAATTGTAGTCACTTACAATAAACACATTACGAAATTGTTATAACTTTAAAATTATCATATATGATAATTAGACTTTCTCAATTATAAAGATTTATCAGCATTTTTCGCCGAAACCCGTTTAAAACTTCATTGTTCATTCAATAAATCGGAAAAATAAAGTGATTAAAACAAAACAAATTCACAAGAATTAAACGTCAATTGTTAAGTTGTTATTAATTCTTTTTTATTTGTTTGTTTAAAACGAAGTTCGACTACAACAGAATCGGTTTTTTGTACGTTTTGCTAAAGGCAAGAAAGAAAAGTTCATGACTTCTAAAAACAACAAGAAGTTGTCCAACAGCCTTGCGTACATTCTTTTCAAGGTTATAGCCGGTTATAACGATCTCAATAGTAACGCAATAAAATGAAACAACACCAAAAAAAGGTTTGAAATTACAGATGTGACACTATAAAAAATTAATCATTGTCTCATAAACAAACAAAACTATTAAGATTTATAACCGCATACATTATTTCTACTGTAGAAAAGTGCCTACAATTCAATATTTTTAGATTTTTTGTTGTTTAAAACAGGTGAAAACCATATTGATACATACGGAAATTAATAATGTGCCTGTATACATTTGCTATTTTTGTACAACTGGTTATCAATATGAATTATTTTGTTGTTTTTGTTGTAATACAAAATAATAACAGGAATATTTTAGAACTAGTCAGCCGTATTTCGAATTGACAAAAAGAACTAATTTATGTTATAACAAACATTTTTATTAATAATTTAAAATGTAATACAATATAATTCGTTTTTTTTTATACAATACAATACGATTTTCATTTATTTTTAAACAAATATCCGTTTACGAAAAGTAACCAAGAGATTTTCAAGGGGACTTTTTTCTATTTCCTCTGACATAAGGACAAATTAATTATTAAATATTTTATCAATTTTCTAAATCTAACGATAATTAAACTCTAATTGTTGAGGTTATCCAATTTCTTTCAAATTCATTAAAGACGTGTACAATTCTTGGAATAATTATTTTATAATTTGTTCGAGAAAATCTCTATTTAATCACAGTATATTCACGTTAACAATGAGATGAAAAACAAATGTTTCATTTAGATATGTGCCGGTTTAATCATTGCTTTATTCATAGTTATTCCTTAATGATGTCTCCATCTCGACTAAGTTTACAAAGGCGCCAGATAAGCTTGAAGTTTGTGATTAAAGTTAATTATTCTAACAATCTGCAATAAATTACATCCCAGTACAGAATTGTATCATTATCGATTATCTATTTTAAACAGCCTTAATTGTGCACAGATTTTAAAAACTTAAAAAAGACGAATGGAAAGACTAAGCTTTTAGCGATGAATAATGAAAGCTTTATGCACTTAAGTTTTACATTAGAGAGCTTTAAGTTGAGTTTTGGTTTAAGCGTTTCTGTTTTGAACGAATAGAAAATGTTGGTTTTTATTTTATTGCATCGCCCATATTCGAGATTTATTCCGTTGACAAACTGTTTTAGTTGGAAGTTTTCGTAATAAATTGATTTATAATCGCTTCTCGTGAGATTCTTGTTTTCGATAAAATTCTAACAAGGAAATCCATCATTGTAAATATTGTTTTATGCCATTTATATTTTTTAATTTATTTAGAAAATTGCATGTATCTGGATCTGTATCTTCTGCAAAATTTATTATTTTAATCCCTATTTTTAGGAAATTCAACATTACTTAAGAAAACAGGTTTTTTCCTTTCAACAACTGACGTAAATTTGTTATAGTTTTTATTTTGATTTGAATTAAAAAAACCAAATGACGCATACTATTTGATTATGAAATTCCATTAAAATTCTGAATTACTAATGTACTTTTTTAACATTGTATTGTTTATTGACTTATTTTGAATTTATTCAAAGGTGAATCATTTTTTATCAACTCGTTGTTAATCGGTACTAATTAGAAATGCGGCAGATCCAGGTGGTTTTCCTGTTTGACCTTATCGGAGGCCAAATTTGGAGGCTTAAATGTACTTCTTCTCAGACTAATTGTTGTAGAGATAGATTTTTATGTCTGATTCAGTAACTGCGGAATTTCCGCAAAATTTGAGGGTTGTGTTTCTGTTCAAATTTCTCCAGCTTTTTTAACGGATATACAACGGAAATAACGAATATTCGGTAGGAATTTATTGGAACTTGGAGGTTTGGAATGCCTATCTTTCGATTCGGTATCCGCTTTAGCAATATTTAATAATCGATATCTCGCTTGTTTGATGTTATATTGTAATGACTTAAATATCGTTAGAAATAGCATTTTAAGAAGCATACGAAGAGGTATTTTGTTTCGGAAAATTCCAATTGAACTTTAGGTTACACGGAAAAATCGCGGAGTACACGTTATCGCTTAATTTTTTCACATTTTCCCCTATAACGTGGCAAATATTACGGATTTTCAAATGATTTTTTACACTTTATTGAAACTTGAAAAAGATATTCAAATCTCTAAAAAAATATCCAATAGATTTGTTAGTTTACTGGAAAATTGGCAGAAAGTGGAGACCTCACATTATCTCCCATACGATACCTGGAAATTGCCAATTTTTAATAATCGATATCACCCTAGTTTGATAAGATATTACAATAAGTATGGAAGCATTAAAAAGGGCAATTTCAGAAGTATCTAAGAGTGTTTTTCCTTTGAAAAATTCCGATGGAAATCTGACTTATAGAAGGCAATAGTAGACCATGTGTTTTGTTTTATTTATTTCATATTTCCCCCTATATTCGCAATTTTTCAATAATTTTCTCAAAGTATACAACAAATTGTAAACTTTTTCCGAATCTTCCAGAAATTTTCCAATAAATTCGTTAGTTTTTCTGAGAGTTGACGAAAATTTGATAATTTCACTTCAATTTTTTGCTAATCAATATCCTGTTCTGTTTCCGTTAAAATAAGTTGAAAAAGTCGGATTCTCTAATTTTTGAACTTAGATACAGCAGGGTCGCTTTTCAACTCAAATATTTAGTGGATCTGCACCTGTTTTGGAGTTATTTACGACGACATTAATTTCTTGCAAGTTTTCTAAACTTGGACCGGTCGGATTAAAGAATACCACGATATAATCTAATACAATGGTGGAAATGTTGAGGTGGATTTTTTTCGGGAAACTTGTCATTTTCGAATTAACTACTGTATGTCTGTATGGAGAAAAAGCGAAATTCCAGCAACAATAAAAACTATATCCCTATAAAGAATTGCCACTATAGCCACGTCGAGACGGTTTTATGGCTAAACTTAAAGCAATATATCTTAAAAGAAATAGAATTAATCAACTGCTGGCAGATTCAAGGGCATTTAACTTAATCCTTCTAGGATTCTTGTTGCTGGCGACACAATTACAAAACCAAGCCAATGTAGAGAAGTCTTCACTTTTTCTCCTGTCCTTGTAATATATTTGAAAGATAAGAAATGCGCTTTTTTCCTGCTTTTGGTAGGTTGCAACTACGTGATTTACATTGGTTTTGTTGTAGTAGCGTTCTGAAGATTGAATAGAAAATTAAATTCGCTTATAAGTAAATAGTGGTATTGTCGCATTTCTACCCCATCATATCCATATAGCCGTTGTCGTCTACTATATGCGGTTGTATTCCCAAGATATCCGGGGATGAAATAATGTTCGTACGTGATTGAAATTTGTAATCTGGTTTGTATTTATGTCAATTTTCTAATAACTATTATCAAAAATTTCCAGCACATCTGCTGTTTACAATTATTTTAATGGATATAGCATTTAAATGATACAATATCATAAACAAAAGTATTAAATTCCATTCGTTTATATTATCAAATAAAAATTACATTTAAAAATAAAAATTCCCTTTAGTTCTGGTTTAATACATAACGAAAAGACCTCATTCGTTTTTTAAACATTTTAGGTGATATTACATGCGAAAAGTTAATGACCCATTATGATTTCCCCGACATTAAAGTAGCTATAAGAAGTCGAGGAATATGAATACAATCATCCACTCAAAGCTCATTGTTCGAACTGTTAGTCTGACAGGGTAATAGGACGCCGGGATGACAATGCAAAAAGATTTTCTCTCTTTTACCCCTCATATTTTTTCAATATTACTTTCGCTTTGTCATTGTTTCACGCCAGGAAATATTTTTGGTAATGTTTCTATTACGGCTAACAAACGCAATAAATCTCTTTCATGTTCTTGAAATGTACTCCCATTAGGTATTTTGTAGCCTAGCGAAAGCACCTGAAATTTACATTTTACACTTATATGACGCCTTGTTAATACAGTTTTTCGTCGACAATTCAATCCTGTATTTCTCCAAGAAATTTCGCTCAAATTGTAGTTTTTTGTGTAGATAAATCTACAAATTTGGAGCCATAATTTCGAGGAAAGCGAGCATTGTGTATTTGGATTATGTTGTAAATCGCCTCAAATATTGAAATATTTCTAATTGTTTACTACTTTGAATTGTGAGAGAATCGTCTGAAACTCCATAATCTTGATTATTGTCCCGATACAAGAAAACTAGATGCTGTGTGAAGTAAAGAAATTGTTGAAAATTAGCTTGGAATTTTGAGCCAAATAAAATGTTTCTGTAGTTTTGCATTATTGAGCATCGCCTAGAGAGGTGCTGATCTTTGATCCGTCTGGCTCTATTTATGAAGATTATCCTTGAGAACATTGTAAATTTGCCCAAGATTACTGACTTTTTTCAATAAAGTTGCTCTTTGGGTTCTAGATTCCAAGGTTGATTAATCATTTAATAATAATCGTAGATGAATTTGCATATTTATTATAATTTCAACTCTAATCGACTCTCTATGATAATTATGTTAAATTTACTTTGAAATGCAATAATTGACTATAGAAAAAGTTACATAAAAGTTATACAGTATCATTTACGTACCATGAGTTGGTGACTCAGTTTATTGTAATTTTATTATGCCAATAATAAGATAAAATACATAGTAGCATAATGAATAAAACAATTACCATAAAATTGTTTAGCTATGATAAAAATATATGAAAGAAAATAATTAAACTGTAATAAATCCAGGAATTTAATTTTTTGATAGTTCGAGATTGTTGAGTGGAAAAAAAATTTAATTACAACCCCTCAGCCAGTGTGTTGTGTTAAATAAATTGGAAACTTTCTGTTTTGTGAGTGGATAAATGAACAATGACCCAATTTCAAAGTTTTCATCCAACACTGATCGACAACAAAATAGTTTGAAAGACGGAGAGGAATCAATGAAGCGAAACGGGCTCGTTGAAACAAACAACAAAAAGCAAATAACAAAAAATTTTATATAAAAATAGATATATGGATAATTAAGTGGAATTTGATTAAGATAATCAGCACGTGATTGAATCATCATGTGACCTATTTGATTAAATCCCAACATAAATATTTATTATCTAAAATAAATATTGGAGCCAAATCGCTGTCTAATACAATTTAATATTCGCAACGGTCACGACAAAAAGGCGAACAATAAATAATAAAAACGTGGAATTGCACAATTGCGGAAAATTTTCGACCTCTCGCCAAGGTTGTTCTGCTTAATTTCCAAATTTTCCTCCCAATGTCGCACTTTATAATCACAATCGGCTTTTTTTCTATTTTAGCGTCTAGTCGGTAAATTAGGACAGACTAATTTTCAATAAAGATCTCGGATTCTCAACGATGAAGGCAATTGTGTTTAATTGTTGTGAGGGTAAGTGGTTTTATTAATCAAAAAGCTGGGCTTAAAATCGTTTTGTTTTCGATTTGCGATAACTATTGAAATTTCGATTGGTTTTAGGGGCTTTGAAGTTTCAAAAACAGGATTTAAGCGAAATTAACATTGTTATAATTGCTGTATGATGACCAAAACTATAGTGCTCACAAAACAAATTAAATTTGAATAATTTATATTGTAATTATCGTTCTCGTTTTATTTTAACGAATTATTGTGTTGATTAATTTTGGGAATTCGTGTAAAAATTTTTTACGGCAAACTTATATGAGATTACATATTATATCTGTATACCTCTCATCTATGCTACACCGTACTGATGAAACGTTATCTTAATGAAGAGGATGATAAATGGGATGTGGAAGTTGGGCTTCTGTTTGGCAATGTGTCACACCTTGTTTATGTAAATTCAAGAGTCAGCTGCTTTGCTTCAATGTATGGAATTATGGTTTTGGGTTTTTCAATGTGGAACATTTTCCAAATCGTCTCTTCAGATGGATTTTTAAATTGTAATTTCACTAAAGACTAGAGATGGAACAATATCGGAATAATATAGAATCGAGTTTGTTAGCAACTATGAAACTATTAGATTTAATTAGATCTGAAGACTGACAGTTGATTAAGCCGCCGTCTGAACGTTACCAATAAACGATATGTAGATTTAATTTGAGATTTCTACAATTGTACATTCATCTTACTATCGGGAGTGTATTATTGGTTGCCTTCGTACTAACGAAATTTCAGTTTGCCTCCAGAGACGGGGGTGCACACAAACTTTGAAGCAAATAATGTTTTCATAAATTAAATTAAATCGATTATGTTAAAAGCACCAATGATAGTAATATTTGAAAACAGGCGAATTTTTACAAGAAATGGAAAAGTATCGAAGATAAATAACACTGTTACTTCTACAATCTGGCCCAAAATTGATACGAAATAAGATTAGGGGTAGATCGAGTTTATTTAGGCTTCGATATAAAATATCCAAATTCGTTCGGATTTTCCCACAATTTCGTCTTTATTGCCATACATAACTATTCATTAATCGTGAAAATGCGTGGTGAGCCCCATAAAAATGTACAAAAATTTTTTATCGATGTTTACATCTAAATATAGCATTTATGCAAATTATTATCATTAATAAGTGAAAGAGAACAAAAACAACAATATAAATCCGAAAAACCGACCATTTATGAATAATTCAGTTGATTTTTTAATGTTCGTAAACATAATATAGAAAATTAAAAAGTAATTAAGAGAAAGTGGATGACAACAAACTCCTCATTCACTATTCCATCAGTAAAATCTTCGAATTTAGTTGGCAATAGAATCGATTAAACGGATTTTACTCTTTTTTGCTGATTTGTAATCAATTCGAAAGGGTGAAAGAATTCCAAATACCACCCCAATTGTGCGTAGCAAGAGAATCAACACCATAAATATTAAAAAGTTTTCATATTTTCGCCTGGAATTAACCGATAAAATCTACAAATATTGCCTCTAAAGCCGGCTCTGGGGATTTAATTCGTTCGTTCAGGACACAGGCCAGTAATTTTCGATTTACAGTCCGGAAAGTTGAGTTTTCAAGTAGATTGAGAATTCCAAAAGGATCAATCGTTTATTATAATAAAATAATGTTTAAATCTTAAAACAATAGAGAAAATATTTTCACATATTTGAAGGTTGGAAATCTGGTTGTACGAGCTTACCAATCCACTTTTGGAAGCGCGCGCGATTTAAACTCATCAATTGAATTTGTATATTCTGCTATAAAATAATTTTTGGAGTTTTTCATTTATAAATAAGTAAATTCTTGATAATTTGTCGTAGACTAAATCGAAAGCAATACATCACACAACGAATAAATTTAGAGTCTTTGTAAATATTCGAACAACAAATTTGCTTTGAAACAGTACAAGATGGATGATACGAGGTTATGTACAACTATGGGGCTTTACTTTAATTTTACAACAAAAGCAACGTTATCTAGCTTTTAGAGAAAACGTCTATTTTGTACGTTTTATAATTCATAACAGTGTATGATCCGTCTTTTTCGTCTAATATGTCTGCCAGTACGATTTTTCCAACTTACCTCTTTGTAGTTTATATTTTCCTCTATTCCATGTAGAAATATATCTCTCTTGTTCTCTCTCTGCTTGTTTTGTTAAACACTACAGTTATAATCCAGATATAGGAGATGATTTTTGAAAGCATCGGGCTTCAAGAGTCGTAAATTTTACAGCTCACTATTCAACAATAATGGGAAAAAGTCCGTAACATTTATATTATTAGACCTAGAAGAATAGTAGATTTCTCTTTCGAGAATTATTAAAATAAAACTCAACTTTTTATTACCATTACTGATTTATTCATATCTTATTAGTAATATTATTTCACGGAAAACGTACACACACAAATATAGGACAATATTATTTAAGTTTTCATAATTGGTTTACGTTTGGAATTTTATTAATTATTTTTTTAATATTAACTATTAATACTAAAGACGTATTAACAAAGATAAAAGAGCTCGCGATATTGAAGAGTCGCGGGCTCATAGCGACTCTTAATATCGCCAAACGGGGCCACATTAGGATCGATTTATAGGTTTTGAGGGTGCAACCCATAAATCGACCGTACAAACAGTCCATAGCACCATAGTTTTCGTTGCAAGAATCAATAATTATAATATTAATTGTAATAATAATAATAATAATCATACTTTTGCTCAGGAGTTAAGAGGGGGGCCCCGATGGCTCGTGGAAGACTTCCACTGGAGACCTCGCCAAGGTAACGTCTTGTATTTTATTCATAAATTAGACAAATCAATCGACTATTATAATAATTTGATTTGTTATTTTGTTTAATAATGGGAAATTTGAGGGCATACAAATGACGACCGTTGGCCTCCAGGGTTTTATGTTGTTTTGCTATTTGCCTATAATTCTTTTGATACAATTGTTATCTAAACTACAGCAGAAACTGGTCGTTTTTGCTCGGACAACATTTAATAATTTCATCTACGAATACCACATTCGTTTTAATAATCCTGAATTTAAACGAAAATAGTTTAACGGAAATTATTGGTCCCACACGTCGATTTTGATATAATTTTCACCACAATATTGTAAATAAAACCGGAAAACATTTATAATCGATGTAATAGTAGTTTTTTTCTTTTAATTGAAAGTCGTTTTAGACAGTTGGTGGAAAGCAGAGGGGCGATCTTTGTCATTGTTCGTGGTTGCTTCGCGTATATTGCCCTATTTCCGATGAAAGCGTTGAATTCAAGTTGGCAATAATTATCTCCATTAGTTTGGAGGAAATTTCCTTTTTATTCTTAAGAGACAAAGATTTCGACATTTATTCACTCATCATCGAGCGTCGTTTTTTTCGTTTTTTCTTGATTCTTTCCTTGTGTATTTACGGTTGTTTTAAGGACGCTTTATACCAGTATTTCAACTGAATGGAAGAAATATTCGCCTGCTGCCGTTCAATTTGGCCTTCCGGAAAAAATAAATTAAAAGGAAAATTGAATTTTGCCGATTTAATTAGGAAATATTCATTCTACAAGACTATTTTATTTGTTGTCTATTATTTCCAATGTTATTAGAAACGAATGTAGTATCCTAATAATTTGATCAATATTATTGTTGTTTGACAATTATTATTAAAGTATTTACAAGAAATGGAGTTACTAAACATCAAAGATCCTTAAAAACACATAATAATAGTATTTTGAATTTGTCTTTAGATTACGATAAATTCCAGAATGAAAGCGTTATATTATCACAGTGGTAGTCATTGCTCCATATTCATTATTTATAAAAGATTCTTATTTATATAAAATTAGGACAATCGTAGTCGACCCTAATTGTTTTTGATATTATTACACCCACTCCATTACTATAATTGAAAATTTTCTATAATTATTATTATCATTATTTATTAATATATATATAATTTTTTATTTGAAATTCAACCTATCTACATTGATTTACGTTCAGTTATCTGTACTTTTATATGAAGGAGAAATGGACAAATATATCCACATAAAATCTACGTGATGATTTTTGAAAGAATGAATTAAAAGATGCGAATTTAAGGCAAAAAGTTGAACAATAATTTACGGAATCATTTTAGAACAGTTTTTGATTTGAGACTGTGATTTGATGAGATTATTTAAAAATTCTATAAAATACAAAAACTTTATCGACTAGCTTACACAATAATAACTACAATATTATTATTTCTTAAATATACGTTTACTAGAAAACAATTTGAACTATCACGATTGAGAATTCCACAGCTAGAAACAGTATTGCATTTTTTTTTTAAATTTTTGTTCGATAAATATTCATTAAATAGAGTTGACTACGATTGTGACGAATAAAATTTATGAGAAAACAAATTGAAATTGTAGATAGAAAACAAGTCTCAAGAGCATGGTGTATTGAATCGGACACCACGCAGTATTATCTAAGTATTTACAATAAAATATGTAACAAGAAGTATAACAAAATTTACACATATTTCAGAGTATCTTATGGTTATAATTATAGTATTTGTATGGTATTTACAGTGTGTACGTGAAGGATTGTCGAAGAGTTTTTTGTTCCGTTTTTAACGTCGATATAGAGCACTAGGTGCACTACGATACTGTGCTGTACGTATCCGTCGGCTGACGCATTCGTAACAGCACACATAAGCCAAACATCACTTGAACAATATCCTCCTAAAAGCCCTTCGAAAGTCCTTGTTAAAAATCGTATAAATAACAGGATTCAATGCTGAATTCATATAGCCCAACCAGAAGGCTGTTGAGAATGCAATTGCCGGTATATCGTATGCTAAACGTAAAATATACATAAAGAAAAATGGCAACCAACAGGCAATAAATGAGCCCATTATTAATCCTAAAATTAATGTTGCCCGTTTCTCTTTTTTCCTAGCTATACGGCGTTTCTCACGTTCAGGATCACGTGGTTTTTGCACTTTAGTCACTATCTCTTGTTCAACGGTTATCTGTTCACGACTACTAGACGATGGTTGTTTGTCTTTATTTGGACGTCGATTCTTTGTTACTTTACTACGTCCAAAGATCGGTTTACATAAACGGAATTTTAATGGTTTAACAACAGCACAACGGGACACAACACCAGAATCCGAACTGCTCGGATCAAATTCGCTTACCATATCTGTATCGATGCCCATTGATGGTTGGCGCATTCGAGACATTGCTGCTGCCTGTTGTTGTAATTCACCATTTACTGATAATGTTGAACTACGGAATTGGCATTGGGCCAATGGATTGCGTACCACTTGGGCACTAGTGAACACCTGCAAACAAACCAAATGGAGGAAAGAAGAACAAAACGGAATCATTTAAAGACACATTTCAAACTATATAGCCAAGCCGGGAATGGGAAAGGTAACCTAATTGCCAATTTCGAATAAAATAGGTAATCTCTTACAGTAAGTGCACACACAAAAAAACCCGAAAACTTGATAATATAGCAATATAGCCATGGAAATGGAAATATCGGCAATACATTCGGTTTAATTATCGGGTTTTAATCACTTAAAATACCACCAACAGCAGGAAATTATACCATAAGGAAATATATTAATATATATATTAATCGGTTTAATTCGATAAACTTGTAAATCCACTCTAATGCTAACTATTACAACTAAATTCGATTTAATTTCGTCAGCAATATTTGTTATTGGGATTTAAATTCGTAGTCGCCTCTCGAAAGCTTTCCTACTAGAAACCAATCGACTTGTTGTTGTTGGGTTCGATTACCGACAATTTAATCTAGCATCGTTGTTAATTCTGAGATTTCCGGAATAATAATCGACAACACTATTTGTTATCATCATATTTGTGATTCTCTGCTTCATTTGCGGTCATACCAATTATTGTATCGATTATTTATCAGTAAAATTACACGAAATTCATCGACTATTAACAATTCAACCGACAGTATCGTTTAATAACATTCTCCAAATTTCTTGTCAAAATATCTAAAAGTATCAAATTGAAATGGAATTTCATTAAAAATTTCTTAGGGTAACTGGTGTCAAGAACGAGTAATTAGTAAAATTCACAAAAGGATCGTATAAGAAACGTTCAAAGAGCCGGAATTCTTGGGTGAATTTGATCAAATGAAAACAGAAATGAATAATGGCAATACTTTAAACCCAGCAAATGTATCTTTTGAAGAAACTGTTAAGTTATGTATTGATCTGTTAGTGTTTACAGTATATTAATCAAAGTCAAGTACGCAATTCGTGTTCAAATCTGCTTTCCAGACTGTTTTACTAATTAAATTACAGCAAGATCTATACCGAATTACAGTATGTATTAAATTATTATTAATCGAAGATTCATCTTGTTGGCAAACTAGAGTTTCAACCGCTGTTATTGTACACGGTTAAAAAAATTTGAAAACAAGCCGATTACAACAGCAGTATGCGAACGAAAAGTGAGTTTTAATTGAGCACGGAATTTGTTTAATAAGCATCTAATTAGAACGCCATTACTTTACAAGGTTCTGCTGGCGGCTTTATTTGTAATTTTCATGGAAAATCTCAATGTCTATAATGTACAAATCATTATGTACGATTATATGTAAATGTGGAATTTAAAATAGAGTTCGGTGCAGAATGGTGGATGCGCCGAACGATTATATTGGCTTACAAGTAAACCTTACGAAGTCGAAACTCCCGATTTTGATGATTTTTGGTATATAAGTACTTCATTCTATTCTAAGGGATGCGTGTTTTGTCATTCGTGCCCATACGCAAGTTTAAGGGAGAAAATGGGGGTTGAAGTTACCCCTGCAAAATCAGTTTCTGTGTAATATCTCTAGAACGGTTCAATATTTTTTGATGATTCAAAAACTGAAAGATAGACATTTGTGAGGGCTACAACGTGGTAGAAACCAATTGTCAATATCTTGTTGGGGGTGGAAATGACAGGCACTTATGTGCCGTTTTTTACGGTTTTTTGCAATTTTACACCCCATGGTAAAACATACCAATACGAAATTTTTTATAATAGTAGAAAATTACAAAATAAAAGTTACCCGTTCGAGGGTTTTCCATTATTTTTAATTGTTACCCCATAAAAAATTCTTAAGTGTTGTAACGTTAGGGGTGAATTTTGGCTATGTATATAATTTTTTGAAATCAAATCTATGTGGGTTTTGAAGGCATTTGAAGGACCTTTCAAATGATATATGAATGGCTACCCCAAACTACCCCTTAATGAATTATGCTAATATAAATTAATGAAAAAATATTTTATCACTATTAGTGATTCTGCTCATAGTAATTATTTTATTTTGTTTGTATTATTTATATAATGATCCAATTTTTTATTTTAATTACAATTTTTATCAATTACAACCCCTTCTGAATTATGATACATCATGGCAACAACATCTGGTAAATTGACGAAAAAACTATTTGAAGAGTGCTTTACCAATGAGTTCATCCCAAACACCAACACAAAATCTGTTTTGATATTAGATGCATGGGGTGGGCAGAAAGCAGAAGACTTGTATGAAATAGTCCCACTATCCAGAACTGTCCAAATTATGAATTTATCAAAGGGATCTACTGGACTTATTCAACCTTCTAGACGCTTATGGCTTTCGCCATATGGCGATATGGTTGCAATCTTCACTTAAGAGATAACATAATTAAACTACAATTATTGGTCCATAATCAGTTTTGTTGCCCAATATATACAGAATTATTCAAATATGCGTGATACCGGAGTGGATTTCCGAATGAAAGACCAGATTTTTCTACAGATATTTCATTCTAAGCCTATCATACAAGTCGTACATGTGACGATTGTTAATGTAACCTGCGGATAGTGCAAGCAAAATTTTTTCTATGAACATTTCTTCCAAATCTATCATTATTGTAACAACTACCGACCATAAGCAAGTTGTTACGTATAAGCAAATATATAAAATGTAGGGAATTTCTAGAATCATTGTAAATAGAATAATATAATATTTTTCGATAAATTTATATTATAATAATTCAGAAGGGGTTGTCATTGATAAAAATAGTAATTAAAATAAAAAACTGGATCATTATATAAATAATACAAACAAAATAAAATAATTACTATGGTTAGAATCACTAATAGTAATAAAATATTTTTTCATAAATTTATTTTAGCATAATTCATTAAGGGGTAGTTTGGGGTAGTCATTCATATATCATTTGAAAGGTTCTTCAAATGCCTTCAAAACCCACATAAATGCGATTTCAAAAAATAATATACATAGCCAAAATTCACCCTTAACGTTACAACACTTAAAAATTATTTATGGGGTAACAATTAAAAATAATGAAAAACCTTCGAACAGGTAGCTTTTATTTTGTAATTTTCTACCACTACAAAAAATTTCATATTGGTATGTTTTACCATGGGGTGTGAAATTGCAAAAAACCGTAAAAAACGGCACATAAGTGCCTATCATTTCCACCCCCAACAAGATATTGACAATTGGTTTCTACTACGTTGTATCCCCCACAAATGTCTATCTTTCAATTTTTGAATCATCAAAAAATATTGAACCGTTCTAGAGATATTGCCCAAAACTGATTTTACAGTGGTAACTTCAACCCCCATTTTCTCCCTTAAACTTGCGTATGGGCACGAACGACAAAACACGCATCCCTTAGAATAGAATGAAGTACTTATATACCAAAAATCATCAAAATCGGGAGTTTCGACTTCGTAAGGTTTACTTGTTAGTTTAGTGTTGGATTTATAAATTTGTATTCAAATTAGATTCCACGTTTTCGTATATTTGGATACTTGTCAGAGGCGATCATCAATGATATAGGTTATCTACTGGATTGTTTTCATCACATTCAGATAGTGTCAACAAAACAATAGTACGGTTCGTTACTTTATTCCTTTTTATATCTCGAATATGTCTCGAGTTTAATAAAGATTGTCATTCGAATAAAATCAGTTAAAATTAATAGTTACGAATGATAAATGCACAAAGGATTCAGCAATATGGGATTATTTAAAGCAACTTCTACAATTCTCTACATTTCTCTAAATGCTTGAAAATTATAACCTACTTGAATTTCATCATTTCGTATATTGTCGATTGGCGTACAAATAGTTGATCCGTCCCTGTCTAGCGTACAAACCTTGAGTGTATCCTTCTGTTCGCTAACATCTGGTGCAGTGTCGCCGGCATCGCTCGTTGAAATATCGGAAGCTAAATCACAGGTGACGGTAGGAATGGGCATTGGTCGGGGTAAAGCTTCAATGGTAGCAATTTGTCTTTCGCCGTCCTGCGGCGATGCGTTACTATTGCGATTGATAGACCCACCAGGAGCCGCTTCTGAACCATTACCATCACCAACACTGTTTCCATCACCATTTCTAATACTACCGCCGCCACCATCGCCACCAATATTGTCATTTTTCGGTACATTTGTAAAACTGGTGACAGCGTCTTGTTGTTGTTGTTGGCGCCGTGGCGGTTTACGAATTCCGCGTCGTGCTCGTGCTTTCGCCGCAAAATAGATTCGTATATAGACAAATACCATTATGCAAGATGGAATGTAAAACGAACCCAAGGCGGAATACAGCACATAACCCAACTCTTCACTCAACTGCAATAACAAAATTATTTATTAAAATAAATATTTGCCACAAAAGCAAAAAAATCAAATTAAAATTCGGTATTATAAACATAAATTTTAAACGGAAAATAATTAAATCATATAAAATACAGCAGTATGTTGGAAAATCCGATTCGATGCATTTTTAATCATACTACTAATTTTTATAACTCCAGTACGAATTTTCTATTAAAATAAATAACAATATAGCTATTTTATAATTGAAACTCATAAAATCAAAATCAAACAAGCCAGATAAAGTTTCACGATACAAAATAACAATGTCATTTCTACCAATACACGACTGTAATATTCGCTATTGAAAATTCAATTATCTCAAATGTAATAGTTGAAATTGTTCGACCAGCTTGAATATACTCAATTAGTTTTGAAATTGCCGCATTTTGGCACCAATTTAAACAAGTAATGGAAGTTGCGCGCGCAGTACCACACAAACGATTGGCCACTAGGGAAACAGGCGGGTTTTTTGAAATTATATTTTGCTACTTGAAAATTATCTATAAAATTACAGCAAATAGAGTTGAAAATCTATAACGTCGTTAAAGTGCAATAAAAATATCGACGTTGAACTCATAACAAGTTGTTGCTTGAGTTCAATAATTGGATGACCGGACATGCAGTAGTTTTCATTCTATTTTCGTTGCGTTCAAAACAAAAAACACGAAAATCCAACAAGTTTCATATAATGAACAGCAATATTCGTTTATTTTTTGGTAAATTTTGGCGATTATAACAGTATAAATTTCTACCAACTAGAATCAAACTCAATTTCGTGTTGTCTTCGGTAAAGCCGCAACGAAACGTGGTAGAATCGTACAATTTTCAAACAAAGAGTGCTTCTTATTCAAATAGCTTATCTTGCCTTGTTTTGGTCGTCGTACAAGTGGCTCATCTTTGTTTCACTTTGAATGTGTCCCATGTTGCATATTGTATACATTTCATTTGAACTATATGCGGAAATTGGTGTTTCTCTGTATTTTTATAAATTCAGAAGTGAAACTCACTGTAATAACAGTTAATATTTAACTACTTGGAAATATTTAATTAGTTATTTGCTTATAAATAAACGACAAGTTTCGGATAAATATAAATGAGTAAAACTACCACATACGTTAAAATCTCAGGTATTATTTTACATTACAAATTTGCATGTTTTTGCAACGTAATCATAAAGGGAATTAAACAATAATTTTAATAAAATACCTCATTATAGCATTTTTATATTCGTTGCTAATATTACACGTTGTCATTGAAATGATCGATAACACAGCTAAACTATATTGAGTGACTGTTTTACATACATGGCTTGTGCGATTTGAATTGCAGCACGATATAATAATAAAGCAGTGAAGATAGCATTGAATACGAAAGAGGCTTAAACGTTCCCCAATAACGCCTTACAGTTTAATGTTTTATGAAGCAACCATCGTAATCACTTAATAACGCTTTCAGTTGTATCTGCTGTTGCCGTTTTCACATAAAATTCCTCCACATATTTCCGCCGTTTCTCTATTCGTGTTGTTGACGTCATCACCCTATCGATATTTGGACTGGGGAGATGCTTTTTATGGCAAAGAGAAATACGGGAAAAGCTTAGTAAAAATCAATTTTCTTCCATAGATATGGCACTGAGAAATATGGAAGCAATGATTTGAACGAATGATGTGTAACATAAGATGTGGATAGCATCAAGATATATTTTTTTAAAGCAAAGGAACAAAAAAACTGGTGAATATCAGCAGTATGTGAAATATGCATGTTATGCTTTCGTACAATACGGACATAGCTGCTAGATTTCATCTCGTAGTAGAGTTCATACCAATAAACTATATCGGTGGATGTGTGAGCGTTTTATGTTCTTCTCTCGCACTATATTTTCCTTTTTCCCCCATCCCTAAACTCTTATCAGATGGGGAATGAAACTGATTTTTTTCCTATTTCGGATATTGAATTGAAATAAATGTCGGCAATCGGCGTTTCCTGCTGATTGATTTTTCTGATATTTTCTTTTTAGAATTACCGTACAATTTTCACAATAGTCTACCAATCGTTTTATGCTAGTTGTAAATGTCGAAAGGACAACGTCTGTGCAGTATTGATAACAATAGATTCATCGCTATTATTATCATCATTGCATTGTTATTTGAATTTTACATATTTCAGTATATTGTGAGTATTTCTGGTATTTTAGTAACTTTGTACACTGTGTACACATTGTTGTAATTAACTATGAGAAATATGTGTCGTTTCAGCTATTCAAGTCATTTCAGTTAAACTTCATGGTTGGAAACAAAGAACAATATGGCCCATAGCAGATTAGCAATGCATCTTGTGTTCGTGTCAGTGGCTAAAACGTTAAATAATCTGCAACATTACTACTGAAAAGGGAGTAAACTCGACGAATGCGTTGAATATCCTCCCCTATTACGAATAATATGATGGTGTTGTCATTTTAGAACGAAATCGTGCGTGTTAATAGCACCAAGTTGTAAATTGACTTTGAAACAGATTAAAAAAAAAACCACTTCCCGTTATGTGTTCAACTGTAATAGTTACAATAAGAGAAAGTGTAGAAAGACACGTGAAAAATTGTTGATTAAATTGATCGTCCTTTGTAAATTCTCAAGGGAAATCCAATTCGCGATACTATAATTTGAAATAATTACAAGAAAATGAGCGAGCGTGCTAATTGCGCTCGATAAATCCGGCGGTCTATCAATTTTTAATTAGCTGAAACGCTTTACAAGATTTTGACATTCGTTTTTTACATGAAAAAGACGAAAAAACCGGGCATTCATTGAAGACTAATTAATTAACGTTTGTAGATTAAAAGTTTGAGATTGGTATTCTTTTTCTCTTGTTTTTATTCAGCGACAATCCTGCACCCTTACAATCTGTCTCTGGCTTTGTTCGTATACGTTCGTAATTAAATTTCAAATGACATCAAAAGATGCAATCGGACGCTGTAAATCGGATTAAATGGAGTTCAATAAAAAATCAGTTTTGTGGTTAACAGATCAATTCGATGAGTTTGAATATTAACTGCAAGAATGGGCTAATTGAATTCGCCCCAAGCCTTGTCCGTTCTAGACTACCACCATAAAAAAAGCAGATTATATAAATCAGCTGGCTTTGAATAAACTTTTTCTACGCTTCATTAACTTTGCATTTAAATTAAAATAAAAACCAGACTTTTGTTATCTGTTAATAACATTAAAATAATTAGTAACGTCTGGCAAATAACACGGTCATGATAAGTTATTAGTAGAGATTGTATTCGCTAAATGAAATAAATGAAAAGTTGTTTCCACACACAATTACACGGGGGTAGAGAAAATTTCTGTGCGGTTATCGCTTTTACCACCGTAAAATAATAAAATGTTATCAACTGCTTTTTTGAATAAATGTATGAGATGGTAAAGTTCCGAACCGTTTATAAAAATATCTGATGAAACCTGGGGGGTAACCAGAACAATAGAATTTATTCCAACTGTTGCATTTGATAATTTTCCATTACAAATCGTATACAAGCGGTAAATTTGTAGAAAATAATCATCGCATCTTCCGAATGATTTTGATGCAATCGATCCAAATTAATATCATCGCATTCGGCTAATCGTTTTACCCAGGTCAATTTCAGAACCGTGCCTAATTTCAAATAAATCAGTAGATTATGCCCCTCTTAACAACGCAACACGTATCTGAAATTTTGGAATATTTGAAAGATTAATGGGAGGTTTACTCTTGTTTTCATCGCTAAATGATTAAATGTTAGAGCCGTAACGATAATCTCCAATTTTCAATACGGAGATTGTTGGAGTTCTCTAAAAATCTTTGAAACAATTTTTTTTGATTTTCTTCAAATGAATTGCAGTTGTAGCCGATATTTTATAACGAATTTGCATGCTGATCTCGTCGCAATAGCATTAAAGTTTGCGAACTAAAAACTACAAAATTATCGATTTTGTGGATAGTTGAAAGGGACTAAAATTGGACTCTTCCTTGGGAACGTGTCGGATTCTAGTTTGACCGCAATTTGGCCATTCTGTCAACCGGCTGTTAATAGAATTCTGTCAATTTGCATCACCAATTCGGGCCTCTATGATTCTATTCCAAATCGTAGTGCTGATTTTTTATTCGCTTCAATGACGATCATTTCGAAATAAATTTTTAATTTCAGTTGAATTTCATTAAAACTACACACAAGGATTGCATTAAATAAACTACATTGAAGCGGAAAAACTCTATAGCAGTATTAGTGGAATACTTTTATATCTGGGTTGGAAGGTTTTATTGAGGCCGTACGAAAATGGGGAAATACACACGACGAAATAGGAAACGAAAACGTTTCGCTATTTCGTTACAGGCCTTCGGTAATAATTTCAAATATTTAGCCTCTAGTTATATTGCTTTATTCGCCGTTTTTTTCGTTATCAATACATCGAAAGGTGTCACAGTGTGAACAGCAATAGTGGAAAAACGGTGTGTTAAAATCCATATTTTACGATATCATAACGGTTGAGCGTGCACCAAAATGTGCCGTTTTACTAGTTGTTGAAAAAAAAAACACCACATAAATACCTATAAAATATGCCATAGAACAAGACCAAAATGAAATCCAATCGGTTAAAATGTTCATATTTTTGGGAATTTATACAGGGTGAAGGCGTTCAAATCAATAATATTAGTTTTAAATTTTATAAGAGATGAACTGTAATGCGAACGAGCCATACCAATGATCAAGACGTTGACGATGGTGTATGCATTTTAATTTTTACGTGCACGGAAAGTCTTATCGGAAAATTAATATAGCTGTAAAGAGTTTGGTGGAAATAGGGGCAATAAAGATGGATATTATTTGCAAACTTCCGTTTAGAAATATAAAAATCAAGTCCATTTAATTTAGCGAGAAATATTAATAAATATAGAAAAAGTTGATGACAAAAACACTCTTGGCCGTATTTGTCAAATCCGGCAATGTTAAATCAAGCGAACTAACAATCTTACTGTACCGTGAACATGGACGAAAATCCACAACAGTCGTTCTTCTCTACAGTTCTCTTACTTTTATTTATTACTTTCGTTCGTTGAATTATCAAAAAGGTGGTAGTTGTATAGAGAATAGACGCGATAAATTATAAATGTGGTGAAAATTGCAAAAGCTGGAAGAACATCATTATAGAATCATTGGTATTTTGTCTTTTACCGTTTACATTTATTAATATTGCCATTGGAACTAGAGTCGTAACCAAAGTGCGGTGTGGTGGTATTGTAATAAAACATTAATACGATTGTGGTACAAGAGGAAAAAGGGGCAATTTGTTGGCAGAAACAGAAGGGTGTACTAATACACAATTTCGTACGAAATAATACGGAGCGAAACTGGGGAAATTTCCTGTTTTGCGAAATTTCTACATGCGGTTAACGAAACTTTGTAAATCATACATGTATTTAGACAGAGATGGTTCAGAAATTGTATTTTCGTTCTATCAGAATAGAATAATAGGAAACATTCCGAATTTGATAAGTTCGCATTAAGTTTATAACAATAATTTTAAAACAATACCCAAGACGTAGTGAACTCAGTCAAGAGTCTGTTGAAAAGTGAACAATTTATTCAAAATATCTTTTTTACATTCGATTGCTTTATAGTAGACCATATAGAATGATTAATACACCCATCTGTTAATGTGGTCGACTGTATTGTTTATTGGTTACTTCAATTTAACGATAATCGAAGAAATAGGCGAATTTAGATGAGAATTTCAGAAAAACGGAAACAGCAATTCAAAATAGGATAAATTCCAAATGTAGAGCCAACTTTTGTCTATCTATTTATAAAAAGTCGAATATTTGTTGGCCTGATTGAGTCGATCTTGTGTGTTTTAACAATTTTCGGCCGGCCAATCTAATCAATTCAGCCACAAAAATAAACTCAGTCAGTGTATTTTGTGATAGCACAATTTGGTGGTTTTACAACCAACTATTCCCTACAATCTTGATAGTTCCGCTAACGATTCGAAGTTTATTTGTATCAAATCAGGACTAGTTACAGTTAAAACGAACAGATTTCGATAGAATTGCCTTGGTATTTGTTTTGTAATTCAATCAAAAAGAATTTAAGCGTAGCTTCAGGGGGATGGTTGATTAATCTTGGAATTATCCAGTTTAGTTGACAACAAAAACTACTCGAATATAATCAGGATTATTAAATAGGAAAAATACGAGGATTACGAAATTTATATCGTGATCCTATTAAAAAAATTTTACTTTTTTATAGGGAAATTCAATTGCAATAGCAGTATTTTAATTAATTCCTACATGAACGCTTTTTTAATTAACTTTCATCATAGATCGCACAAACAAAACTAGCATATATGGGGCTTTGTTGGCGAAAAATTCGAGTAATTACAGAATTACAACTACCTTAAAATAGAACATTGTTCTAATCTTTTTCTACCCTCAACTCCCACAAGCTTCTCAATTACCGCCGAAGACTCGGTCCGTTTTGACATCGGTGTGGCTGTCAACATAGCAAAGATCGAAAATTCTGCCCCCAACCACAGTCCAATACCGATTATCGTAGACAGTTGGAAGTTTAATTGTGGCATAGACTCTATTCGTTCCTGCGGTGACAGGTGCTTTACTCAATAAGTGACGCCAGCTTGATCTCCGTCATCGCTCCCACTACAGGCCAACATTTCCTAACTCGAATTGAATAGTGGCAGATTGAATCCCCCAAGACCTCATTTGTGTCTATGCTATGTGGCAACAGAAGCGACATGGCGATTGTCTTCTCATACACAAATCAGAGAATTTCAATAGTTGTGAACGTTGCTCATCATCAAACAATATTTCATTACTAGAAGAAACAAATAATGATTAGAGTGCGATTTTTCCTGAATTAAAGATGCCTTTGGGGCGCTCCACCGGTAGCGTTATCCGATTTGGTTCTTGATGTTATTGAATTGATTTTAATTTAAAGACTCGTCACTTATTGCGTTTTGGATTAAATTTGCATAACCGAATCAGGTAAAAATATTTGCATTCATTTTAATCTTCTTTGCATTTAAAACATGGCCCCACATCTATTCGGGTATAAAACGGATTATACTCTGTACAACATTCTCAGATTAATTTATTGTAACTTGAAATTTCTCTGTTGTTTTTTTTTGCCAATATCCCCCAAAATACTGTCCAATTTTCATCCTAGTTGTCTGCTTTTGCGGAATAAGCTAGACATCTGTGGAAAATTGCAAAAAATAGGTGTTCCGAAACGACGAAAATTACCAAAAGAAATCCGAAAAAATATCACATTTCAACGGAGAATGATTGTGATGAATGCTTTAGGGGGAATGTTCTACTTATGAAAGCTTCAACGAGGGTACAGAAAGGGGACGTCGGCTAAAGTAATGGAGATAAACGCGAAAACGTGCCCGTGAGTACAACTGGAATGGGTAGAGGAATTGGGCGATATTTCGGGGGGAACTGTTCGTACAGATGACCAGTACGGCATGTGTTGTGTCACAAACTGTAGTATATTTATAACTTACATATCGCCACGTGGGGAAAATGCAATATTTCCGTTGATAAAGTAGATAGACAGATGGCCAACGCTGTGGGACAACGGGTGGAATAGCAACAAAAAAACCGAAGATAAAATCAATATTTCCGCTGTTCTGTTGCTAAAAACTTGGAGATTTATAACGATGTAAAATGATTATCGTTTAAGAGACTGGTGACGTTCTCAAGATTGGAGTTGCTTTGTTGTCGAGATTAAAAAGTGTCACTTGTTCGAACATAAAAAACTGCCTTCCTTTCACGTTAAACACATATCATGACAGTATAAGGACGATGGTGACTATAACAAATTGGGTCTATGATATACAAAATGTTCAAAAATGTCACATTTTATTTACGAGCTATGTGTGTAATAAAAATATTTCAATGGTTGTACATCGGTTAGTTTACTATAGGGAAATACTCTTGATATAATCGGCAATTTTGTATTGATACAATATTTTCTTTATGTATAACGTAAACTAGAGCGTAATAAAATTTTTGGCAGGTACCTGTTGACCAAATTTACATTAGGAAATTAATCAAACAACAGTATCTGCATATTTTATACACTTCTTATCGTTCCCTCTGGTCTTTCCTAAATCGATTCCATCGATACGAAAGCGAAGATTCTAGTACCCACTCACATTTACTTCCAGCTTCATTTGAATAAGAATAATCGTCTATAAATGTATCGTGGAACAAAAACGTATTAAAATTCATGTTTCAATGAGCACAGAAAAGCGAACAGACTGGAATCATTTGAACTTTAATTAAAACTGGTATTGTTGTTTCTAACCAAAAAAAAAAGTAAATAAAATTCGAGTTTGTTTTGAATTTATTGTTGCAAAAGTTTTTGCAATTGCTTTATACACTTTATACAAGAATACTTTAGGGAATTTATAAAGAAAATGCAAAATTCCCGTCTTTGTTCAATGTTAAGCTCCATCTTATCTGACAATGTTACAATTTTTTTTTGTTAACTCTCGGTAATTTTGAATAATTTTAAATATTTTAGACCAACAAAGAGAAATCAGTAATTTCGACAAGTTTTCGACCATTTCTTGCTTTCTATATCTGCCTTTGAAACACGTCATCCGAAAACCAGTTGAGACAAGCCCTTAGGGATGTTGTGATACGGTCAGCAATTTCAAAGGCTTTACAAAGACACAATTGATACAACAACAATACGAAATGCAAACTGATTTTCATTGTATTGTTTACTATCTGTTGCAACAAGCTTTGTTTTCATTTAGTTTTAATCAAGTGGAAACAATACGAAAGTCATAACGATCAGAAAATTGACTTTTGGATTAGAATAGAGACTATACGTACAACGTTTGAGAGATTTTATCAACTTTTCGAGAACTTAACCGAACTCTTTATGTATAAAACTAGTTTCTCTCGTTCAAGATACTATTAAGTGTACACTAGAAGAAGAAAAAGAAGAAAAGAATGGGCGAATTGTAACGAAACTTTGTTTTCAACTTGCCATTTTCATAGTTCAGGATAAACGTTCTTTATTAATTAACTTGAAAAGTTTCGCCAAGACAAAAACTTTAATATGGTAAATTTTGTTTCTTTTTCGTCCGCCTTTATTTTCTTCAATATTCCTCCAGCAAGCAACTAAAATTTTCTATCCATTAACAAGCAAAGTTGTTAGTGACAGAAACGCTGAATTATCGCCAACATTCTTTCAACACTATAACAGACTTGTATGCTGGTTGTGTGAAAAAAAAATCTTTCTTCTTTGCAGTTCTTGCACGCATAATGAACTCTTATTGGTTTGTTTACAACAAAAAGAGCACAACTCGAAGCCAAAAACTGTTATTCAAGACATAAGATTGAAATTCGAATCGGTATGATTTAAAATCAGGGAACGTTGAACCTGTTGATTAGCCTGTTGATGACTTTATCTATAATTTCATCGCTTCTCTTATTGTCAAGATTGTACGTTAACAGTTTCGAAAGATTTCTAGAGAATGGATCAATAATTCGGATTTAGTTGTTCCTTGAAATACTCAAAGTTTATATGAGGCCTTTTATAAAGTTGCTTTTCAATTTGCAAACTCGAAGGATGTCATTATAACACAGTTTAACTTTTTCATTTTTATCTTTTCCGTGTTGTATGTTGCACGTATTTCGTCTAAAACTTGTAGAAAGCTTAATTAAATTCGCAACTTTTAAGTAAAAACTTCCAGTATATTCGCCCTGTTTTATTCTATTGCTTGATATTGTATCAAAAATTTATTAAGCAGTTATGCAACATTCATTTTTCTTCAAACACGAAACTTAAAAGATGGAAAAAAACGGCAAGACAAGCCGAAACAAAGAGATAAATGAGAAAAGCAATAAATATAAAATGTCTGTCTTTTATTACGTATATAACATAAAAAAATCCTGGGAGCTTTAATAGATTTTATCTCAAGATATTATTAGTAGAAATCTAAGGAAGAGATTTCGAAAATCTTTGTAGCATTTGTGATATTTTGTCAGACAAAAGCGGCTTTTAAATTATCTTCCTATTACCATGGCATAGCCTGTTTCAATAATATTCCGTCTGATAAGCCGAAATTATTGCATGAGGATAAATGTCAAAGGAATATATCGGATGAACAGACTGTCATACATGTACCGTACGGTTATATTTAATGAAATTATCGATGCCCTATTTTCAACTAAATCTAACCGATACGTATTGAAATTTTTGCAAAATTCAATTTAGCTCGTAAAATATTGAGATTGTGTACTCGTCTCCGGCTTGTTTATAGTCATTTATCTTTTCTTTTGGTATCAACTCAAGTGGAATCCCTGCAACGTGATGGAAAAACTCGCGAACACAAATCCAAATCGATCATATCGTACTAAATTAAAAAAATACCGAACTGGCGAACAAAACCAGAAACACAAGTAATGGCCGTAACCCAAAGATTTGAAACTTTCCTATTATAATTATTATAAAACAGATTCAAATACTAGTAGTCGACAGTTTTAATTTAATAATCATACGTAATTAAAGACAGTGGTATTATCATATTAAATTTCCAGTTTAAATTGAATATAAACTAGTTGAGAAATTAACACTCAAGTTTTGCAAGTGACACAAAATCTACCCCTAAAATCCCACCTAGATAAAGACGATAGTATGTTAAAATCATCCAACAAGTATTAATTGTCTACCGTACAAAGTCAAACTAAATTATAAACACCTCAGTAAAGTGATTAGCTGTCACTAGGCTGGTGACAGTGAAAGTTTAATACTTTGCGACATTATAGCGATATAATTTCGGTAAAAGCACTACTCTTGTACTTTCACTAGAATTAACGAGAAAATAAGAAAAACACTAGAGATTTTAAGTCTAAATCATGTTAATCCATTCGCTGACTTTATAAATTTAAGTGCTCCGTTGAAAAGAACTCTCTTTGATGGTCTTCTTCAAAGTTTTTTTTTTTCTTTTTACAACGTCGTCCTAATCAAATTCGCATTAGGAAATCTCTAACAGAGACACTGACTGAAAATACAAATTTCCATAAATATTCAAACTCCAAGTAGTACTCTGTTAAAAATTAAGAAAACTTTACATGTTCATCTTCCGTTCGTGCGGCTTTCAATTAAAATTGTAACCCCCTGGTTTTCTGACCGACCACACCACCATTACAGGCTTGATCTTTCTTTCGACAGCCCTAAATTCGATCGATCGAGTAACATTAACGTGACAGATCTGTGAAAAAGTGATTTACAGGTGTTTACTTGTTGGAGGAGGGTGGTGGTGTTATCGTCAAGTATATTGGAAAAAGGGAGAAGAACACGATGAGAAGTGTAAATACTTGAAGATCAAACATATTGATTAATTAATTCGATTAATATTCATTGTTCTTGAGTGTTTTTGTTTTCATTTAGCCGACTTTACCGGATTAATTCATATTTATTTTAGCGTCTTTCAACGGTCTGTTATTATAGCAACGGAAATGATAATGAAAATATCGTGTAATTTAAAGAAAAGTAATTCGATTTTAATGCGGTAAAATTGTTACAAGTTGACGTATTGGAGACAATTTTAAATTCGATATAAAATTGTAGTTGGATTGATGGGAAAAGTTTGATGGATAATTCGCCAATATGAAATTTAACTTCATATAATCATATATGATAAAGTTCAAAAAAGAAGTAGAAGAAAAAATGGAAAACCGTAGATGGTAGGAAGTTGTAAATATTGTTCTCATATTTTTCAATACAATTCAATAAAGAATGGAAAAGTAAATGATCTTGGCTTTTCACACAACAAAAGCGCCATTTGCTATAAACTTGTAAATATCAGATCTAGAATGGGGGTAGATTTTTAGATTTTACGCTTTGCTGATTTTTACTTTGAAGCTATATCCGGAACACTTTTATCTGACATTCGATCTTGTATGGCAAGGGCACTTTTTGACTTTCAATAAACGGCAAAGACATTCTTGTGTTTTCTTTATAACATCATACAAATTTTTATTAGAAAAATCCAATAAATATTAATCCGAATTTTAGATGAAAGACGACGAAGAATGTGTTATATCAAAATTGGAATATCAAATATAAAAATTTCCAAACTGAAATTTTTAACTGGAGACAATGGCTCAAATTTGCGCGCCTGAAACTTTGAGCTGTGTAATTTTGGCTGCAAAATACCAAACCAACGCGAGTGCGCTAAATCCAAATGATTGTAGTTGTCGGCATAAATTAGTGGATGTGCTCGATAAATTCCCATCAATTCGGCTAAATCTAAATGTGTTCAGGATTTCAATAAATTTCCAACATCCAATCTTCAATATCTAACAGCGACATTTTAGAAAACTATACGTTACGGTTAAGTTCAAGTGAAATAAATGGCTGGCAAGTTACAAACCACTGACCAATGTTTATTTGGAAAGGTAAATACACTATAACAAATATAGGACCTATAGACATAGATTACAGGTAAACCTAAGGGATTTTGGGGATGATTTTCTTATCCGTCATGAGAAACGATCCGAATTGTATATGTATCTTATCCCTTGGATTCAACAAATTTGAACGCAAGAATCGCGTATAATCAATTATTAATATTCGACCTAGGTATTTATTTGAGATAGAAATCAACAATTGTTGGTTATACCCATCGGCTCCCATAAATTTCATCGTAATCATCGTCCATTTCATCCAGTATTATTTTTCTCTGGTAGCAATTCAATCTTCAACGCCAACACACCTGTTGTTGTAATCTACTTACTTTTTTATAACACAATATATCCAAGTTTCTTTATTTCTACTTTATATATTGGTGTTTTTGTACGTGTATTCGTGTTAATTGTATCTAAAGGGTCCGACAAAGACTACCAATTTTCCATCGGTAGATCTCAGACGTAGCTCACACAATCCGAGTAAAGTCAGGAAAATTGTTTTAACTTTAATCAAGACGAAGATTTCGTTATGTACCACTTCACGTCTAATAAAAACAACAAATATCATTCTAAAAGACAACAGGCCGAAATTGATATTTTCAATTTCAGCTGGAAACCTATTGAAAGTTTTAATGAAAGTTTAAGGATGAACGGACATGCCGCTGTCGCATTTGCGGACTGACTGACGTGACTTAAATCAAAGTTATAAAGTTTCCTCCGTTTGGACTTTTTGCCATCTCATTCTGCTTTTGGTTAGGGAGATTTGTAACAATCGTAAATAAATGCAATGGATGGGAAACATCAAATATTAGAAAACTGAGTTTTATTTTGTATTTTGTGTGTAGTTCAATTTTACAACAAAACCCGCATGTTTTTTGTGCCAGTGGCAAACGCCAATTTAGTCCAAAACGAAAATATTGGAAAAGAATCGAGATTTACAACTCTAGCGAAAATGAACCCACAATAAAACTCTAATTAGAAATAAACTAGAATCTATTCTGTTTTATTGTTTGGAATAAAACAAAAAATTGGATCTATTACAACATTTTCTCTGGCGACAATTTGTAGTTAATTAAATAGAATACAGTTTGAAGTAATAAAAGCTTGGCTAAGGAAGCAGTGATAAAAATTTACGATACAATATCACAATTTGCACTACTGAAATGTTGTAAAATTGAGTCTAAAACATGTACAGATCATTTATAATGCACCACACCAGTTTCATTCCATGTTCCACTACAATAACGAAAATATCCAAGAATCTTACTACTTTTAGTAGTATTAAAAACGTAAATCTTTGCTAAAATAAAACGAAAATCTTCCATTTAGTTGAAAAATCCAATGCCGACATTTTACAAATTATTTCGATTAAAACAGGGATTTCTGTGGCGTTTGTATATTTGAAAAATCCGGAACCAGTTTCGAATATGAACTTGTATTAGGGCCACTTCGAATTCTTTACAATTGGCTACCAAATAATCTTAATGGTAATTTACAAAGTAATTGTGGTTAATTAAAGTGCGCATTTCCGACAGTAAAATTAGGTAACTTTTATTTAAAAAAACTAACGACAAATTATTATAATTTAACGACAAAGAACAAGACATTCGCGTTGGGAAATTAACTAATCAGGTGTAGACAGTGGTGGCTAAATTGATTTTGGCACCGGTAATTCCCGATAAATTCAGCAAACACAAGATTACGCTTTAGGTTATTGTGATTTACACGAAGGGAATTAAACGTTTTACGTCTAAATATCTACCTGTCAACGGATCGATAGATTGTTAAATATTCAGGCATCATTAATAGTATAGTTATAGAGCTATTGCGTAATAACATACACGTTTATAATCAATTATAAATTTACTTATGAATCAAGTGAAAATTTCCGTAACATTAGCATAGTTTAACCGGGCAGAATTGCAACTGGTTGATGTCTATGTTGTGTTATTAATTCCGGTGTGGTAAATTCAGTTCGTGCACAGTGACACTTGTAATTGTACAAAATACATATAATGGGGCCCGTATTTAATACACACTAAGGGCAATTACAGGCCGAAAATTAAGTTGCTACCAACAGTTACGTTTAATATAATAATGTTCCCGTATATGTTGCTGTCAGCAATATTTGAGGGAGCCAAATCCTTAGAGACACCTTGTCTTGACAGTTTACCGATTCTAATTTAAAAATAATTCGATTGAACCAACCAACGTTATATAATATGAATTGATCTTTTGACAAATTCGATTGTACGACAATGCATTTAATTATCATTTGTCACAGCAATGGTACATTTAAATTATGCAACTGTTATCAACAGATTTGTACGTACAACGTCAAGTGTATGGCCATTAATAATATGCGGTATTTCTATTGAGTTGATCGGAAATTTTGAACTATGCACCCTTCAAAACAACCAAATTCCCCTGATTTTAGCGGATAATTCATACTGAAATAGTAGAAAACTACCTAAAGTGCGCAAAAATCACAAATTTCTGGTTTTTTAATCATTTCATCAAATAAAGCATTCATTTTAAACAGTACTCACGAAAATAGAAGAAAAAATTCCGTTTGTAACTACAGAAACACGAATGAAGTGGAGGTTTTAGGTTAGAAATTTAAAGCAACAATTCTACTAACTCAATTTGGAGGGCGCGCAATTCAAAAGTTTCAATAGAACTGAGTGTCTAATCAAAATAAACTGATATTTGTACAAATGAAGTAACAAAGTCCAAACACGGATTTAGAATTCTGACCGGGTTTATTTGAATTGAATCCCATTATATATAAAATTATTCACCTTCTTCACATGTCATTCTATCTATCTATCTATCTATCTATCTATCTAACAATCAGCAACGTTCAGGAATAATACTACATATATTGTATAGTAATATATTACATACACACGATAGACCAAATGGATAATAATAATAATAATATGCTTGAAGGAGAATCTACAATAACACTGACAGATTTAATTCGAGGGTAGGATATTTGCTACAACTGCGTATGCAAATGGATCAATTTCAATCAAACTAAGTATAAAGAGTGGTTTGGAAACAGGAAAGGGTCTATAGATTGATGTGGAAAACTCATTTACAGATTATTTCAACAAAACAATATCGATCATTCAAGAAAATTGAATGCAAACGGAATACCAAACAATAATATTCTCAAATCTAACCAACCAAATTAATCAATTGATTAATTCGTTAAAAGTGGTTTCGTTTATCGGAAACTTCAATTGCCGTCTAATTAATTATCTTCAATTCCGCCAAAATTAAGGGTGGAAATTATTGCTTTGCGAAATAAATGAAGATGAAGATTTATGGAAGACACTGTCGACATGCTCTTGAAAAGGTCCACTCGCACCACTGACCGAGATCTAAAGGCTCGAAATTTGCACGAACTTATTCGAAGTGTACTTGAGAAAATATACAGGGATTCGTTCATAAAGAATAAATTTTGATGTCCCTTATACGTGCTCTATAATTTATTCATCGATTTATTTCAACATGAAAGAAAAATTGTGGAGCCATTGGAAATACACCAAACTGAATCGTTGATAATTTAGTTCAAGACATGTAGACGACAACAATGCTGTAATAAATGAGCCTTCTGGCTGTCCAAATGGAGAAGAAGTTTAATACCGTTCGACTCATTTATTACCAAAGATAGCTTTCTCATCTATCGGTCTGTTATTGCTTTTACTGTTCGAAAGTTGAAATTTACAAATTAAATTGCGCCTATTTTTATTCTTTTTTGTATGGAATATCTTGAGAAAAGATGTCTTACGAGAGTATTATTAGTTGAAGTGAACTTCAAGTGTTTTCGGCTAATTTGAACTGTTTTGAAAATGAGCCTGCTTCAAACAAAGGCTCATATTTATATTTAACTTCCGTGATAATCCAACAATAGGATAAAGTTTTCGATTCATTTACAATTCTATTCTTTAAGAATTCCCTTTTTTTATAAAGTTTGTCGAGTTTTTTCATTGCTATATTGCCTCATTGTCAGCATAAAAATGTAGTGTAAACTTTGACAATAAAGCATTCTCCGTTGTGCTGCTATTTGGTAGAGAGGAGGCTGTAATAACCGTACAGTTTTTCCTTTCTATAGCTTTTTTCTCGTTGCTAATATTGCAAGTGTATTGGTACAGTGGAATAGGGGATGATTTATAGTAACGGCAATCTTTTACGTGACGTAGACACGACGAAGTTGTCAAGTTTTAACAGAAAATCGCATGTTACCTTGCTATATAATTTTATAAAAGGAGTGTTACAATAGAATCAACATTGTGTCTGAGGCGTTATCTGCTTTTATAACGACAACAAGACTCTGGAATTTGCGCCTAACTTTAAAGAAAAAAATTTGCGACGATAATACAGCCTCTTCTGCATGTAAGTATGAAATATGTCAACTTCTATTATGTTATAATAATATAGGAAGCTTTTAAGTACAAGTCAGATGGCCGTATCAAAAGCAATCTTTGCAATTGTCTTTAATTTCACGAATGGAAATGTAAATAATAGATCACGGATAACTAACGAATATCCAAAACGAATAAAACTGTCGGGGTTTGGCCCTTAAGAAATACCTCGCTGGGGACAACCGCATGTCCTATTCCGTTTTATTGTTCCTGTCCGATTATGCGAACAAGTTCTACAACTGATCTCTAGGGGGTGACCTGACATGAAACGGTCTCGCATGTCATCTACACGACTGCCATTCCAACCACTATTATAGTTTTTAATTCCATTTCCTCCCTGTAGTCTGCTATATTATTTGTTCGATTTTAAATTAATTCAAGATAAACTGGAATGTTACAATCGATATATAAAGGATAGTTCTGAATGGGAAACAAATAGTAAATCAGGGTAAACTTCCTGCACTGTGACACTAGATAAACTTGACAAAAAAGTCCGATTGGTTTTCCAACGGTGGGATAGACAGCAATTCTCTCTTTAGTTGTAACAAAAACTTAATTAGCATGGAAATTAGTTAATTAAACCTCTTAATAATCGTTAGATACTATTTGAAATTCATGAAAGTCTCAAAAATGCGCTCGGGTAAAGGAATTAAATAGTGGCCGAGTAATTATTCTTGAAAGAAGCCGGCACCTATTCCAATTTACAAAAAATTGCAAATTAAATTCGATAATTTCGATTTAATTGTAAATAGGTCGATTTTAAAATCAAATCCACAAGATTTGGAAAAACTTCATTATCAAATTCTCCGATGTGTCGATATAATCACGAAATTTTCAACGGTAGGTAATTGATGAAAATACAACTTTTAACAAGTTTTTTTCCCTATTCTCGGATAGAAATTTCACCAACTGCTTGGCTTACAAAATAAATGATAGTAGCAAATAGCGTTTGTGATTTGATGAAATCGCTGGATTTACCATTTTCGTAGCGTAGAGCAGCAAAAAACAAAAAAAAAAAACCGAGCAAGATCTTGTACGTTGGCGTTGAAAACAAACTGTAACAGCATCTAAAGTAATCCTGAAGGACATTCGTCGAGACAAACAAACAGTGTCACGTAGAAGCAACAGAAGGAATTGGTGAACAAATTTTAAAAAATTGCGGAGTTTGCAAGAGAATTAAGTAATTTTTGAACGAGTTTTTTTATGACCTTCTAACGGATAAGGTTCATTACTCATATACGGTGTAGGAGCTCGTTTAAATGCTGATATTTCTCGGTTTTGGTAGGTAAATACGACACAAGGGACTAGCAACGAGATAAGTAATGTAATGTAGAACATAAATTTGGCACAGAGGTTTTATGATGGGATCACTCTAATTAATTCAAGACGAAACTGTTAAATGCAACAAACATTAACATTTTTATAATTACCAGTTGTTATGCCGGATGTTAATTAGAGAGAAACAAAAGAGAAATCCTATCGATCGCTTGCTTTCTCTACAACATGACTATTTTGAATTGACACAAAGGGTGTGGTAAACATGAATTTTCATAAAAATTATAATTATGTCCGCATTTAAATATTTTACACCAACACTCGACCAATTTATTAACACCACATTTCAGCAAATAAAACCGACTATATTTTTATTTATTTTCAATTATTGTTGAAATACTCAGCAATATTGATTATTGCCGATTCTACTTGAACAAATATTTATTGCAGTGAAACAAGATACATAAAAATATAAATGTATCAATAATATTGCCGTTTTATTAATCAACAATATACAAAAAATGGCTAAGAATGGCTCAAGGATCCTCGCAAAGTTGTTTTTCGTTTCTAAAGTGCGCCTTTTGGGTCATTCTATGTCGTTTTTTGTATTTTGTAGTGTAGTGTAGTGTAGTGTGGTTGATAAAAATCACGACATTGTCCAAAGAATCGTTTTTAGGCCAATTTTCCAGCGAGTTGCGGGGTTAAAAATTTGCTAAAATGTTCTCTACAAATCGTAAAAATATTTTCCGAACTGCTCAATTAATAATCTTTGAACTAGATATTTTTAAACGGACCACCCCATATCTGTTTTCTTTATTGCCAAAAAATAAAAAGCAAGAAAAATAGCTTGAAATACACCTAATGCATTAGATTTATTTGAAACACATTACGATTGTATTTTCAACGGTATCGATCGACTAATGTTTCTTTACTGTGGATCATCATTGAATCGAAAATTGATAAATTACAGCAACAACAAATAGCTGGGCAATTGATTACAAAGTACATAAAACAGGTTTATACGTTACAATATCGAATTTTATTTATATTTGTTTTGTTACCAAATAAACTATTGATCAGTTGAGTGTAAATTGTCAATACAATTTTTTCGAATGGATATTCATTTACGCCAAATGGGGATTTGGTCGTATTTGATTATTTACAACGAAATTAATTTATCGTTATTTGTCAACACTGCGAATTTGTGCCATCTTTCTAAACCAATAATTGATTTAGACAGCTAAAATTCCGCAATTCTATCAATACAATCGTTCTAATTAACAATGCCAACAATTATAACAAAGAGACAATTAATTTCACATTCTTATAATTAATGTAATTGCCATATGATATCGTTAATGTTTCAGCCCCTCGAGCCTTGTCCTAAAGCGCCGAGGAATTAGTTTGTAGATTAATCATGATTAAGAGTTTAAGCGTCAATCTCGACCTAATCAGTTTGTTAGGATACACCACGAAAAGTGGATGATGGGATTCGTTAACAATAAATGAAGGCTGTCAGAAATCGCCCATGGTGTACATAAACAAAAGGACAGCTGTCGCTACAAATCAATACAGGATGTTGTTAAACAGTTGTAGGTATGCGGATGAATTTGAAAAATTGGACAATTTTTCAGAAGAAAAAACCGCGCGCCTACCCAATTTGCATAAAAAATCGCTTTTATTGTGAACCAACTGAGAATTTATCGCAAACAACAAAAATAACATTCATTAGATGAATGGACGGATGGGAATGAAAGGGGATTGTCGGCGATATTTGACAAAATTGCGGAAAGTTAAATATAACAAGTCCTCAAACTAGGACAATATATTGGGGTGGAATCAAGGAAAGTTTATTGTAGATCTTGAACGGACAGAATAGGATAGAATATTTTGTAATCGATTTCAATAAAGATGAAAAATCGGAACAAGGCCACAACAGTGAAATTTGCTTAAAAGTCAATAGCAGCAAGGGGAAATGGAATTAAATAAAAATAAAAGACATTCACGAAATCAAAACTAGGACATGGAACGTTTATTGACTAAATAATCGTCCTCATATTAACAAACGTAACATTACGCAGAGTAGAAGATTCGACCCTTATTCGTTGGTGTAAAATTTATAAATGCTAGAGAACTTAAAATGCTATTGTTAGGGAAGGTAAGAAGGTCCATACTCCAATGAAAAATACTCAAATATATGCATGCAAACAGTTGACAATATGAACGTTCTTTATCGATTTTAAATGGACAAATAGAGCTTTAAAATATTGAAAATACCTAGAAAATAGTTGTGCAAATGGCGCAACTGCTTCTAAAGCAAACAATCCGTGAATAAAACGAACGACAAAGTCGATACAACATAAATAAAACTAGCAAAATTACAGTCGATGTTCTGTAAAATTATAGCGCAATGATTGAGTCATCGATTATGAAAATAACAAATATCAAATTAGTTCAGGAAACATGAAAGCTTTATAAGCAACTTGTAAGGGCAAAATTTAATGAGTTTCATGGAAAAAAAACTAAACTGAAAGAATAAGCGTACTAGAAATAAATAAAAGCTGTAGCAATTTTCAATTAGCATGTCTAAATATGAAATTAAACGTTTTTATAATTGAATGAGAAGAAAATCAACAAGTAATTGGCAAACTGTATTGTGGAAGCCTTGATAATAATTAAAATTGAATTGACTCAATTTTAAAATATTTTTTTCTCTATTTTAATCAAGTTGAAGTAGTGAATTGGAGTTGTTATCTACAAACAATGATTGTCTTTTTCGAAATAAAAGACACGATACAATCTTCCTACAGCACGTAATAAGGGAATTTTCGTGACTTTCTGTTGTCTATTAGATTAATGAACAAATCGTCATAAATAAACGGGAAACACACAAGTTTCATCGACATATCCAAAACTATTGAACTTCTTTCAAAACCATGAATCCATCCTAAAATATGGGTTAATTTATTAAATAAAAGAAATTCTCAAAATCAAAAACCCATATAATAAAATAATATGGGTTTTTTGATTTTAAAAATGTCTTTATTTAACTATTGAATTTGCTTCAAGTCGAATAAAATGTAAGGAACACAACAAAAGATTTACGTTTAACCACTTACACGTTTTCCTGGAATTTAACACAATTTGTTGCTTCCTTATTATCTGATTGCATGGCTACTTGTATCGAAAACTTAAATTACCATGGAAAACAAATAGGTTTCGATTAATATCATTCGATTTCCACCGCTGAAACAGTTATATGTAGCGTATTAAGTTGATGTTTTAATTTATCAATGGCAAACATCGAAATTTCGTTCTATTGAATCGTTCTTGGCAATCTTTTATTAAAGGTCTCGTATCGCTTACTATTTTCTCACAATTTCAACGTTTCTTAAGAGCTTCATTAGTAAGCTTATGTCTACTAAATCACGCTACAGAACAAAAGTATTTTATTTGGGGAAAATCTAGAAATGCCCAAGACCCCAACATTACCCCTAATTTTGCGTCTTCCTCCAACTTATATTCGTCTCTCATACATCCGGCTTAGATCCGGCCCTACGGCTGGAGATTCACTACAGTTGCATCAAAATCCAAGTGTAAACGTGATGCTGATTCAACAGCAGCAGCATCATTGCACCGGATCTAAAACGGTAGTTTGGAAACTTTTAACGAAATAAACGATTAAAGTTGGAAAATTGTTGTTGCAGTGGCGGAGAAAAAATCCGCTCAATTACTCCAGTAATAACTGCAAATGGAGAAAATTCACACTGACAGTTTCCCGACAGTTTTACTTAAATTGTACAGGAAGTATAGGAGTTCTGTCAAAATATTATCGCAATTTAACTGTTAGGAAATGTACGGAAACTGCTTGTCTGTCAAGTGGTTGACTGGAATTTCAAAATTTTATGTGGAAATTGATGGATTAAATTTTGGAAATGTTGTTCGTCAATAGTATTGATTCATTTGAAGTTTATTGATCGATTGTGTGAAATAACTACAATACTCAATCAATAGACTGAATTCAGTGGTTTTGCTATACAAATGCAATACAATGTAAGTGTTCATGTTAACGATTTAACAATTCCTCAAGGGACTGGGAAATGGTTTTAATCTAGTGGTCGGCGATCTTCCAAAGTTTTATATTTCCCTAAGGCTTTCCTTGTGGGTGGAGATGGTAGCACTTTTCTGCTTTCCTTTAGAGTTTTGTTTCCTGACAACACATATAAGCACACATACAAATTATATATATATTCAGATATATTCTACGTTAGATGCCAGTTTGCTAAAGTATCGAATAGCAAGATGTGCAACATCGAAACTTGTCCAAATGATAATGGAATCGGAAACCAAACTCCCACAAGTGAGACTGACTTTTTACTACTACGACTCTCACTTTCACTGTGTAATGAGCATTTTTGAATCCACACCATTTTCAATAAATTTGATTAATAATAAACCATTAATCCCTAGATAAATACAAATATTTCAAATATTTGTTCATCGCAGAAAGGGGATATTTTAGAAAATAATTTGCCAACTATCTGTACGATTATCTTTCATATTCAATTATAACAATGTTGAATTGCAAAACGATAATCGAGCTTGTAAGAGAATGAAGGAAATTAGAGAAATTTACTGACAACAATCATCAACCTAAGAAATTTAGTTATTAGTCAAGTTACCGGAAAAGCAGCATCAAAAATATCAAAAATAAACGTATTTATTCGAAAATCACTAAAATATAAAAATAAATATCTACTCCAAAAAGAACTGGAAGTCATGAAAATTTAGGGGATTTTCTCGCCAACCCTCTTTTGATGGGCGCGCAATTTAAAATCAGCAATTCCAATTGGTCAAATAAAAACTGTTGAATTGCCCACCATCCAAAAATTTCGGTTGGTACAATCGAATTCCCTAAACTTCCATTGCCAGTCTTACTCTGTATGTCTTTTAGTTGGTTGTTTTTTGAAAAATCTGCGAATTATTTGCTCAAGTGAGTGAATTTTTTAATTATTTTAGACTAAATTAAATTAATTTAGTCAAAATTACTCAAATTACAAAATAAAGAAGTTTGAGGTTAGAAATAGAAATAAATACTCAAATATTTGTTTCTATCTTAGAAAAAACTATGTTTTAGAAAAATGACCTCTTCTCGTACATCTTTATTCGACAAATTCCTCTATCGACTACTATCATAAGCCAGTTTTTTATTTTCTGTCGCTAAAATGGAATTTTAAACGTCTGAACGGATATAAAAGGAATAAAAAGCACTACAAATTGCAATATTGGTAAATTAAAATATTTCACAAGCAGTTTCAATTTCCTCTCCATCTTTTTATAGAAAAACAACCCAACTAACATTTATATTGATGAAAGCAAAACATCTATTGTATTTCAAATATTGTCCCTCTAAGTATCTTTAATTGTAAATTCAATGAATCCCAACTGAACAATTTTGAAAACAAAGTTGCTGTTTTCTGTTTTTATTGATAATAATGGATTGTACACGTATAAAACAACAAATCTTCAACGATTGCAGCAATTTATAAACGATTAAAAAAAACTTGAATTAAACTTCAATCTAATCTAAATATCGAATTGAATTCAAGCTTTGTAGTTACAAATATGGATTGGTTGGATCTTTTTCAGTTCATGTACACTGGGGACATCATTAAAGTCTGTTTTTCATACGTATTTGTTCTCATGGGTGGCATGCTCATTTATGTCTATCTTAACTAGGATATATTCCCGATTCAGATAAGTTATATGGAATTTGGGTTGGTTCATATTTCTCATGATAGCGTTCTATAATGAAAAAAATATGCACAATTTTATTGCGAATTCGAGTCGAAAATCAAACATTATGCTTGTGAATTAAACTCGCGAATTCTATTCGAATATCCGTCATTATACATTTAGTGCTGCTAGAATAGCGAGTTGTTTATAAAGCATCCAAGCATATACTATTTGTGTTGATGTTGATATAGATCAGAGAATGCACTTTGACATATCAACTATATGGTTAACCGGAAAATGCCACTATAAACTAAAATTTATCTTCTCGACACTAATTTAAATTGACAATTAAAATATTGTTGAGGTTGATTATAACAGTCTCTTATAGAGCGATAATTTGGCTATTACAGCACAATGATAATATTAACGTTTTAATCAAGTGATAACAAACTACTCGACTTTATATTAGCTGTTAATAAACCGATAAAATACTTGTATCCTATAACTATAAAATTTAGAGTATAATACCTTATAGATTATCAATGAAATTAATAAAATCATTAAAACTTTTCAACAATTTTTGCTATTGTTGATAAATAACGTTTGAAATGAAATTCGAGTTGAATTATATGCAATTTAAAGAGTTGAAATTGCTAGAAAGTAGCTTTAGAATCCATTAGAAGCAAGGGGAAAACACCATTATCAGTGGTCCAATTTTCGGTATGATTTTTCCATTTTCGTTTACATCAACCGGTCGACATTGATAGAACGCTATATAAAGTTGATAGCCACTTGAACGCTATTATAACCACCAACTTCTACTCTCTCTATAATCCAACAAGTCTTATTTGTTATTATATAATCCATTCTGCAGGTAAATTACGAGATTATATCAAATGGATAGATAACTTGATAAGCACAGGTGTAAAATCAGAGGTGGATTTAAGTTTGGTCTTTACGGCAGCAAAGCCCAGTTTAGGCAAAGGACCTCTTCAAGAATAAGACTTTTCTCTTTTCTCTTTTTTGAGCAATTGTCTAACGCTTCGCTACAACTGGACTAATTAAATAGTCCCGAGGGCTACCAATTTTAAAGGTCCGCTCCTGGCCAAAATGTTGCATAGTAATATCACCACTTGGCACCGGTTAATGACTTTATCAAATGCTAATAGGTAGATGTGAGATAATTCAAAACTGTGTGATATCCAACATGAAACCTAAATAAGCTCCAATTCAATCTGTAATTATAACAATTTGAAAATTTCGATGATAAAAGTTGAGAATTCAACATCTCTAATGTAATATTCGAAATTTGTGTAGACTAAACAGGGAGTGTTGTCGCATAACTTTCAAATTAAATTAGACACAAACGTACATTATTGTAATTAACTTTTCAAGTTTTATAGTTTAGCACGCATATTTCCCAGAATACAATCAACACAATAACGGGATATTTTTGAATAAGTTGCCACGAAAAAATCAAAATTCCACACCTAGGCTTAAACGTCAACATCTTGACGTTTCCATTAAAGTTTGTTTTGAGATTGTTCTCAGAGAAATTGCTTAGTAAATACAACTTCATCAAAATGGATACAGTAAAGATACGACAATGGTCCTTTAGAAGTCGTGTTGAAACCGAAATTATGCTCATCTTATTGAAACTATCCTGGTTGCATAATTTTTTACACTCCTCGAACAGTTTCCTGTTGTTTCTGAATATTTGCAAAGGCAAGTTTATAATAAAGGCCTAGATTTTCTATATAATAGAATTTCTATATTAATTCCAATTTCAATGGTTGTTTAATTATAAATAATTCCATTTTGACTAATGATGGAGTTACTTATGTGCAAACAGTGTGTGCACAGACCAATGTCTAAATAATTCAAGCACTTTCAAGCTATGCAAAATCTTACAATAGACATAACAACAAATCAGCAAAGCGTTAATGTTCGTTAAATTTCACAAGGGGCTCGTATTCCTTACAATTGTAACTATTACCTATTGCAGAAAATTGAAGGGAATTGTAAAAATATACAAGCATAGATGAAATATTCACATGGATATTTGTATTGAGAGATAGAGCAACCGTAAGGTTTCTATTAAAATTTCATTCCATTCACGAATTGTTTACAATCAAGGCCTAGATCAACATAATACAAATTGCAAAATAAAATTGTTATTGTTACTGGATAAAATAAATGAACCAATCTAAATTGGATACATGTCTAAATATGAGTTAATCCATCTTTGTACACATTCTCGAGATCTAACATAATTCGCCTATTAAATTTCAACCTTATAAATCAATTTTCCTAGTGCCGTCATTATACGAAACTTCCCAGCATCTATCGTAATAGAATAACAGGATAATTCCTAATTTGATTTATTCCCATTATCCTTGCGTCTTAGACGTAGGTGAATGAATTTAGAAATACATTAGTCCTACTTATATACACAACAACAAAACCTCCTCTCTATGACCTTAAGAAGCTTTTATCGCAATTAGACGCTACCATAGATCCCTTCAATTCTTTTTGCCTTTAAACGCAAACCTCTCGATAACAAAATTTCTATACATTATATCTACTTTTCAGTTTATAAAAATAGTTATACGTTTGAGTTCCAAATAGGAAAAGGAGACCAAAGGGAAAAAATCCAATACGAAAGAAAATCAATGAATGATGAATTTAAAAACTAACTTTATCAAAATGGTCTGGTGAATCTTTCCTTGAACTTTGTTGCCAGAAGAGAAGAGATCTATGTCGGTTACTTTTTTTAAATAGAACCTAAATGTCAAGCTGATTACACAGAGGACAACTTACAAAGAAAGATGAAATATACCTAAAAATGAATTCACTGTGATTCAACTGGAATAGAAAATGAAAACTGACGTATCTTTCGCATGGGTTTCTATTTTCAAATACATAAAAGTTCTTTAAAAATAAAACGTGATTAGGGGAGAATATTTAATGTTACATTAGTGTTTCTCTTCTTGTATATTCATTTCGTTTACTAGCCGTACAGTTTTTTTTCATAAACGAAAAAAAAAACACGTAATAACATCAACACAATAATGTAGCTGTTTATTAACGGATGAGAAGCACATTTTTCATTTTCTTTGTGTTAGACAGCCACGATAAGAAGTTGTAATATTCTTGAAGTTCTTATCCATTTCATATTACTGTGAGAATACCAATTTTTCACAATATGAAAAAAAACTGAAAAGCAGAATTATTTAATCAAGATTTTTCCATTTTCCATTTTGTTCAAGGCTATAAATGTGCCAACAATTGAGTAATTACAGATCTAAACTAGAGGAAGATTTAAATTTTGCGCCTTCAGTTACTGGACAAGTTAGGACAGCTTAAAGTATCTGAACAATTCTTAAATCTTCAGTAATAGATTTTCAAATTTCCCACCAAATTAACCAGTGCATTTTTCTTGTGTAAACCTGACTGTACTCATTATTGCCTTGGCTTAAAAATCATCGTTATATTGGCAAATTCACACTGGGACAAAAACCAAAAGTAGTGAAAGAGCAAAAAACGCAATAACCTGGACCGAAAAGCAAGTAAATTGGATCAAATTGCCTCCTGATGTTTCAATTAAACATCTATAATTTAACTGGAAAGTTGATTAAATTAGTTCAAATTTCAAAGTTTCAAAATTTCTGGAATTCAACTCAAAAATAGACTAGAAATTGTTGGGTCGTTATTGTTTATAGCTTGTTATTAGTAGCAGAGTTAGGCTGAAAATTGAGAGTCTCAAAACTTGAAAGTCAAAAATCCTTCTCAAAAATATCCGGAGGAGCCAAAAATTGGAGTTCAAAATCGACTATAAATTACAGAATTGCCAACAAATTGATAGCAAAAATTGCTAGAAAAATGGGCTAATTTGCTAAAACATCACTTAATTATCTTGAAACTCGGCCATTCTTAGCAAAAATTACCTAAGACTGTCTAAATTGTATTAATTTCATCATTTTATTATTTAGAGCTAGCTCTTCGGAGCTTCGGACACTGCCTTGCAATGTCTCTATTGAGAATTATAATTCATAATAGAGATAACAATAATGACTTATGCAGAATTGCATGCTTATAGCTTGCCATGTTTGGTATTACGCGATGGTGGTCCATAAACTTTTAGATCCGATCTTAATGTCACAGAGTTTGAGAGTATGTAGTTTAAACAAATAAAACATTGAAACTGTACTCTAGAGAGATGATGCAGCGATTTTTAAAATTCCCACAAATCATATGTTACAATAAAATAAAATAAAGAACTAAAGATTCTGTCTTGCAATGAATTAGAGTGAGTTATTTCGGATATTTGGTATGTTATCCAAGGAATTTTCAATTACAAAGAATCCGATGAATATAATATGAATTAAGCAACAGTAAATTTCAGGTAGTTGCCTTTTTCGCTACATTTTCACATAAGTAAACCCTTATCATACCAACGTTCTCAAGTCACTGTAATACGATCGGATAAACCGTACAAATATCACATTTTTGTGGAGGTCTCGTCCCATTTTGTAGATCTGTTGTTGCATTTGTATTGCAAAAATAAATAATTTTGATCCAGTTAAGGGTGAAATCATTTGTTTTTTTGGACGTTTCCTGATTGGACCGCCTGTTGTGACATTGATGGATTGCAGGCGATTTTTTCTACCTCCTAGTTGGTACGAACTGGTCATGGGTGGAGTGAGTGAAAATTTGCGATAGGCAATTTTTTCTGTCTATTATTACACGTTGTTCAGTGAAAGTAGAGTCTGCCTGTCAAGATAATGTCTCTTTGACTAGACTTTTAGAGTGTTGCTTTAATAATAAATGTCAAATTGTCATCGTAAACATCTTTACCTTGGTGTGCAAAACTGGGTAATATATTCATGTTTTTCTCACTTTTCTAATTTATTGCCTGTTCCCAATAATGTTAGTGAACGCGGCGTTTTTCTGTTCGATATAAAATTATACACAGGAAAGTGGATATGTATAATGGAAATCTTATTTATGCGCCTGTTTTCTGTCTTATCTTGGCTGATTTTCATTCTATTCCTATCTTTATCTGCGGTTGAACATCTATTCAAGTTTAATTAGATCTAGTGTAGTGTTTTATTTATTGCCTATTTGATTATCCGGCCGGAAAGTCGTCACCAATTCCCTTACACACTGTACAAACTTCTTACCTTCATCCATTATTTTCTTTGTTCAAATTCGTACAGAATTAGATACAGATTCATCCCTTTGATTGTCGTTACATATTTTTAACGAATATCCATTAATTCGGATAATTATTTACTCCTTGTTAGATTTAGATAGACGATGACAAATGAGATTTTGCCCATTTCTAAGATTGAAGAATAATTTATGATGTGGCAAGATATGTAGTTCGCTTGAGAGCAACCTTCACATGATATGTATTCGTCTTTCTGTTATGAGCTTCTAAACGCTTCATTTATCCTTTTACAAACGCGTGTAACTGAATTTTTTCCTGCGAATCGTAAAAAGCAGGAATAACAAAATATTTTCAGGTGTAGTAGCCGATTTCATCCATCAACGCTTAGTTAGTTATTGATTATAAAGGATGATGCTTGCAACATTGATACAGTTAAAAAATCATACGGATCAGCAATATTATGCTCGAATAGCATTCGTTTATTTTTGTTATTTTGTATTTACATTCGTTCAGTTATAATAGTTAGTGATGGGTAAGGAGTTATACCGTTTCGGGTGTTAATAAAAGGAGATTTCTACCATTAACGATTACAATAGTTGTAATGTAGTCGCGTTACAGTTTTTCTTCTAACATACACGAACTGTCAGTTCTGAGATAAATCTCGCTATTGTTCCATCTACAGTCAGTCTTTTGTTCTATCTATCACGAATTCTTTTTAGTGAAGAATAAGTGGAGAGAAAACAAACAGAAAGAATGGAATAACTGATACGAATTCATCAATATGACAGCTGGTACGTTGGGGATTAATAGTTTTTGTGATTCAAAAGAAAAAAAGATGAAAGGCAAATAATCGATAGTCACGATTTTTGTGCATCCAGTGATTTAAACTATTACCAATTTCAAGGCAACTTGGCAAACTCAATTTGTGGTTATCGGTTCAAAATAGGAGTAGTTATACTCATGGAGACCGTATGTTTGATACGTGTCTTGAATAAGATTTTATTCGAAAGGTTGAAATTTTCGGGACGAGCATTCACCATCACAAACGGATGTGAAATACGGAAGTCATCCTCCTTATGTTGCGAATTTCTCGGTTGTTGTATAAAAATTTTATTGTCGATTTCAGCGACCGCAACCAATTCGTTTACCAATTTATCAATATTGTTGTATATGCAATAACTCGAAATATTCTCAGTATTATTACTAAGAAAAATCAATATTTATGTATTTTGTTAAAATTCAGCATACACTCTCTATTGTTGTTGTTGTTGTTTTGTTTCTATTGCTGTTGCATTAAATGATGATAAAACACGGCAGTTGTACGTTGGTGGTTGCTGAAAAAGACAAATCGTTCATGTTTTGCAAGCGGTCCACATTTGCATATGCCACGTAAAAGGACACATTTGTAAACCGATTAAATAATCCGGCAAAACTCTAACACAGATTCTGTTACTGTTAGTATTTTCTACATGGTGAAAAATATCAACAGTCACAACAACACGAAATATTATATAATAAAGAAGGTGAATAAACAAAACTAATAATGATGAAAATAAAAAGAAAACAGTCACAATAGAAAGAAATAAACTACCAAAAAGAAAAGTAAAACAAAGACAAATTACAAGGGCTTGGGCTCACAGATGAAAGGGACTTTATACAGATGGAGAGTAGCTTTTGTAGTTACTATAAACAGGAGCCAAAACAATGACATATAATAGACGTAAATTCTACATAAAAGCAAACTTTTATTATAAAACGTCGTAATTCTACTCAAAGTGAGTCCATTCAATTGATACAATCGGACCAGACGAATACTAGAGGAATAATCTATTAAATCGGCTGTTTTCTATTATTTTTAAACTAAATCCAGTAATTAAAACTGTGTAGTCGTAAAATTATCCAAATCGTTAATTACCTCAAATAAGTTGAGTTTTAAAGAACATAAAAAGAAACCACCCGAGATAAACAACAATACTGAACATTAATTGTAGTATGAAACTAGAAACTTTGTTGTTCGGCTTTAATGACGCTCATTTATATTGCTCCTTTTATAAATTTATAACAATTTCCACATAAAATGCTATCGGAACGATTGAAACTTTTGTTAAACACATATTTTCTTCAAAACATTGTTTTGAATAGAAATTATAATAGAGTAATGACGTTATAGTATTTTGAAATAAATTTCCAAAGTCAATTCCAATCCCTTGTGGCGTTTCTAACAAAAATACGGAGGGAAAATGAAAAATTATTTTGATGGAAAGCATTAAACGAAAATATAAATAAAAAAGTCCATTTAAAAGTTTTTCGTTAAAAATTTTGTCGGTTGTATATATTTTCAAGAGCTTTTATTTAGATATTTCATTACATTCAAACATCAATTTACTCTTTATGTTCTGTTTTATTGGACAATTAGAACGGAAATTTCCAAAAAATTACCACTAAATCGTTGAATTTAAAATAGATTTTAATGGGAATCATTTGGTGTTTAAAAGGGGCTTGAATCGACCAAATTCCAGTTTATAAACGAAAATCACTCTCCGCCTATATTAACTGTCTTATAAATTCGCTGAGCATATTAACTTGACCACAGGTCCTTCAATTTCTTTCAGTTTCAGATGGACTTTCCTTTGATTTTACGAATCCTATCAATACGAAATGAAACCAATCAAATGATGATAATCGTGAATTTCGTGTATTCAAAAGCACAAACTTTAATCAAAACAACAACAGAGTTCGAAATCAATCAATTTTCTCGGTGACGTACATCCAGGAATTTTATTTCGTCAATCAGTGTTTTATAAAAAGAAAAACACCAGAGGCTGGCGATAGAAGCGGTAAATAAATTTCATTTACCGTCTAACGAAAATCACTTGGAGCCATTTAACAACACATATTTTTATATAAAAACTTTTCGTCTAAATTTAGACTAGTTCGGCAACAACTGTCTGTTGAAATAAAGCTTGATTTTAGCGTGAAAAATTTGAACTTTCTACGATACACTTTAACATTTATTTGGAAGACTCATAGATCAAGTTAATCAAAGTTTTATAGCTTTCGCGACAACAGCACATACGTGGATTTTTATCAAAGAATTCTCATATCTCAATTCCAATATAGCTTTGTTCCTGTCGACTTTTACTACTCGATAAAGATTACAATTTTCCGCCCGTTTCTATTGAATATAACGTCGACTTTAGTTTAAGATAGCCGCCAATCACGCCTTAAGATCAATATTAGAACTCTCATCTTCTACTTTCACTGTTCCAAGTGGTCCTTTGTAAATCATTGAGACGTTATTTCTTCCGATAAAAACAGATTTTTTCCTCTCCGAACGGCTATAATGAATTTTTGACATTTTAATTTATGGTGATTGTAAGTTTGTTAAGTTGACATAAAATTGCTTTACATCGGCGTTTAACAGATGATCCATTCATTTAAATGGCCTTATAAAATCTGGTGAAAAGACGAAATTGTTGAAAGGTTCACTTTTATCTTTCAGCGATCTTTCTCCGAGTTGATTGTCATTGATCCGACGAACTTTCGCTGTCGTTCCGGAAAATATAATGATAACATTTCCATCTTTACTATAAAGATCCTTCTGATAAAATTATTAGAATGTAATACCGTTGTTCTGGGGGGTTTTACATAATTATAAAATAGTATAAAACTGGTACAATGTGGAATTCCATTAGGTATTCTTATTCGACATGCTGTCTAGTTAAAGAGATATTGTGTTATTCATAACATTTCCATTTATATGAGTTTTCCCCGTTGATTTCCACGTAACAACCGATGAATCCTGGCCATTAACTCGAGAGTTCGTGCTCCAGCCATCAACAAGGGATCGTTCAATTTTAATCCGATCATAGACCTAATGCAAACTGGAGACCTGACTCTCGGTTTGATTTTTCCATGTTGCAACAATAAATTTGTATAGAATTGTCAATTTGTTCAAAATAATTACAATTCGCTTCAAATATAACTCCACAATGTTCATTGTAGAAGTTGGAATAGATCGTCTTTTCTCAAATAAATAAATAAGAATTGAAAGTTCCCAATCAGGGCATATTTTACAACAAATAAACTTATAGGTGCCGTATTTTATTGGGTTAACAATAGTATTTGCCAAAGTCGTGTCTTTATTCTTCCTCGATAATGGTGTTGTTTTTTATTTGAAATGAATTCAGTAGGAGAATCGATGCTTTAAACTGGAAATTAAGTCTTTTTTACACAAATTTTGTGCTATTCAGCTATTTAAAATTTACCAGTTTATCGAAAGTGTCATGATTTGACAAATTTAGCGACTATCTAGTGGATATAAATTTAATTTTGGGAATAACTTGGCACGTTTTCAAAAATATCAACAATAGGAGACAAATCTGAAACCAACAGTTTTTCCACCTTTAAATTATCGTATTTCATCGAAAATCACCAAATGATATCGCTGTCATATTCTACTAGATAGTGGAAGAATTTCGAAAATATTACAAAGTTAGTTAAAGGAGATACTTTTCAAGCTAACTGGATTTCTGTGGTGTGTTCATACAACGTGTTTGTGGACGTTTATTTCGATACAACATAACTGGCAAGTCTGTGTGTTGGCTAGTTTTAAACAAATAACTTTAATAGTAGCACCACTAAAACCGCCACTACCACTATCATCATTCATGTTATTATAATCTATCATGATCAAATTTTGTAAAGAAGTCCTTCACCACTATGTTCAAAACTGGGGATTTGAGCTTCCTAATATACTAAATCGGCTAGGTTTTTTGAAAATACTGAAAAACTACGGTTTTTAGGATAAAGGCACGGTGATAGTGGAACAGACATTTAAATAGAGGAAAGTTAACCCTACAATCGGGGCTTATCACATTTTGAACTATCTTTTTCGTTTTTTTGAAAATCGCCTATTTTTTCTGTCAAATACAAGCAAATATTAGCCCAAAAGCTCGACTATAAAACAAACGGATAAGTAATTAATTAATTGGAGTAAATTAAATTAAGTAAATTAATTAAAAGTAAAACGGATAAGTGCCCTAAAAAGATAAGGTATTTGAAGAAAGCTCGTTTTCTCTTCAACAAATTGCGCACTTTTCAATAGCCTCTTAACGATGGTTATTTTTTCTGCAAATCGATCATTGTCAACAGCTTCGGGAAGTTGAACTTAAAACAAGAGGTAATCGATAATAAAGGCAATAATGTGGCTAATTTTCAACTTGAAGACAAGACTTAATAAAATCGGCTCCTTATCGACGCACAATCATGAGCACACAGTCAAAATAGATGACTGACAGTTAATAGACTGATGATCGGGCTGTTTGTTGATATTCTACTAAACACTCATCGATTTATCAAACTTTTAAAAGGCCTAACAGACCGGAATTTTGGAATCTTTACCGAAACAAGTTAAACCAACTGAAAGAACATATGTCGTGCCAAATTTTTTATTGTTTCGGTTGAACATAGCGTCACCAACTGACACGACAAACAGTTAAATTGCTACTATTTAAACAATAATAAAAATATCCCATTTTTACAATATGGAAGTGCGTGGATAATTTAACATATACTAAAAATAATAGCTGACATTCGTTTCATCGCTCACTAGCAAACCACTGGAACCCATCATTGCAACTATTATCATACTTTATTCAGTCGTAGGTAAATTATTCAACACGAGAAAGGAGAGGCAAAATAAGCGGAAATGTGTGTATTTTACATTAATTTAAGATGGAATATCATTAATAATATCATTAATTTGTGGGTCGAGAGAGAGAGAGAGAGAAATACAAACAAATTTATTGACAGTAAAGGTAAACATTTCTAAAACAGTACAACTAGTCAACCCTTATAATCCCTTATATCGTATATAAAATACAGTTGGTTCACGTTTGTTTGTAGAAATAGCAAAGTTTTCCTCGGTCGTGCGAGTTGATGGCAATTTAGAATTAGAAAATAATACATCTAAACATGCCCTTTTTGTTATCTAAACACAGATATAATTGTAATCCACTACTGGAATTATTCGTTTGATACAAAAACCCGCTCATCCAGAGAGGCGACGAACCGATTGCCTCGAGCGATCTATTTGGCATTCAAAAGTTGTATTAGTAGGTGAGCGATTCGAGAAATATTTTGAGAATTTTAGGGGAGACCTTAGAGAATATTTTCTCGAAAATTGGACGCTGTAGCGCACCGAGGAGTCGGTCAAAAACACTTTCCCTGGACAATGTCACGATTTTAATCAACTACACAGACAAAGTGATGGTCGTCAAGTTCTTGGGATAATAACCAAAAAGGCGTTTTTTGACCAAATTGTCGATGAGCCTTATAGATCTTCAAAATATTTTTCGAACTGCTCACGTTAAACTATTTTACTTTTGAATGGGTCACCTGATAGCAGCAAAAACTAAAATGACTCAAAATCTGGACTTGAAGGGCCTTAAAACTGATAATTCAGGAGCAAATTTTGTTCAAATCTAAATGAACATAGAAAACTAACTGGCTGAAAGTTGCTCTAAAATAGCAAACTTTACCAAAATATATGAATATTCCGAAATCCAGTGTTAAATTCTAAAATTTCTCTTAAAAATAGAATAAAAGTCAAGATTTTATCCTTGAATTTGACTAAAATTTTCTGTTTTTATTTTTTATTTTTACATAGCGGAATTCATTTGAAAAACTGCAGATTAACGATGATAATGTTTCATCAAATCGAAATATCTGAAAATCTAGATTTATATTTAAAAGCAACCTAAACTGCTTAAATTATCACTCATTTTTGATAATTAGAAGTAAATTTAATAGAAATTCACAATTAAACGTGCATGAAATGCCGAATTTTCGCCTGAGGTGACATTTGCTGTTACTCCGGCCCTGTTTGATACTGTTTTGTCGCGTGTCATTTTTATGTCCACATCGTTGAATATCAGTCTAAATATTGTAGAAAGAGTAGAATTTCAAGTGCAGAATGTATTTGCAATATAAGTGATATTGAATTTTTAAAGAAGAATCTCTTTGCACTACTATCCGATTACTTTAGATGGATTCCTATCAGTTCCGTTATTTCTAATAAAATCTCAGTGAAGTGGAGAATTAGAAGCAAAAATAGAATTGTTTAGAATTTTACATCAATACCGACTAGGCTGGATTGTTCGAGTGTTTGTAAATGAGAAATATTCCATAGATTTGTGGTTAATGCAAATTTTGTGCCGCTTCACAGGTACTCTCGAATTGTGATCAAAGATCCTCAAAATACTCCTCTACACACGATCTTCGATGGTATAATTCTATATCATCGAAATAATAGGATTGATTCAGCTGCTTTAACGCGTCTTCTATTAAGTTTTCATTGTATTGTCGAAATTTCTATCAAAATCAGATCGAAATTATCAAAACTAACAAATTATTGATCATAATTTTGTTTGCTTCATTTGAATTTCAAAAGTTAATCCGCAAACAAGAACAATACTAATTACTATACATGTCAGTGACGATTATTTTTAATGCAACATCATTTCAGATACGAATTGTGTTTGTATTTTTGATAAATAATTGACTCGTGTAAATTGTCAAGTATTATTTATTGTTTCATGTTCTATTGTAGAATAAAGTTTGTTCCAGTGTTCTCTTCAAAACAACATCCATTCCATATCGTATATATATGTGGAATATAGATATAGGTATGTCTTTATATAAACAGGACCCACATTGTTGTTGTTTAAACTAAATACCGATGCAAAATTTCTTGGAAATTTAATACATCCAACAGTATCCAGACAATAGGAGCCCCAAGTACCGCCTGAAACATTCCCCCATAATGTTTCAGTTAAAGTTACCACTATCCAACATCATCATCATCCTTGTTCGCCTGTCTCTCAAAACGTTTCCAATCAAAGTCAAAACTTTGAATCGCTACAATCTAAACATGACCACCTCCAGGAGATTGCGTCCAGTCTAGTGTTTGAACAATACAACATCCTTTCGAACTGTTAATACATTAGTTTACACAACAAAAAGAATAAAACAACAAATACGCCTCTCAACTACTCTAATAGATTATAAAGTTGTTAGTATTGAATTCCGAACAACGATCCAATCTCAAAGCAAAAACCATAATGTTCTGGACCAAGCGCCCAAGCGAAACCCCAAAATTATTCAAATTTGGCGCCCAATACATTTAACCTAAAAATGCAGATTTCGACTGTGTAAACTGGTCTTTTAACCTAAAAAATGCAGATTTCGGCTGTGTAAACTCGTAAAGCAACCAACAGGAAGCCAATATTTGCGCGGGTAAAATTCAAGTAACTTCATCTAGTTGAAATTTACAGTAAATAATGTGCAACATTAACTTTATTGCATGTTTATGTTTCATATTTAAATAAAGTACACAACGACCATTTCTACATTGTGAAGATAACGAGCTCGTATTCTTTATTCGTGAATAATTCTCTTTAATTTGATTTACTTTTTAATTTCTAGACGGTGTTTAATATCACGCTATTGCTATATGTTTTTGTCGGGATAATTTAGAATGTTTTATAAATCCAATTCTAGATCGTATACGTTTTAGTCGTATTAATATTTAGAAATAAGGCATTATTAAGTTTCTTGGAAAATCTCAATTATTGTCTTAACAAATTGCCCTGAATATGTACATGCTATAACGAGAGAATTTGATAATTTAAACTAGAATATTGTGTTTGAGTAATTCATTAAGTTTGAAACCGTTCTATTCTCCTAGGAGATGAGTGAATTTTTAATAAAATTTTACTCGTTCAACAGTATTGCTTTTATTTAATTGAACTAATAATTTTACGGTTTCAGTACTATTTTGTATACATTAAAATAATTGATTATATTTTCTATAAATTGAATAGATAATGTTCCATAAATCATTATAATAGTTTTATATCTGGCGATTTATATATTAGAGTGCGAGCTTCAAGGAAACATTAATTCCACCTGAGCTTTACTCGGTATACAATTTCAACCCTAATGATTTCAACCATTTGTACAACTTTATATTAACTTTCTATTTTTGTATAATATCCACACATAAAAAAATAATAGCATCATTAGTTGATATAAAAATTTCCCATAAAGCTCCTTTATATTCTGGAAATTGGAGTGAAATTTCTAAATGTCAATATTTGCGTAAATCGAGACAAACGTGCAATTTCTCAATTAGTTATTAGTAGAATTCGCTATATTGTTTACCTATTTATTATCTAGTAACATATTGTCTGTTTCGGTTTATTGTTTTGCCCCACTCAACGGCCAGAATTTCGCAGAATTAATTCAATAATTCCAATTTTGACAGAAATATATGAATTCGAATAGTACGAATTTTGCCGCAAGTATCAAAACATTTATCAATATCAAAATATATATGAGCAGATGTTCTGACATTTCAATAAAATAACGAAAATATTCTATTCGAAATAACCAACAATTAGACATTGATGTTTATCAATCATCGCAACTATTGTTAAATCATATGCATATGTAATTTCATCAGTTTTGCCGTTGTAATAACATAATTTATTCAAATATCATCCGCTTCTATTAATATTAAGCGATGTTATCGAAAAATATCGACGATATTTACAAAACATCCCATCTATATTGATGGGGTTGTATTTTTCCCGAATCTATATAAAAGAGAAAGTTGCCACGATAATTTATTGTGAATCTATCGAACACAATAATTTACATTCTTCCGCGCCCTTAGACTTATCGTTTCCACCCTGTCGCTTCAAAACTATTAAAATACGAAACAATTTAAAACAACTGGTACACCATGAAGAATGGTTTCAATCGAATTTTAGTTGAGTTTGTTGACTGACTCCTTAATGAAAATTCTCTACTGTACTTTTTCCTTCGAATTTCTCTTATATTCTCCCTCTTTTTGGTGTCAATAATTCAGTTATAAAAATACAATAAAAGCCGCTTACAGCAGCAATTTATATAATGAAAACCTGAGGATATTACAACCAAATTGAAATGGCTCCAACGAAAACTTATAAATATGATTGGATCGTTTATAGAACATTATTTAATAAGTTAATATTCTTCAGTAAATATGGAATGAAATTGAAAGTTGCGCGTTATAAACGGAACTGTTCATTATAGCAATTGTGCTTTAAATCACTGCATTAGAAACAATTACAACAGTTATTTAATTTCAATTTGACGACGGTTGAAAGCGAGAGAACTTCGATGTAAATTACAGGAATATCGCAGGAGATATTTTCATTTTAATTACAAGTGAATTTAATGTATGTACAGTAAAAACAGGGGTAGAAATGCTTGTTTCCGCACATTTTAAGCGGATATGTAACGGAAATTATTAATGCGATAAAAATGAGAATTCATTGAAACTTGGCGATATTTAATAATCGATATGCCGGTTGTTTGACGATATAGTATAATGATTCAAACATCATTAGAGACAGCATTTTAAAAAGCATCCCCAGGCGTATTGTTTTGGAGAATTTCAATTGAATTCGGAGTTATAACGGATAACCGTGAAACATTTGTTTTATTTTTTCATATTTTGCCGTATAATTTAGGCAATATTCTCAATTTTTCAACGACTTTCCCACAGTATATGACAGATTGAAAGCGCTTCTCAAATCGCTTGGAAATTTTCCAGTAAGTTTGTTAGTTTTTCGGGAAACTAACGAAAATTTGACTTTTAGGTTTTTGTTTCTGTTTCCGCTTCCGTTTATACTCTGTTTTCATTAGATAGAAAGTCTGTTTGTATTATGGACTTCCGCTATATTTCTAATGGGGCGTTTTGAGAGAGCAATTTTGGTTTCTGGTTTGCGCAATAATTCCAGTTGCCGTAAATAAAAGTGGCAATTAAAGAGAATCCAATTCGATTCGGCTTTTAGTTCGTGTGCAATTTCTGAGAATATGACTTTTACAATGTTTAATAGTCAAAATTAGTCGAAATGGTGATGCAAAATTAGTCACAAAACATTAAAAATTTATAGACCGGTAAGTTGTTCATTGTTGAAAATCTTTACAATTTAAAATTGGAATGATTTTATGTTCTACAGTAATTTTCGAAATTAGATTTATTTTACAACAATGTCACTTATCGAATTTCACTTGAAAATCAACGATTTTCTGTCGTTTTCTTTATAGTTGTTTGATGTTGTATTATGCATAACCATTTGCATACATGATGAAAAGCTTTTATGTCATGTCAACACCATATGTTGTTGCAACAAGTGAAGTGTATTAGAATTTCGTAAAGTGAGTGATAAAAGTTCATTTTTTTTCTAAATGCATCTCTCAATAATGCAAACAATCTAAGACTACTTATTTTACATAAGTAAACACTACCCTCAAGAAGCACAATTTTAAGCGCTTGTTTTTACATTCACACATTGTATAACACTGACTTATGTTGAATTTTCGAGTAAAGCTTTAATAATATATGTGGAGCATCTGCTGTTGTTAAAGACAGAGTAGCCGTTAGAGTTGTTATAATCCCAAAATAAGCAACTAGAAAGTTTTGCTTGATCGCAAACAAAACCTCTTAAAAAAGTCTTTCAATCTTATTTAAAATTTAATAGATTCTTGTACTGAATTTAAAACTGAATTGTTTATAAATTATAACTTACGTAAAAGTTTTGCGGTATGAATCAAGATCCGGAAATAATAATTCAATTCCTGCTGCATTTTTATAACAGACTCCAAACGAATAATTGATCAGAAAAATAAAACTATACACTGACAGATCTAATAAATCATATCTAATCAAAAACTACAATTGTAGAGGTTCACTTCCTAAATTACATAATTCTAGAATCCTCAGAACTAAACAAGAATTTATGATTAATGATCATGATTAATATTAGAAGAGATTTGGAGACGAACGGTTTGCTATCAAACAGCTGGTGCGGCTCGTCAACATTTCGACGATTCTTATCGATATTTCATCAATAAAACCACCAACTGAAAAAAATTACTAAATCTAATCAATAGAGCTTTGAAACTTCTAATTTCCGAGTGGTTTTGTTGTTACGCTTGAATAGTACAACCGGCAGAACTTCACAGACTTGATTTGTTAAATTATTCCCGACATATTTTGTAAATTGCTATTACAATTTGTATAATTAGACACTGCTGTTTTCGAACATTAACATTGACCGTTTTTCTGCAAGTACAACAATCGAATCATAATTTTTGGTGACTTGTAAAAATCATTTAGTTCATTGAATATAGTACGGCAGCCAAGTCGAAGGGAGAGAATGTGCGATTGCCGAGGAATTTTAATATCCACATTCCGTAAGGCGGCACCCGGGTGTGGTGTGATAACGACGATGCCAGAGTAAGGGGTAGTTTGGTAGGCGACAACGGCGTCAGCCATTGACGATGCTACTATTGAGCACATCAACGATAAAACGTCCAACTGACACTCTATTTAAACATATCGTAAAGCAATTCCAGTCTATATTTACCGATTTCCTTTTATATTAAATGGATAAAAATACGAGCAAATGCATATTTTAACTTTAAAAGGTGACAATAGGGGAGAATGTTTAATTGGTAAAAGACCAGCAAAAAATGGAATTGATCATTGTTTAGGATTTGGAGCTGTAGAAATAAAAACGAGATAACGAGGAGAACGGATACGGACGGGAATGTTGTTATTGTTTACAAATCACCCGCTGTTCGAAATCGGCATTTCCACGATAAGTTACAAAAGTTCAAGTGGAATAATTGTAAAGATAAAAAAATTCACTCACAATTGTCAATTGATTAAATAAGAATTCCAGACATACCTGCAACAAAAGAGAACATTGATTTGTACATAAATGCAAGTTATTATTGATCGATTTATTAAGGACACTTTCAATTTACTGTGCTATAAAAAGAAATAAAATTTAAAATAAATTGTAAATTTACAGTCTGAATGTGTAATAATGTAAATGTGAAAGAAATCAATACATATCCGACCGCATTCGCCTTTGAAATCTAAACGAATTAACTGACTTCAACATCTCTCAATGAACGAGTTGAAGAAAGTGTATGGAGACGAAATGAGAGAAATAAACAGCGATCTTCAGGTCAATAACTGAATAAAACGTCACCATATACTGTGATTCAGTCGATGTAAATTATCGTTAACAATCATCATAGAAGATTCACATTGAAATCCTCAATTTTATTTTCAAAAAGAAAAAAAAATAGGTCAAGAGATTATTCTAAAGCAAGCAAGTTGATCAAGTTGAGAGTAATTAGAAGTCGCTTAAATAACTCATTATTCTGAAAGGATACTTTATGAGAAAATATTCCGTCTCTGGATCGAATACGAAGGAAATCCTCATGGAATAATTTAAAGTTTTACGTACTTGGATAACGAGTAGACGAAATCAATCGATAATGGTTGCAAGAATTTAAAATTCATCGATTATAATCGTAATAAATATTGTTATTTCCTTCTCTTCTAAACAATCTCATTGACAAGTAGGGGGGTGATTATAAAAACTAATGACAATTTAATGGACCGGCTAGTGAACCGTAACAACCTGTTCTATTGAAATTGGATTGTTCAACACTGCCAAAGACGGGAAATGGAATCATTCAAACACCATTTGCATTGACTATAAATCTAATGCCCTTTTGTTTGCACCTTCATTAACATAAAATCGAATTGCAATAAAATTTAACAATTATTTTGACAAATTTACATGTGAGTCGTTCAATAATTTGGGCAAATTCGATGGCATATCTACAGCCTATTCCATGGTTCTAGTTTTCCCGACAATTAATACAGATCGTCGTAAGTAGAGTTAATTATCAAATTTAGGCAATTGTGTTGTTCTTTTCATCGCATTCATTGAGATAATTTCGAAATTGAGTGCCAGTTAACGCTTAAACGGATTTTAATTTATGTTATCGAGTAAACAAAATTCGAATTTGTAACAAGCTAAAATGGTGGATGCGCCGGGTGAATAGGTCACAAATTTCCAACTTGTTATTAAAACGAAAACAAATTACGATTTTAATATAACTTGTTGACGTTCAAATGGCTGTTTGAATTTAAACAGTCTAATAATACTAAATTATAGAAACATTAATATTTGTGTCAGTAGAAATATGAACGAGTGAAAATCGAATAATCTCACTGGTAGCAATAACACAAAACAAACCCTATAAAGCAACCATACAATTCAGTGGAAACTTTTAGATTTATCAAAACTTCAAAGCTCGTTCAAAACTTGATGAGTATATTTGCATAGAACTTGTACGTATTTGTTTTCTTTCAAGTTTTCGCGTGTAAAATTGACGAAATTTCAATTTTTTTGTTTCCAATTCTTCAAAACACCAAATTCGTATAGATTTATAAATAGAATAAAAATTATAAATAAACAAGAATGTTTTAATAAAAGTAAATGTCAGTGTTGTTTATGTTTCGTTCAGTTTCGATTCAATATTAAACAGCTGGAAATACAAAACAGGCTAGAAGGAATGTTTTTTTATATCAAAAAAATTGTAAAATATATAGACATAGAATTGGATCTATGCCAAAATACAGTTTTTGGCCTTCAAAAGCATCTCCATTTTCGTAAAAGTTGCAAACGATGTAAATCATCCCTTTTTATCATATATAAACATTTGTTTTCGCCTTATCTTAGACACAAGAACAAAAATCTCTCTAGTCTTATCATCAGTTGACGTCAATATTTCCAAACATACCCTTTATCCAGAAGATGAACGACAATAGGAATAGAAAACAAAATATCAAATGTATTTTATTTTGTCAACAAATTTTATGTTGGATTCGTGAGCTGTTATGAATTAGAAAAACCAATGGAATGATCTCAACGAAAAACAATCTACGTTATAAACATAATAAAGGCAAATGGTGTTTATCAATTGTGCTTTTCTATTGTTTACAAAGTAACTGTCGCTAGATTTGACATGAAATGGAATTAACATCTACAAAACTAATGTAAAACTTGTTTAGCATACAAATATTGCAAACCCCCCAAAAAATGCCTGTAGAATGAATTTTCGTTGATTTGTGGAGATGACAGAACAGAATCTGATTTGAATTAAAAATAGGCTAAATTCTATATTGAAATATACAAAATCTAAAATTTCCATATATTTCTGATATTTAAACATATCAGTTCTTATTTTAAAAAAGTTTGTAGAAGAATTTATGAAGACAGCCGGAAATCCTCGCCTACAAGCAGCAGTTCTGCTGTTACATATCGATAAAATACATATAAAATTTACAAGTTTCAACTATTATTTAGTTGTCTGTATTACTGTAAGTGAATAGATGAAATATTAACTTTGTGTACGTTTTCAAATAAAGTTGCACTGCAGCTTGATAAAAGTTGCAACTTTGCTAGCGTGTGTTTGCTAATTCTGTTAAAACTTGACAGAAATCCTCTCAATAACCAAAACAATTATTGTCTACCAGATTATCACTAAAAATGTTTGTAACTAGATTATAGTGGAGGACAATAACAACTAGAATTAATTAAAATTTGTAGGATTCATTAATTTCAGTTATTTTGACAGCGACTTATGGATTAATTTTTCAAATTAATGATGAAATATTGTTGAGTTTTGTTTATTTTTGTTGAAATGCCTGTATTATTCGTGTAATAATTGCATTCAGTGATCTCTAGTGGTCTCATCGAGATATCAAATGTATTATGGCCGTATGTAGATAGCTTTAATTGTATTCACCGCAATCCACCGTTTAGTGACCAGTTAACAGAAATACCATAGGTCGAAACATTTGCTAAAATAAAGTTGATTCGTTTACCATTTACAATACAGTAGTGGCCGACTGTAATGTGATTATGCCAACCAGAGCGAATCCTTTTGTTCTTTCTCGCATCCCCTAGAGAGTGGATGCAGTGACCGTGTCCTAGCATATATTAAACGAAAAACCGGTGTCGACATGAAGAACTCCAACAACAGCAGTAGCTGTAACAGCAGCAATAGCAGTAAACGGTACAACGCATTTGTCCGCATTAGCGCCCACCCTTTGCTTTCACTGGAAATAAGCCCTTCTCTAACAACAAATTTTGTAAATAAATTACATGATTCGCATTAAGGACACTAAACAAAACTTAAAACAAATACCTGTATCGTTACAATTAAAATACAGCCAAATATTTGTTTTAAACTACAAGTAATCAATCACAGATGAGATTAAAGAGGGGCTCTGTTCCGGTAACATGTAACGTCTAAAACTGTTCGACTGGAAACGTCAGGATTTCGGATATATATTGGTGCTAGTGTAGATAAACCTAATTCTCTATAGCCAGTATTTGATGATTGTTCGTCTTCATCTAATCGGAAAATTAAGCAATAGGAACCGTTACAAAATTTGTTATTAGTGTATTGACCAAATTAAAATTCGAATTGCGCGCCCTAGAAAAAACGGTTGGTCAACCTGTATAACCGTATCCGTGTGATATTATTTAAATTTATAACCCCAATATTTCAATTTCGATTATTTTTATTCTTATTTGCGCATAATTGTGCCATTTTTGGATACTTCAAAGTATTAAAATGACTTTAATACGAAAATAAAAATAAAAGAATTATCAGTTGTCAGCGGAACAAGAAAAACAAAGATGATAATCAATTCACGAACTGGTTTATGAAGGGCGCTCAATTCAAAATTTCAATTTAGCCAGTAGGAATAACAACAAATTTAGTGTCTCCACACTATAAAACCAAGAATTGTCGATATAAACTCAATATTTTCTAGTGATAGAAATATTCAATCTTGTTTTCAAGAGTTTATTGATCCATTTCCTCACTGCTATTTGAGTTAAATCAAATCATCAATTCATCCGAAATATTTCTTTTATCTGGTTGAATTTCAAAAATCACCCCATTAGAGATAAATAGGAATTAATATCAACAAAGAATCATTTAATCTACCCGTTTATTCGAATTTTAACTCCACTAGTTGTATTAATTTTTTTGTAGCAGCTATAGTAATGGTGGTAGAATTAGTTTCGATTTTATGATTAGGCAAATTCGGGCAATTGCCAAGCGCCACCACAATTTTAAGATGTCAATTTACATTCAATTGAATAATGATCTAATTTTCAAGTAGATTTCAATATGGTAAAGCTGTTAAATTCGAATTGGGTAAAATTGGCGTTATTATTCAATATTTTGACGATTTTCACTAGTATTTAGTTGGAAAAGTTTATAAATTACGTTTCAATAGAGAATTTAAAGTTGAGTTTTATTGCGCTTTCTACAATTCAAAATATTTGAGATTTATGTCCCAGTTTTCGATTTATACGGCTGATCAAAAATATACATAAATCTTAAACTTAACAGTATTAACAATAAATATATCAAAACTGTATGAATTTAAATGAGGGTCTGGAAAATAAATAATGAAATCTTAGAATTCAGTCGAGATACTGGAATAAAATGGACGATCCTTCATAAGAGGAGTAAATCTTTTTTCCTACCGTGAATTAGTGCGGATCATAATTACATTGCTGAACAATTTGAATTTCTAAAGTGGTGAACGCTTATAAGTTCCTTCAAATCCTTTGAAGTATTTCAAGAGGTTTCATCGCTTGCGTTGACTACGATTTATTGGGACGACAAAATTTTGAAACTTCATACGGAACATTTTCATCGAAAATTCGCTGTTTATTATAACGATTATTATAATGAAAAACGTTAATAATGAATGACGATGACACGGTTAAATTGAGATGAACTCGAATAAAAAAGCTTCCTATTAAATTTTTAATAAGATAATATGATTTATTATACAGCAGCGCAGTAGCTACGTAACGATAAGAATTCCTTTTATCGTCTTCAAATATGTTCGTTTAGGCGGATATTTATAAAACAAGAAATTGAAAAACCGTTTACCCATCCCCATTGTCTTTCTTTTTATTATTTTTCGACTTAATCTTCATTTTAAATGAAAATGCCTTTAAATAAGCTGCTAAATAACAAAACTTTCTATGGATACTTCAAAGAATAAAATACGATTTGAAACTTTCCTTGTAGGCAATAAAATCAAATTTGCTTCTACAACATGCCGATTATAAATTGGAAAATCTTAATTATACAAGCGAAGAAAAAAACAACATTCGCCCCTAATTTTTCCGCTCAGTTTTAATTTCGTTCATCCCACACTTTACTGTTTGAGAGTTGTTTCATTTATGAAGGCAAAACAGTATAGGAAACTTTTCAAGTCTTCTTGCTAATAATAGAAGTAAACTCACAATTTACAGTTAATTATTTAGTAAGAAAAACAATAAACACAAAAAAAAGAAAACAAAGATGCTTGACTTTTATAAAAACGCCTGTGCGTGTAATTAAAGTTTAGTGTCAAGAGTGTTCGACTTTTTCATAATTAAAATTTCATAAATTAATCAGCAAGTTAACAGTCTTCTTGGCACAATTGTTGACTATCACAACGAAACAGAATTTATTTATTAAAATAATTTCAAACGAATTCTGTGATATAAATTAGACAATTATTATCATTTATAAATAAATGGACTAATTAATTACCAACTTGAAATCCAATTACTTCGTTTAATTTCAATTTCCCAACTTGTAAATAATTTAAACGTAATAACAAATTAGGGATAAGATGAAATTGGAAAATGTCATTGTTAAATATTAAGTGAGACAATAAAAATTGCACAGGCACGAAATGAGGTATTCTAAATTCTGTGCAGTTCAGTTGAAAGGATTTTTCAAAGCCAATTGCGGTGATGAATTTCCAGTAGATGGGGAAATAGGAAAGGTAATTTCGGTATTTTAACTGAAACAAGTCGTAATTCCTTCATTTAAAATATAACAATGAAATGTTAATTCCAATAATTTTCAATTTTCCTACCCAATTTATTATAGCCCTTTTAAAAAATAGATAAATATTACAACTACAACTATTTATATTACAACAATCCATCAAATTTCATGAACTAATAAATTCTACTAAAGTTGTAATTTATAGATTCATATTTCATAAATATTATTATTTTTGACTCGATTTATAGAATATTTGAGTTCTACAATTGGATTTTTATAATGACGATTCGGGTTTAAACTTGTGGAATTTCTGTTGTTCGGTAGATTTAAGTCTTTGAAGATTTCTAATATTTGAAAGCAATCTGAAACTTACTTTGCTTCTTGTTTTACCGTCCAATTCTTATTGTAGAAGACAAAGATAAGAAAAATTGCTGGAATCTAATTAAAAAACAGACAAAGGAAAAATTCAAATTCTAATAATAAATTGGCTTAAAATTGTCAGGCAACAAAATTTGTAATTCCATTATTGAATCAGCATATTGTAATTAACGTTTGTGTTTAATTATGTTTTAATTTAATAAAATTTGAAGTGAAGAATCGAAAATTCCGTCGCAATTTTTCTCCTTCAAAGGAAGCGGCCTAGTGTTCGTTAAAAAAGTAGAAGCTTTGATAAATAATTTCTCCATTATTGCTTAAAATTTCAGTATTTAGGCTTACTAAAAGAAGCATTTCGAGTCTAACATATACTGCAGTAATGTTTTCAAAAGTATCCATTTTAAAATTTACCTTACTAGACGAAGGGGCCTGGTTTCATAAATATAAAAATTGACCATCCCGCACAAATTGGTAGAAAAAAGAGCACATACTTATCGACTTTATGATAACAGCACCATCTATGCGCTATTTAGTGAACAAACAATCCTATTTCGAGGCAATTTTTTTATGAAAATAAGTAAGTTTTTCACATAACAATAACACAACTTTCAAGTTCAAACAGGCTTCAAAAAAATCATTTTTAATTGATAATTATGGCTAACAAATTAGTCGAAAATATAACATTTAACCTTCTTTATTTAGAACGTTTCCACGGAAAAATTCTGGAAAATCACCAAGCCGATTGGAAAATTTTGAAAGCTCTTTCAATTTGCTATCATCTAAACCACATATTGATGACAAATCAATAATCTTGAATTGTGGAGGGAAGTTTAATAAAAACATGCGTCTAGACTTTGGTCTACGATTTAAAATTTGCATAAAGTTTTTCAAAATTGTAATAAAGCCTGGAATGCTTTTCCGAATCCTTTGTTAAAAATTTCACTTTTTTAACGAGTTCTAGTCTGTTCTCTTCAGATGTTCAAAGTTTGATAATTAAAAATTTTCTACAAAGCATCAGATAATTGCATGTTTTTATCAATTATTCTCAATACCCGCAATATATTTAAATATTATACAAATAAATTTCTATAGTAATAAGTTGAAATTAATGTTTTTTGGTATATTGTTATTCTAGATACATCGGACTATAATCTGAATCACGTTGGGTCTTACACCAGCTTTTATCTAATGGTATGATATGGCTTAACAGACGACAGTATACATGAATTTTGGGATAATATGTAATTAGAAAATGTCCAAGTTAAACAAATACTTGTATGGATTAAATAATTGTGTTTATTTTTTTATTTTAATATACACCAACCATAAAAACAAACCTAAGTTTAAAAAAAAAATTGTAATAAATTGGGAAAAATTGCCCAGTTTTGGCTGTAATTAAAAGCCCTTCACACAACTACAATCACAAATATTTAAATATCAGAATGTGCAACTACCGAGAGCACTTTATGTTAAAGAAAAATGCTTACTTATTGCTCAAATTTAGACCTATCCCTCGAATGATAACAAAATCTTACATCCCAAAATTGCGCATTTTTTCCACAAATGGTAGTTTTTTAGAAATTTTAAGCTACAGATATCGATAGACGCTCAAATATCTTCCAATTGTGACGATTTGTTGTTCGAATTTTGCTCTACTTGGTCTCACTTTAGTTCCTGATTGTTTCTTTTGCAGAAATTTTTAACCGAATAACCCAATTTCAAAATAATAACTGCACGATTTTATGGAAACGAAGACTCATTTAAGGACATTTGAAATTTGTTTAAGCCATTAGAAACTTGCTTATACTCAAACTTTAATTTTCAAGTTGACCAACGAGTGTTAAAGTTTTGGTTACCTACTTAATCAAACCTTCATTATAATTGTACAACAAAACTTTAACAATGAATATTACTTTATGCAGATTTTAAATTATTTTAAAATTTTTCAGTCCATCAGGCGTTTTTTCTGATTTTTCTCATATAGCAAGAATAATAAGCTAACAAAAATGCTGGAGGAAATAAAACAAAACTGTCTATAAATATAACACGCACAATATTTTCTACCACACAAAAAAAACTATATAACAATAAGTAGACATATGTGTGAATGATATGGAAAGTTTCCAGAAAACTTTACACCATCCCCTAACACGACTTTGTTTTTCTATTCAAAAAATAGCACAAACAAGACTCGTACATTTACAACAAACTAATAACTCCAATTCGTTCAGCGAATATGGAAAAATAACCAAACGTGGTTTTCAAAGGAGTTTTGCAAAATGTCGACAGTTATCTTCTATTACATACAAAATTGATTTTCTATATTGCAGACGACGAAATGAACTTTTGTATGGAACTCTTCAGCACGTTGCAAAAGTATTTACCGTATACTACGTGCAAGTAGACCGTTAGAGAAAAGAAAATCCGCTTCTAAATGCGAATAGAGTGATGAAAATTCAAATTTAGCTCTATCCTGTCAGGTATGTTGATGTACTGTATTATGCTTACAATTTCATAACAATCTCTCAAGTTAATTTTCCTTATTTCAAACTTCCAAGATGTAAATTTTGGGTTTGAATAGAAAGAAAACAATCCGAATAAGCTTATTAAAAGTAACCAACTTTATATTTATGTTGATTATGACAGTAGGACGACAACAAATGCCTTATAACTTATAATAACACAAAATATATCATATTTTATTAGATCTTTTTATTATAAACATATCGTATTAATAGTCGAGTTATATAGTAGTTTTCATAACTTTTCTTGTCGTTAACGATTAGTTTCTACTCAAATTTCATGGAAAGTTGTATACATTTCCACATTATTTAAACATCGACCCTACTCAAATTCCACATTTTGACAGAAGTAAAGTTTACAGGAAAAACACGCAAATTAAACCCCCAACAACTATTAACAGTGACAATAAGGGGTAAAAAAATAAACGATGAAATGAATTATCAACGAACATCGCTATCGACTCAAGTATTAATATTTCACCAGTTTTTGATCCGAAAATGGTAATTGACTTTTAATGCGAGCTATCGACAAGGGCCCCAATTCCTTATTACGAACACCTCTGTTGGAATAAAAGCGATAGTAATTTTATGCCTATGGCATTATCTCCCATAATGGTGAAATTTCCTTTGGCCTAGCATAGATTTTAAAAACTCTATAGATGGTTAAAATATTGGTTGTCAAGTTTTATGTAGATTCGACCAAGTTTCCATTCGAATAGAAGTATTTATGTTGATTTTAGTCAAATTTCTATAGCGAAACTAATTCATCATTCCCGGGCATTATGTTGATTTTTTTTATAAAAGTAGCGGTCAGTAATATCGAAGATTTATTACAACTAAAATATGAAGCGATGGATCTATTGTTCGATGTTTATATAAAAAAATCCCCTTTGAGTAGACCTGTCAGACTGCAACTATTGTGAAATTATCTCGAAAGTTCTATTTAGTTTTGGTTTTAATCAAAAAACAAAACTGACGATATTTGATCTAAATTCAATAACTTTCGTTTACACGGGTCGTCAACAACTGGATCATAATTGAAGTTTAGCAGTGTACATCAACTTCACTACTAATTAAAGTGTATGTGGGATGATGTTCAACTTTGAAGTCAAAGGCACACGTCGCAGTTTATTATGTTGGGTATGTTGTATTTGAATGTTGTTGTCAATGCGACTTGAATGTAGAACACAACTAACGGACTGTCTATAATAAAGCCCGGTACCTAATACATGTCATGTATAGTTTAGTTCTAATGGTCTTAATTTCCTTTACTAAAACAGCTAGTCGGTTGAAATTCAAAATAAATGTCAGCACCATTGTTGAAAGGACTTTCTAAAATAAGAAAGTCAAGTCGTTTTAATAATGCAAGTAGCAATAAAGTAATAAAAACAACAAAAGTGGTAGCAATTTTTAATTAAATTTCAATCAAAAATCGCAGAAACTTTTGCAAATAATCCAGCAATTGTTCAAAACACTGCAACATCACACAAAGAACACTAATACGTATGATGATATGGACTTGTAAGGTTAGAAATATAGGGACCAACCCATTCTTCGAGCGCGCAATTTAAATTTTCCAATTTCTATTGGACAAATTGAACAGTTGCGCATACGTCAAAATATTAGGTCGCTACAATCAAGCTGTTCCAACTTTTCAACTCCAAAATTGTCTGTGGATTCATTGGGACAATTTTTATTTGAATTGAAGGTATTCAATATTGAAATTTCGGCGTTAGAAATTGTATTCTGTTGGAAAATCGACTTTTTTACTTGTATTGTTGTTATATTTTAAAAATCCATTAGTTGAGTGTGTTGTTTTGATGAAATATGTATTTGTATTTCGCTGAAAATAATTCTACATCAGATTAATAAATATTGAAGCATTGTGTATAATTTCTAGTAATAACAAATGTCGATTGAACGAAACAGTACAAATATAAAGAACATCAAGCCAAATAGAGCAACTGAACATAAAAGAGCAATTTTATCGACTTCAATTTTCCTATTATAAACATTCAAGGGTTTTGCTCTTATTTCCTGAAACATATGTTAGTATATAGTAAAATGTTATCGTTTTATGACTTAATAATGACACACATGGGACAATATTCACATCTAATCCCCCGAAGTTTGTCGAATTGTTTATTCCCATTAGCTTACCTAAAATTACCAATGTAAGTATACGATTAATATTCTCGGTTTTATAGGTTTGCATCCTGATTTTTTTGCCCCAAACTATTGTAAGGTTAAATCGTAAAAGAGAAACGAGAATTTATGACAAACATAACATTGTTTGATGATTGCAAACATAAAACTAACATGAATTCGATATTTATGGGAAACAAGCCCAAATCTGTGAAACTGACAGAAATAGAATTATTTTTTCTGTGTAATTTTCGTTTCCAATAATTGTTGATTTTCCTTTAATAAATCAGCACTCATTTGTCAAACAATTAACTGTCGAAAGAATACATTCTATCATCTTTCAAGCACACTCGTGGAGATCAGTCACCCAAAAATAATATCCAACATTGACATCAAATCATATACAATCCATTCAGTGAACCGTGCCGGGATTCTCGAATCCCTTCTTTCTACCAGTCGTCATCATAATCATCATCAACCCTATCATCATCATTATTCAAAGAGAAAACAGACTCTTTGTCGTATCCAGAATACAAATGCACTTTTGTTTGTTTATAAAGAGAATATTTTGCATCTGTTTGTCGCTGAAACTTGCATATAGATAGATAGATTCAATTCCAGTGCAGTTTTTTGCTTTTCTCGTCTCGTTGATTAGCATTCCAAAGAGACATTGAATGGAAAGCAACAAATTTAAGCATATTTAGACTGCACTCTAGAAATACCCAATATTTTTTAATCTACAACGAATATGCACCTCTTATCTAAATATCTTTAGGGAAATTTTGGAGAAAACCTCTACCCTGTGTAGTTGACTGCAAAATAACCAATAGAAAGCAGGAAATTCGTTAATTTAATCTATCAAGAAATTGTCATTATTTTTAACAATTAAATTATCTGATTTTGGCATTATTAAGCCGACACAGATCGTTATAATACTGCAGATAATTGACATTTTAAATGATTACCATTTGGAAAATTGACATTCTGCTGCAGTTATTGACAATTATCCATCAATCAATTTTAAAAATAACCGAATTGAAGTCAAATTTATACGTTTTAAACTGAAATCACAACAAAAACAATGGTAATATCGTCATGAAATTGTAGAATTCAACATTGTTAAATTTGAATTCAACTCAAAATAATTGATGGAGCAATATTGAAAATTTTATAAGATTCAATGAAATCTTGAATCTTTAATAAAATGTATAATAAATAGACTGTATAAATATTGACTCGAGCCATTTTGGATCCGTTTACAGGGCATAGAACCGAAATTTTTGTTAGTTCGTTTATCGTTATAATGAGGATCGATGATCGAAAATAAAATGTGAATATAGAGGTTCATGATAATAGATTGAAATTTTATTGAGTTTCACGTTGAATTGATGTGAAAAACCGTTTATAAAAACGTTAATCAATCATTACATTGACTAAATCTTTAAAGGTTTAGTTCATACAAGATTATTATGTTTTGGGGAAATTTTGGCGCCTATTGTGACACCAAAAAACAGCTAAAAATCGTTGACGAATAGCGAAATACAATTGAAGATTAAGTTACGAACTTTAGATGTTGATTCAAATCGAAATTAAAGTAGAATTTTTCACTTGAGCATGTACAAACGAAATTATAGAGATAAAAGCAACAACCGCACAGGTAATGGAATAATTTATTGCCAGTGGCATTGTACATGAATTAATTGTAATGACATTTTCTGTATAAATAATAACATAACTTTGATTCCCTAATTTCTCAACATAGTTGAATGCATTTGAATAAGTATGTTAATTCAATTACACTTACTATTACGCAATAAAATGTCAGTGACAGTGCAATTACAATAGTCATTTAAAATTTATTGGAACTATTAATATCAAATATATGTGCGTGTTTTACCCAAAAGATTAATAGAGAATTTCATGTTTAATAACCGGTCAGTTCTTTGTGGCCCAAATCTTCATCACCCGGACAACCTTCATTAGGACGGTCGTTGAAAATTTCTAATGTGGTTTCTGACTATCAAACAAATTTGTAGAAATTTCATTATAGAAGAATAAAATTCCATTATTCGCTAATTAATACGACCGACATTGTACGTATTACAATAAATCTTCGCTAAAACCCACCCGATTAAGCTGGCCATTTTTGGTTAAATTTATATTCTCACATTTGTAAAAATAATACAGAAATTAAATCCAATTCTTCCATATAATTTCCCTTTTGTGCTATTTTACAATACAAAATTGTGAATAATTTAGTAATTTGAATCCAAAATTTCAACATTTATATGGAAAATTCGGCAAATTTTGATTTTAGCACAAAATTTTGAATAATCTACCACTTTAAATTTTAAGATTTTAGTGACAAGTATGATTTTTCTTTCGAAAGTAGTCCACAATATAATCCAATTTTTCTAAGTAGTTTTGGTGTAAAATGGTGAGACTTTTTTGAAAGTTTTGCCTTATAAAAAATTCAACAAATTTAGTGAAAATTTTCACAATATTCTTGGCAACTTTACCAGATTTTGAGGAATTATAACTACTACTTTATTAGATTTTATTAGAATATTGCGAACAATTTAGTACCTACTTTAAGTCCAATATAAAAACTTCAAAAAAGAAAAATGGATACTTTAAATTCCAAATTCTAGGATCTGTGTGACAAATTTTGCAGATTTTCACAAATTTTATTAGACTATTAATCAAAATTTTGAATCATTTAGCACTTGAAGGTCACAACTGTACGATTTCGATACAAAATTGCGTTTCTTTTCTGAAAATATTTCACAAAATAATCAAAATTAGAAAGAAAGTAACCTCGATCTAAAATGTTTATGAGGAATTTTGCGGCATATCGAGGAGTTTTCAGATTTTTATTTGAATTTAAGTTTATTTGAGGGACTTTACCAAATTTGGACACACTTTCCTTTACTTTATTTGATTCTAATAGAAAATTTTGAATAATTCACCCTTTTTATTTCCAGATTTTGTTTCAACAATATCCCACTATTCTTCCTATTCGAAAGTTTAAGAAGAAATAACAATTTTTATGTAAAAATTAAAGATTTTCAATCGGAAATTTCGACTTATATCGAAGTTTAGTTTAAAACATTTCAAAATTTTTACAATAAACTTCTTAATTTGGTTTTGATACAAAATTCTAAAATAATTTATATTTCCATTTAAAATATCACGATTTTTTTAAGACATTTTTGTTCGTATTATAGAAAATTCTAAACATAGCGCCTTTAGTTCAAAATTTCAAAATTTTTATGGAAAATATTACGTTATTTTGAAATATTTACAAGTTCATAATCGAAATTTGATTCTAATCCAAAAATTCAATAAATTTAGCACTTTAAGTCCAAAATTTTTAATGTTTCGACAAAAATTTGAAAAAAAATACTTAAAGCAGTCCAAAACAAGAGTTTTCTAAAAACTTAAAGTATGAAATTCGCAAAAATTTCAAGAAAAGTACTGTTAACATTAATAACTTAACAACTTAATAAATTTCAGTTGCGAGCTTTTTGTGGTTAATAATAATGGTTTTATAATAAAATTTATTTATAAACTCTATGCATCTATTTATACGAAAACAGTTTAGCTAATATTGTGTAGGAATGATTTAGAAATTTATATAGAACAAGTAGATTTATTTAAATTGTTGACTAAAATTCCGATCACAAAATTTATATACTTAATTATGTTAGAATTAAAAATTTGTATATTTATCAAATGATTAATAGAACATGTTATCGTATAACATAACAATAGATTGTTAAAACATCGATATCATCAAAAATCTAATTATAAAACGAGTATATATAATTTCAAAATGCAGAATCCTGTTATTAACCAAAATTGGGGGATTGTTACAAACAAGTTGGCTTTCTCATCTGCATTTAAACGATACCACATACATAGTTCAGTCTCTTATATCCATCTGATTTACTTGTAATATCCAATGAATATGAATAAATCTTGAAGCACTACAAGTTTGCCTCAGTAAAATTGAATGTGTTCAATTGTCATTAAAGAAACCTGATTACAGACAGTATTAAATAACTTTTGAAATACAATTATGAATTTATGTTGAATAAATTGAATCCATTTGACAGAAGGGATGTAATTAAATCGACCCGTTAGCTATTTCGAACTTTCCCTCTCTCTTTTAAACGTAAGTAGTTGTATTAATTGATAATTTCGTTGTGTTGTCAACATAGAAGAATTTTTGCTATTGCAACCATTAATTATAGCGAACGATGTTGAAAAGCTAAGATAATTTGTGTACGTCTGAAGCGAACACGAAAACTTTTCGAAATTGAGCTTGAAATTAATATGGTTTCTTAAAAATAAAACCAACATTTTTCCTCGAAACGCTCTCGAACCTGCCAAAAACCAGGCTATAAATTTGATCGGACTATCAATAAAAAAATTAAATCTGCATGTCCTCGTATATCTTGCAACTCTCATCTAGCTTACTAAAAATTTGATTATTTCTGATTGATACATATGTGGATGAAATAGAAAAAGTTGGTTGAAGTTTTAAAAATTTGAGAAATACCCACTCTTGTTCCGATCGGTGTTAGCTATGTAATTTATGAGCAACGCTTCGTATAGCCGTGCGCTATTCGCCTGAGGTTAGGCTGCTGCAAATTAAAGAGGATTTTTCAGCGTACCGATTGAATCTACTCCTCAACTTGATTTATACATCTAATGACGTTAAGATATCGACGCTTTGGCTTCGTTCAGGCGACTGGGGCGGTAAAAAAGAGGAACGTTGCGAAAATAGACGGAATAGGGGAAAAAATCGAATGAAAGAGAAAAAGCCATGAGGGATATACGTTGAACGTGTACATAGAGCACTGTTAATGTATCTCCGTTTTACATTCGTTTCTACAGCTGCTAGTGTCGTTACAACTCCGAGAATTATTTAAAATCCCATTTAAGCGTGAATTTTATTTGAAAGAGCTTGGACGGATAGACGGCATCGTGCCCAAATAGGAAATATCGTGCATTTTTCACATTATTAACAGAAAGCACACCATATGTTGCCTAGTTCTCAGCGATGAAAACGTCGCTCACTTTTAAAACTCATATCATCTATATTTTTATTTAGGCATGATAAAAAGAAGCTCAATTCTATTTTATTCGATATCGCCAACCAATCCAAATTATTGATTGATTAATTTGTTGAACAAACACGATCGATATAGTTCTTTCCGAGACAATTAACAGGAAGTATACATACGATATTGGACGAGGTGTGGCTATTTTTTGATGAATTATCCGTTCGTATATAATCGAAACGAGAGCATCAGGTGTGAAACGTTCCAAGATTACCAATCTGGCTCTCTAGCCAACAGGCAACAGGACTTTATGATTGATAATACTTCCGATATTGGCATATGATGCTGCACGCTATCACTGTTTTCTATTTTTTCCTACTAACAATAATTGGCTAACATTTAGAATCGATTGGTGTTTTTATTTTGTTGTTTTGCTTTAACTCAAACTTTCAATCGTCTGCGAGTTTTACTAGTTTTTGTTTCTAAAAAAAAGTCATGACACAATTCCCGATACGGGTGGAAAGATGAATTAAATGATAGAATATAGAACTTAACCAATTAATCAACTCGAATGAAATGATTTCTCATTATTCGCGTTTTGTTGTGGTGGAACGCTTGAGCATCAAATTGACAACAATTGTTGTATTTATTTTAGAAATGGGCTCTTTTTTCTGAGAGAACCCGTCGGATCCAGACACGTTTTCTGTTTATTCTCGCATTGATATCGCACAGTCGACTTGTAACATTAAAATGTTCCATTGGCGTATCTATCGTTTCCGTCTCTGTTCGGAGCTTTGATTTTCCCTTCTTTAGGGAGAACCTGGGTGGAGTAGGAGGCCATAGGGTCCTACTAATTGCTTGGGTACCATTTTCGTCATAACATCAGACGTTGCTAGAGGAGCGATATGTCGTTGTGTCGGGATGTTTCGAGTGTTCATCTATTTACCGTACCGTACCGTATCTTTTCTCTTATCGCTTTAGGTGGATGCTTGAACATCTTGATGTATCTCGTGTCGTTCTTTCTTTCCGGGCTGAATCCTAGTTTAGGGATTTGGGCCTGTTCACTTGGTTGCAGGGTGGTGTTCCCGCACCCTTGCAACCAGTCAAACACTTGATTTGTTATTGCCATTTAAGCTTCTTGAGGGTGTGCTATAACAACCTTCACGCTGTCTCTGCTGCAGTGTCCCGTACCTTAATCCTGTCTTTTCTTTATTGTTTCTACTTCTTTCAGCAGTAGACCTTCAGAGGTAGGGATGTAACCCGCTTAATGGAGTTTCCCTTTTTCTTTTCTTCCCTCTTAAGCTCTGGGCTCCCGAAACTGAAGGTCTCTCTCTCTCTCTTTCTCTCTCTCTCTCTCTCCCCCTCCCTCTTTCTCACGCTCTCTTTCTCTCTTTTTCACTATCTTACAATTTTTTACGTATAGGGGAGGTAAATTAATAAGAAGAGATAGTTCAATTAAATTATTTGAATTCAAATTTTTTTGTCAACATGTTCTGGAAAATTCTAGTATAGTAGGGCGCGGTGAGAGTATTTGAGCATGCAGCCTTTTTCGAAATCTGCGCAATCACGTTTTTTGAAAACCCGTTTTTAGTACCCGGACGTGGTAGTCTTCACTTCCCTTGTTAACGTTGAATTGGTCCGACGTTACTTTTAGTTTCGTTTTTTTTACAATTTAACAATTGGGAACTTACCGTATCGATTCCGTAATGGAATATTATCGTTACCGTTAAATACCCCAGAGAAAGGTAATATTTTCTTTTCAAATTCATTCTTTGGGGTTCTAATTCTCTTGTATAGGGGTATGTTCGGAGACCTGGAGAAAATCCGGTGTTTCTGTTTGTACCGGCGTTTTTGGACGCACTTATCCAGTTCGAGTACTAGCGTTTCCCCAGTGGCGTACTTGGCTGCATTTCCGTAACGGACGTTTTAGGTCGTTCCTGCTACCGTGCATTTCTCTCATCCAGTTGTGTGGTTGGCGATTATCATCGTGCCGTTTCATCGTGAAGATAAGTTAAATCTTTAGTTAATTGTTAATATTCATTATATTATCAAGGGAAAGATCCCTTATTTATTTTTACGTTTCGTACGCGTGAAATCATTATCTCTTCGAATACCATTATTGTTATTATAATTATCAATCATATTTTTATTAACATTTAACGTAAATTTTGATTTTCGAATTCTTTGTTAAAATCTTCCTGTTAAACAGGATTTATCTCAGGTATGCGTCCTTGAAGCGCATATCACTACTGTGACTGATAGCTCCACAATTTGTATTGAATTTTAAAATAATTTCAAAATTCTAAAATTTATTTATTCAATTTAAAAACGAGTTCGAACTCCATTAGAATAATAAGAACTGCCACATTATTAGAGTGGTATATTTCACTTCCATTTGTTAATTTTTTGTTAATCATTAAATTGTTTGATTTAAACTTTATTTTGTTTAACGGAATCCTATTCCACGATTGTGGGATTCTTTAGATTTTACAAATCGTGGTGGCGCCCTGTAACAGCTATTGTTAATGAAACAGAAACCCTCATCGAACCCATCCATCGCTCTTGGTTACTGAGCAACGGGTATACACAAAGTGTTATAGACTTTTATACAGTAGAAATTTGAGTTGAGCACACTGTGTACCTCCCATGGGGATAAAAATGGAAAACTTTCGTGCATTAGCATAACTGACAAAATACAAAGTAGTTTCGCACATATATCGAATAGGTAAAGAGACGATCGTCAACAAATTGATTAAAAATCCAGCATTTACAAGAACGTTAATGGAACGTAAGCGAAAATCTTGAAAATTCCCCTATAATGTGATAACGCTGTTAAACGTTTCGTTAAATAGAATAGAGTTGGTGTATTTGGTTAAATAATTCTAAAATTAAAATTCTACTCATGTTTTTCGGTCTTTGCCAAAGCAACATTAATGCACCCGCAATTTTCAACTAGCAGTGTTCGAAAATATTGTGGAGTGATTTTTGATTTGGCTCGACGAAATTGTCCGATATTAAATTTTACAAGAATTCAATGCCGGCCAAGATTATCCCTCGAGATTAGAAGACTGTGTAATACCGAATAACATTCGATATTTTATATTGAGGTTATTACCGTAGTCGTTTACTGTTGGAAAAACGACTACGGTTACATCCATAAATTTTTCAAAAGTGGAATCTTCAATAAAATTATAGGCTTCCAACCGTATACAAAACAATCAATAAACGTTATTAAATTTCAACAAAGCAATAACGCCTGTCAATTACGATAAGAATGCTAATAACTTAAAAATGATAATCATAAAAGTTTTGATATAGACGATAGTGGCATTCATTATTAGTTTCCATTTTAATTAAAAACTTTCTTGACATTAAAACTGTCATTTGAAGACACCACAATCTAGACAGGGAGAAAACTTCCACTGATTGTTACAATGTAATTTTATTTTTACACAAACAAGTCGCTAATAATGCATTCCACCCATCCTCGACCCTTACCGCACCTTTGTTCAACTTATTTCTTTTATTTCTCACCAGAAACATTCAGTTACGATTTGAATTATTTTAGCTTTTCTGTTATCTTTGCCGTTATTGTTTGCTGTTAATCCCCCCTATTTACACACACAATATTGGTAATTTATTTTGGCCATTATTGCAATAATGTGTCTCTAAACTAGTGAATTTTCAAGGAAACACGAACTAAATCACTCGCTAACCGGTTAAAACAAATTAAAATTTGCGAAATAACAAACGACTCTAATGCCATTTTTATGGTGTAATCAGTACTGAAGTAGTATTAAATGCACTTACACACAAAAAGAGCTCACTACTTTGAAAACTTTGAACAAAAGAGTCCATTATCATCAAGTATTAGTAACTTTGAAAAATGGATAATTACAAAATAAAAGAATCAGAATAAATGTTTTAAAATAAAGTATTCCAGATGTTCGTTTTTGGCGTTCTACATCACCAACTATATTTTAAATTATATTAAAATGCATGTTTCTTAATTATGTAGAAATTCAAGATAAAAAGACGTCTTGCGTTAGAAATTAATGAATAATTAACGATATATCTGAAATAAGTCTAGAAATATTAAACTGTTACACGCAAATTGCACATTAATGAAGAAATAAATGCAGTATCATTATCATCAATTTTATTATCAATAATTCCACAGGTTTCCTTATTGTTGGCTAACACTATACTTCTATTTTTAACCTAATAATTAAATTAAGGAAATAAGGCATTGTAGCCAGATTCTTATTACTTCTTAGTTCCTGACAAACCGGTACAAGTTTATTATTTATTGACGGCTTAATTAGTGAGGCTTCTGGTGGTCACTAAGCCCATTTAATTCTCTCTAAACTAAGGTATTTTATCAATTTCGATACAATTCAACTAATATAATCGTACAAAAATAAAGTTTTAATCAATCAAAGTGTAGTAAATATTTGGAATGGGGAAATCAAACAGAAAAGCAATAAAATAGATTGTGTGGTTAGATAATTTCGATAGCTACCATAGAACAAACCTTTGACTTGTATGTATAGTCGGTTTCCTGTTAAATGACCACCTCTTTAACTCTAGCTGTCTGTGGAAGAATGGTACAAATAATATTTGACCAAATATAAACAATATTCAAGTTTCGTACTATAAAGTTGCTTACTTAGTAAATGAACATGAAAAAAAACACGAGCAATAATCAAATTCACCATTTTGATAAAATTAATAACTAGTATATTCAATTTCATAAACAGTAAACTGGACAAAAACCGGAATAAAAAATACACCCACTGGTTTTCATTACAATTAAATTTATGTATACATTTCGATTTTTCAGTCGGCTTCTCATGAATATTGTACAACACGGAAATACTGCGAACAATTTGAAAACTTCCATATATCTATAAGCTTGGTGGAAAAAAAAAAACATTACACACTACCCCATTTTGTTCCCACATCATTTAACTTGAAAGGTAACAACTTTGACAGGTTGCTATTTTCTATATAAATGAGCAAACGTTTTTTTTTTTGTGCTAAAGCTCCAGTTTCAAAAAATAAAGTTGCTTTATAAGGGAAGAGAGGGAAACAGAAACAAAAAAGAGAAACACAAATGTATCGGCCAATTTTAGGTTTTGAAAGTAACTGATTGGATGCCTATAAAAACTGTTCATTTCTCAACAAACCATCAAGTTTTGTTTTATTTCTTTTCATTTGATAAGGGCGCGGTCTGGCTCTTTACACTACGTTCCTGAACCTTAACCCAGTTTCCCTTATCGTCCTACCGTTCTATTATTGTAAAACATAATAAAACAGCAACGAATCAGACCCCACTGAGATTCTTACAATTTGACTCACCAGGATCACAGAATAGATGGATGGATAAGGGAGAGTGTAGTGCAGAAAGAATAAAAAGAGGAAAAAATAAACGGCGCAACAACGGATAGGAAAAAGGGTCTTAAATTATCATGTCCGATGGGAGAAGTAGAATACAGAAAAAAAGCTTAAACAGTTATTTTGTGACAGTTCAGTTGTAATGTTTCCTTTGAAAATACCGGTTACGAATACAGAAATTTAATATTGTTTGTTCTATAAAGCAGGAAACATTTATGCATAGATTTGAAAAAGTTCTATTTACAAAACCATTTTTAGGTTCTTTCGTTTTTACCACCATTTTAAATGCAACAAAGCATTCTTGTCTTAGTTGTAGTTTCTTTGTACTTGCCAGTCTACATCATTTGTCAAATAGGAAATACGAGAAGCTTCTTTATTTAAAGTGATTTTCACAAAATAGCTCAAGAAATGGACTGTAATCAGCTTAAGTATATTCGGAATAGATGAGCGAACAAATTTTCAAACAATTCCAATTTTACAAAAATTTTAATCGAAAGCTTTTATTAGAATTCCGAACATTGTTATGCCACAAATTCGGAAAATTAATACATATCGATTAGCAACTTTAAACATCTCTAACTTCTTCTAATTCCACATATAAGTATTGATTTTATCGAAAATTTAATGTTTTTAAAATTATTCGTTTGTATCTCAAAGATTTATTATCGTACTTCTACTCTGGTGACAGATATAAGGCGCCATTTCCTCTAAAATACATTTGCCCGATTTTTATTTCACCTGTTCTATTCAAGAACAACGTGCGTAATCATTTTTATATCAACACGAGCTTTATAGAAAGCTTCTTTAAATTGCTGGAACAAAATATGATAAGACGATCGATGGGCTTTCAACTGAAAGGATTTCCAATTGAAAAACAGAAAAGTGGTGTAGTTTGTGACAAATTTAGCCCTTTTTCGCGCTAACAACAATAGGGTAAGGGAACCTCGCGCACTTGTGTTGCGGATACAATTACAGAAGGTAGAAGTTTAAGATTTTTTACCTGAAAAAGATCCAATTCCGGAGCTACAATAATTAAATACGAAATTTTCTGGTATTTGTAGTCTAATTATCATAACACAATTTAAGGAATGATTTTATCTAATTCTATACAGGATATTTTGTAAATCTGCTTTAGTCACGACATCGGAAATATCTATTAAGCTTTGTTATTTTAATGTTGTTGTACAAATATAAAGTCCAAACAATCTAGAAACTAGCATACAATTTTTGTAAAATCTAATCCTGCATTTACATGAGATGGAAACAATTTCGTGTTTCAATTATGTTTGTCTGTCTAAATTTCATATAGAGAAAATCCTAAATTTTCATATAGAGAAAATGGACCCAGCTGGTTTATATTTGTTATGATTTTCGTAATTTTTAAGTACATTTCCCAAACCAGATTAGATTAACTCGGATAATTATGAATCATTAAGCTTAAAAAACGTGACATTTCACTAGAAGCTTGGAAAACTAATGATCTTCTTGCTTCAGCCTAAAAACGGGACTTTTATTAACACATTAGAATCTTCCACCGAAACGAATTACCAACAAATTACGTTCTCTATTAAAGCTACGAATTAACGTTGAATTGTTGAAAACAAAATTCAATACAAAAAGACCAATTCTAATTGGTATTGTAGTGTTTTCAACGATGACACTGCAAATTGCTTCTTTATTGTTTCAATATAATGAGAGCTTTAATTTGCTGAATTTCAGTTAGATTCATTCTAATTGTTGTGGTAGCAAAGTGAATTAGAATAGTTGGACGAATTTTATGATAAATTTGGAGAACCTCCTTGAGAGGCCAATGCAAAGTTGGGGAAATCTTTTTGAACTCTAACAGAACGAAATCGTCTCGTTTGGAATATACTTGAAGACTTTAAGGGCCTAAAAATACAACCAGAATTGTGGAGAAACTAAACAATTTTTATTTATGAATTTTATAAAATGGGAAAGTTTCATGATAAGTTCAAAATTGTTGGAGATTTAATTTTGGGGTTGCACGGAAAAAGTGTCATTTATTATAACGAAATATAATTAAATTTACTCGAATAAATAGTAGTTTATTAAAAAAAAAATCGTGACGTTGTTTTCGTTTCGGTAAAATATACAACATTGTAAAAATGAAAAATGAGGAGCTACTAAGCTTTCTAGTTAATTCAATTTCATGCTTATATACGAAATAGAGATTTTCATTTTCGATAAAATTCCCCTGTTGTAATAATTAATTATGTTTGAATATTTCCTGTTGTGATTTTTTCGTTATTTTTCGATGCAGATTAATTTTGTTGTAACATAGTCTAATCAAAGAAAATCAATGAACATGTACATGGATCAGACAATATTGATTATGTTTGGCTAACAAAAGCAACGCATATTTTGTTGTCGCATGGAATATGGAATGTATTTGTTGCAGGTTAATTAAAAATCGCCTATCTATTCTGTTTGTTAGTATTATTATTAAATGTTTGTGTGTTTGTTTGTTGGATACAATGGTGGATCGTTTAGAAGAGAATTGTGAATAATGAAGCATCTGTTGATATTTGTTAACGAGTCTACAGAAAGATGTTGAAAATAAAGCCTTGAATTTGATGTTGAAATGAGCTCCATTTAGTGGAGAATACAAGTTGATGCGGTTTCAATTACGTTCAATACAATAGACGATTAAATAAAATTATAATCAAAATATTGTTTAAAGGTATACGGTAGTGAATTTATTAATAATAATCAATCAATCAACTGTTGATAATTATATCGATATTTGGCTTTTGTAATACGAATAATGGTTGTTATTGTAATTGTAATATGAGAGAACAACAACAATATTATAAGTAATTAAATCGATAGGTGTTTAATAATTGATATGTTTCTCTAATGATTGATCAATTCAATTCGCATGTTACCCGATGAAATTTTAATGAATAAATAGATGAATAGTTTTTACCTGACATTTAGGATATTGTTCATCTGGTGCACGTTCCACTTTCCAACCAAGTAATGGTGGTATACAAATGAGGGCGGACAAAACCCAGACGGCGCCTATCATCACAACAGCACGTACAGGTGTTCGTTTTTTCAAATATTCTACAGCTTGTGTTATACTCCAATAACGATCTAATGATATTAAACACAAATTCATAATTGATGCAGTACTTAATAATACATCCATTGCTGAATGTACATCACACCACCACACACCAAATATCCAATAACCCATCAATTCATTAGCTAATGAGAATGGCATTATGATTAATCCTAAAAAGAAATCGGCAACAGCAAGCGATGCTATAAACCAATTTTGAATGTTCTTTAATGCCTTCTCGGTTGTTATAGCAATTATTACTAACATATTACCAACAACAACGACAATCATTAATAATGTTACAACAATTGAAGCGATTACAATTTGTGGTAAAGTATAACCAGATGGATAATGCTGTACGGCTATAGTTGTATTCTGTATACTTCCATTACTCATTGAAATATTGTCCATTGATAATAATAATTCTTCAACGGCAATTGCCGGTCTTGCTGAAAAGTTAGCTAACGCCATTCCCCTTTACTACCACAATATTGTCTAATTACGCCAACTATTGTTGATATTGCCCGTATTCTTCTTCAATAATGTTCCACTTTAACGTAATAAGTGCGTGTGTGCTTTTGTATTTATGTACACAGATGGGTGTGTTGTGTGTATGTGAGTGTGAATGTGCAAATTAAATTCTTTGGTCCCTAAACACACTATGTACAAGATGAACCCGTTTAACCCGAAAGCAGCCCGGTCGGCGATTGATAAGGAGAAACACAATAACAATGAATTGATAAGATTATTTTTTAATAAAATTTCCTTAATTTAATTTAATTTAATTTAATCGCAAAAACAAAATCGTTTTAAACACTAGCTAGTTTAGAATTATTATTGTTGTATCAGTCCGTCGTGCCACCGTCGTGTTCAAAACGAACAACAGCGTCGGCGTCTTCGTCGTCGTCCTCGGCGGAGCTTTCGATACGGAGCTCGCTTGGCATGTTACCGCCGTGCTCCACAACCGCACACTGTTTGCGAGCCTCACCCGGCGCCGGGCATGCGTCGCGACGGACCGCTGGCGCACACAGGCCCAAGCCTAATTACAGATTAATATTCACTATCAATTATTCGCCACCAGCATCCAACTGGGGACATCCCCCACCAAACACAACATCCATCTTGACTCATTTTAAGGAACAACACACAATCAATCAATTCAATTAAACAAATCAATAATTGATGCAAACATCCAGAAAGATGATTCGATTTTCCATCTGTTTAGCTTGATATTTTTTCATTTCACAGATAATAAAAATTATGGACCCATTCGCCTACACACTGCGTTGTTGTTTTTCCAACCGGATCGTTGTTTCCAAGTACATTCCGTTTTTTGTCCGCATTTGATAGTACAACAATTTGAATTTAACCTTCATTTAAAATTTCAATAAATATTTAAATGAAACTCATCAATTATACAAATTGTTTCGTTTATTTACAAAAATAAATAAACAATTATTCTAAAACTTGTGTGATTTTTAATAAATAACTCTACCTGTCGTATCATCCGATTTAAATTGGGGAAAACTGGCACAATTGTGCTGTAATCTCGAGATTGTGAAGAAAAATCAACAATCTTGTGATTTTACCGGAAAATGTAATTAAACCGTCTTTGGCATTGAAGTGTGTAGAATTTCGTACCTCGTCTGTTTATTTTAACGTGGCACTAAACAAATAATAACACAAATATTGTTTTTCGCAATTTCTATCGAAAAATTCGGAAGTTTCAACCTTGACTAGTTTACTTATAAGTGGGTTTGTGGAACTTGAGAAGAGAATCTTGATGAATGGTCGATAGTCGTTGAACATTTTACTTTGACTTGGAGTGTTTTGTAAATAAAGAAAGTAGAGCCTTCGAAAAGGAAACCAATAAAAACTTTAATTAGTAAGAAAATTGAATTTTGCTATTACAACTCAATCACCCAATACTTTTAATTATCGTCATTTTCATTTACGTCATTTGGTTTGTTTTTTACACAACTAATACACCTTGAATTCATTTTTTATAATTGTTACTATTGATTTAAATACAAGTTATTAGAATTCAATGGTTTCCAAAAGATTGAACATAAAATCGAATTTTAGATTAACTAGAATTAATAAAATTAGAATAGTTTGGCTTCATCTAGAAAACTGACTAAAACTATAATCTATTTTCTAAAGGCGACTTGTTGAAATAAATTGTTATTGTAACAGCAAGCGATCGAATTAAATCGGTTGTATAGTTCCTTTATTAATTAGTTGTCTAATATTCCGGTTGTATACATCGATATCCGCTACAATCCATTGGATTTCCCTTAACATACAAAACAAATACAATACAAAATTTTATAAATATTGATCAATTCAGCATTAAAAATAAATAAACTATTTAAAATGTAAAATAACTCGTTGAAAAAATTATAACGACTATAATTTTTTAGATCGAAAACAACCCAAATTCATTTTCTTTCCAATTTTCCCTCACTTTGTTATCATAAATATGATAACAAGATAATATACGTGCAAAGATGTGTATAGAGCAAGCTTCCAGAGCACGAAAAAGCACAAGACCTATCTCAATGACGTCGATAGTTTGCTAGTATGACGTCAGCGAGTAACTGGTGACTTAAAATGGGCCACCAGCGTTCCATATTGAAACCCAACCGGATTTAATCGATTTAATTCTTTGATTTTCTTAAAGAAATTGTACTTAAAAAAACAACCGAATTTCAATTTGAATAAAAATCAATTTATTGGAAATTCGGTCAGATTTTAAATGAACCATCGATAAATAATATTGACAGCGAAAGTTAACAAACGATACAAGTACAGATGAATAAAGTGGAAGAGAGCGTTAGTGGTAGTAACAGTAGATACAAGTGACGGTATGTGTGAGTGCATGTGGGATATTGGAACAGAGGTCGGAGATGGCTTCCAGAAATGAGCCTTTCACGAAAATCCGATCACAATAAAAACAAGAATTGACTTTTTTAAGCGTAAAATTGATACCGCACCGAACTAATATCGATGATTTAGATTACAGTGGGTTTTCAGCTTTCTGACATTACAATCAGTATCAATATGTGATATCGTGTAAATATGCGCCTCCATTTCTATCCGTACATTTATTAAATTTAAATTTGACGGTAAAAACCCAATTACCATTTCAATCAAAACTGTTAAATTATGATGAAATCACGTTTTGTATAAAATATGAGGTGTAATTTGCGTTCAAAACTTTTAAATCGTCCCAAACACCGCTACTATCTCATATTTGAGATATTGTTTTATTCCGGATAAAATATAGTATATAAATTTCACTTTAATGGTTTAGATCAGGATTTATTTCACTTTCTATTATTGTCCTTTCATGATATTCCCATTTTCTACACGCCAAACGAAAATTTAAAAAGATTCTCGACCGTTACACATTAAAGATAATGAAAATTAAAAACTAGATCAACTTTTCATTTTAGCCCAACAATATCCGGACCAATTGCGGTCAAGTTGTGGACAAAAAAAAAAACGAAGAAGCAGAAAAACCACCTCGGTTCTCTTTGGTTCGAGTCTTCTTCGCGCTCGGTTAGACCGCTTGATGATGATGTATGTTGGATATTTATCTTCACTTATGGGTCTGCTCTCATTAACACTGCCTCTGGCTCATTTTTCATCATTCACGCACGCGCGCATATTCATCTCCATCCGTTGCGAAGAATACAACACTGACTGAGTGACGGACATTTGACAGTTCCGGGCCCTAGTACTTGATTGTGATTAATATTCGCCAAATTTGGGGCTTGTGCTGGGATTAAGAGTTGGCTATAAAAATAACGGGAATATTATTACAATGGCAACTAACTGTTAGACGATTACTACTACGTTAACATGAACGCGTACAGTCTCACACTCACTGCCACTAAAAAGCTTTATCTGGTAAAGCTCTTACAATGCAAGTTAATAAATTACCTCCTTGTATAAAAATGTCTTTTCCCTTCCATTGTTGTGACTGTTTAAAGCTTCCCCCATTGTATGCTTTCTGCTTCCTTATTGTTATTACTACATGATAGATACAGATGACACTAAATCAACCTAGTGGAAAAGATTAATTCAATTTGGGGTCGATAGGAAAAAAATAATCGAAAACTTGTTGATTATTTCAGAATTTATAAAACTGAAAATTGGTGGAGGCGCCGATCTGGTCGTTTCATTTAGCAAATACTTCACTATAATAAAACAATTCATTACACATTTAAACTTGTATACGATAAATGTTAGTCTGCATTATTGACATTTAACTAGAAATGTATTTAGAGAAACTAGAGCTACGTCAGCTCTATGATATTCAACACAAATACCGATTTACAATAATCACTCTAATGGATCCAATTTTTACTGCACTGGTAAATCGACGTTAATGCAGCTCGAACGGATAACATCTTTTCATCATATCAATTATAGTTCGTTCAATTTTATTTTTCAAATAAAGTACTTTAAGCGTGAATGTTAAATTGTTATCGCTTGGAAAGAATATACATGTGTGTCAATAAACGTAATCCCGTCAATATTGTACTAATTCCAACAATTTTTTTCACCCCAATCTAAATTGTCTTCTATTTGAACATGTTTCAAATTTATCGTTCATGTTTGCATCAATTGAACTGACACTAGTTTTACAGGAATTAACAAAGTTGAAATTTTTTAATGACCTGTTCAAATCATTTCCTCATGCAAATCTACTATAGTTAGGAATTTTTGTGTAATTGACGATCACCGTCTATTTGAACTATGACGTTTCAGTTTGATCAAAGGATCATGTATTTGTATACATGTATGTGTAGAATAAAGACAAGTGGATTTTCAGTATTCAGTCCTTTAGCACGAAATAAGTGAGTTGGCTATTTTGGTTGGCAGCATTCGAAACTAACCAAGTATAATCGAGTAAAGGATTCTGTTTACTAATCAGATTTTGTGGAATTAACAATAGAACGAACGATCAATAGATCGACCAACGATTATTACTTTTGCGGTTTATAAAGGCGAAAATATTTGAAATCGTATACGAATATCAAAAAATTGTAATGGGAGATTTTTGTGTATTATGAAAAACATACAGTGTCCTAGTTTTTCAAGAGCTTAAAGGGCGACCTTTCAGGATCATGGGCAGATTCTAATTTGCCTTGTCTCTTTCTCGCTTTCTACACCACTATTCGTCTCATTTATACAATTCTCATCCTTTCTCTCAACTTGTATCTGTTACGAGAATTATTCTACATTCTCAAGACAAAAGATTACGTTGAGATCTCGGTGGAAATTAGCTCTTCTGTTTATGAAAGTCTATGTTAAGATATTTATTATTCTCGGTATCTTACTAATTGTAAGGTTTCACAATAAATCTTAAATTTCCTACTTACAATTAAATATCTTTACTTACAATTAATCTATACAGATTTGGATCAATTGGTGGAAGGATATTGAACAGTACAGCTCATTGATTTTTGGTTGAACGGTTCGTAATTAATTATTGTCTATTCTATATTGCCGTTATATTACCAATTCTATTCCCAGACCGTTTCAGGTCATCAATTTACGGATTGCATATCATACAATTCCATCGGTTTTTTACTCCTAACAAACCATTAACAATAATATCAAAATATCAAAATTATAAAGCAATGATCACTATTGCAAATATTCGATTTTCAATCGATAGATTACAAATTTCCTTTCTTTTTAATAAACATTCCAAACTTTTGATGAATTTTATTTGCTTTATCTGATATGATTGCCAATATTTTAACATAGAACTTTCAATTAAACGTTTTTAAAAAATAATTAAAACATGACTTTTTAATTTTAAATTTACGGAAACAAGCCAATTAAACAACAGGTCTGGATATGGTATGGTATTGATCGGTAAACAACTTTTCTACAGCTAATTAAAAACAAGCACAAATAACGAGTGACAACATGCAACGGAAAAAATAACAACACAGACACAGACAACAAGAGTGATTTGAGAGAATCAAGAAAACTACACAATGATAAAGAGGATCGATCGAAAAAACTCCACGTGTCGGTATATTGAGTGAAAATAGACAGATATCACTGATAGAGTTTACGAAACACGATTGTATCAGTGCCAATTTATTTTCGATATTATCAAATAATAAAGAATTTTACCGAATGCCAGTTGTATTGGGGAGGTGAAACTGGCGAGTCCTAGTAAAGTTTTCATTATATGTATTGTACTCGTTTATATAGATGAATTTCATGTTGCGTTATTTTGATAAAAACGCCATATTTTGTATGTTGAAATCCTCTCTTGCATCGAATCTCGACTGAAACTTGTACCGATTCTCAACACTTTCAAATCTAATACGGATATAGATTTTAGATTTTACTTCCGTTGAAAGTATCCTTTTCACAGATACATGTTTTCTTACTTTTTTAACACGCTCGCCTACATGTTCGTGATAAAAAAAAACGCGTACTTTAGGGGTTTCATAGAGCTTTCACCCGACGAACCTTAAATTTACAACTTTACAACTCGTTTCTCAATCGAATTAATTCTTGTGTCTCATAATTCTACAAATAATCGAATCTTTTGAGGAACAGGTGGAAAACAAACCCAATCTAACAATAAGACCAAAAAGAGTTTCAATTTCAACAAAAGTTATTACAATTTAATTTTAATAAATATATAAAAAATAGAGTAAAGCTGCTTAGCAAACAATTTAAAATAGAGGAGAAGCTTGTAAATTACTATCTACAACGAGGAAAAGTATAGAAACAAATAAAATTTTAATATCAAAACCGAGAACTGCAAATTCAAAGAAGTGAAGAAATTCACTTATCTCCAGGGTATAAAACGTGACAACAGAAATATATGTAAATGTACAGGATTAAATGTAATATCTAAATAGGAATAAATCAATAACTGTGCAAACTAGAAATTTTCGGTTAGAAGACCGGCTCACTGCAATAAACAAAATGAAAAAAATCAGATTCCTCAATATAAGAATCGTTCAAAACTCACTCTATTGTGGATAATCATTTGTGACCGAATTGATGCGTTCAAAACGTTCAAAATTAAATTTTGCCATAATTCGGATATAATTTTGCTCAGACAAATTAGCTTTTACAAAACATTACCTAAAAACAATCCCAAAGTAAGTTTGCAGGCTAATTTTAATACCGGTAGTGAACAAACTTTGTTCAGTTAGAAAATTAGTACGTTTCCTTAGTAGAGTAGACGAAACAATGATATGTGGTTGTATTCAAGAGAATTAATTAAAATTAATTTATACTGAAATTTCTTGTATTTGGAAAATAAAAAGTATGCATGTGACATAAGAGATTATGAAAGATTGTTATATAAGACTTTTACAGCCTTTATTTACGCATAAATGCATAAGAGTTGCATTAAACAATATTTTTATGCAACTGGTTTATTTGAATCTGTCATTCTTTCGACGTAACACGAAAATTATTAATGTCACTTTATATTTCGAGTCAATGTACTAATGTCTAAAAACAGCACATAAATAATAAGTGCATAATTTGCATATTAACACTCTCACCTCTTTGTAATATCTATCTATAAATAATACAAGAGTTTCTTATTCGTTTCAATTATTTATTGTTCAAACATATTGCTATAGTAGTTTATTTTTAGATTATAGAATTTCTAATAGTGTATAGCTTCTAGACATTTTATTGCACTACTCTAGTATCGATTAGTAATTGAAAATTATATGCCATTAAACCCGGCTATTGAACGAAATGAATTAAAACTGCGACCGTTCAGAGCTTTTCTCGTTGAAATAAAATTGACAGTTTTACGGAAATTCTGTCTTCTAAAATAGGTACACCAACTATTTATAAATTTTCTTATCCTTGATATTAATGATATGTTCAATTAACCCACAAAATCTATTTCGTTTACATTTTTAATAAAGTGGGCACGTCCGGGTTTTATCATGAATAAAAGCGCAATTCCCTTGTTTCTTCTTTTCTATCGTTCTCCTTACCTAATTTTTATTCCACACCCTTACTAGCGACGAAAAAAGAACGAACAAATGTGATAATAAATTAAATATTAAAACGTTATAAGGGCGATTTTGTCCTACTATGTGAGTTAAATGGTGATATTTTTCAAATGTATTCGAAAAATTCGTCTTGAAAATGCGACGAACACACTATATGCGGCATTTTAAAGGTAATAAAATTGTATGAGGATAATAAAAATTAACCTGTCTCCCATCTAGCATAAAATCCGGCAAAGAGATAATTTAGAAATTACTTTGTTCCAAATGGAAATTTATCAAAGAAATTAATTAGCGTTTAATCTAGCATAATTCCATGTTCTATACGATTTCTATACAAAAAGGATAAACAGCTGAATCAAATAGGTAGACGTGGAAAATGTAAGCTTTTGAAGATTTATGAAAACTATTAATTCGATTCAAAAAAAAAACCGAACGGATTTATAATTTTATTAGAGCGAAATGGGGTTTCTTTTTTCAACATTGTTTTCAACCTCAAGTATTGTTCAATAATCTAATATTAAATTGAGTTAGAACCAGATATTCGTCTCTTATTGATTGATACGCTACCACTCATCTTGCCTATAGAATTCAAAGATATCCTGTTGTTTCTTGGATAAAAAGTCGTTAACAGATCGATGTATTTTTTGTTCGTATCGTGAACATTTATCAAAATATATCAAGGAAAAGTATTTGAGATGACAGCAAATAGAAGTGTATTCACAACATCTGCTACTACATCAACTCTGAACCAAAATACACCGATTCGAACTAAATAGAAGGATAACGTTGAAAGTACAAAACGTGTTCAGCGTATTGAAGATGGTTGTTGTGTTAGAGCTTTAATATCGATGCACATTTTAATACAACCGAATAACTATCAAACGCGATTTTACAACCCGTCTATACGTTAATGCAGTACACTAAAAGTTGTTTCTGTTATATGAGAATTCAACATAAACTTGAGAAAACATTAACATTCAGTACGTTGAACATTGTCTGAATGTTGTACGAAAACATTTCCGACCACATCCCCAAAAGAACTTCAATGACTTATAAATTTTCTTGGTGAATTTTAGGGAAATTCTCGAAAAACTAATCCAATTGTTGGAATTTCAAGACATTCCCATTATATCCAACTATTATTATTATTTATATAGCTCTCTTTGTTTAAGAATTTCTCGCAAATGGAAAGCAAACGTGAAAATTCAAATTGAGCAACTTTAATTTGTCAATGTTGGAAAGTTGAGCACAGGTGCAATTCGAATATCGCACCATCATAACACTCGTACGCCTCATTAAATTACCATTTTGCAATAACGAATCTTGATTTGGTTGATGTCGAAGCATATGACACATTTAAAAATCAATGATTAAATAGGGAGCTGTCTAAACGTATTTGCCAAATCTTCAAATTAAAATGTAGGAAAATTGTTATTATAAAATTGTATTTATTTGAACAATAACTTTTATTGAATACCGCAAAATTTGGTTAAATGAATCTACAATACCCCCAAATCGCTGGTGAATCTTGGTAATTGAAGTGAGGGATCGAGCTTCGATAAGCGATTCGATTAGTTTTTCTTCGGCTTGTTTTCTACACGGTTGTATCGGGGAAAAAACGACCGAAAAACGGGCTATTTATCATTGTTGCGGTTGTTGTGTTTTTGTTTTACTTGTCAACATCGGCCGTATATGTATGATAGAAGGGAAAAAAGTTTAACTGGAAGTAAGTAATACACGTGCCAGCCGTCATTCCCAAATAAAATTCAATAAACTTATCATCTTTAGTCCACTTCTTAGTCGTGCGTAAACAAGAATAAAAGACCAATAAAGAAAATAAGAAATATTGAGCAAATCAACACAGAATTTCATTTGGTGAAGGCAGAAAGTTTTACGCTTGGAAGTTTTTAATATGCTTATTGTGTTTTGAAATATAATAATTTAACTGAAATTATTTGCCTTTTTTACATACAATTATTCTCGTTGCAATTTATTACAAAGACTGTATGTTTTCAGGCAATTTTCATAAAGATTTCGTACAATACGTAAAACGACAATAAGCAAAGATTGGTGCCATATTGAGGCGTAACAACGAAACACGATTAAAGTTACTTCCAGGACATATTGCCAGTTTTAGTTTGTATGTGTGTCTCCTATTTAATGGCAACCCAAAACGTTTCAACGGTCGAACAATAAAACAACTGTTGTTGACCCGTTTTAGCACGTTTAATAGCTCAAAAACAAAACAACCCGATATTAACATTGAAATTAGAGGATCAAAACAATATAAAATTCATTTTGAACGACAAAACAACAATAATTAATTTATTGATTCCTATTGGAGAGTTCTTTCAATTAAAATTTAAAAAAAAACAACACACAAAACAATAGCTGTATTACCGTTATGTTTCTGTTTAAATATCGTTGAATTATATGAACAAGAAAGAGAGCGATATAATCGCTCCACTTCTGAAAAATCTCATTGCTTTTATTATCCAATTTATTCAGTGAATCTTCATTATATTAAATGTCAGGCAACATCCAACTAATAATGAAGTTCTCAACAATGTTAATTGACTATCTGTAATTTTTATTTAGTCTGTACTACCCACGATATCAACTCTTATATAGGAAATCTCCTCATATATGTCCATAAAAATAACGATACGTGGACATACTATTTTTTACTTCATCCACAAGAGATTAATCTTAATATAAAAATATCTGGATTACCAACGACAATATGAATAGTTCCATCAATATATCTGATATTTGATTAGCTTAGAATTATAAAGGAATATTTACTTAAGGCTATAGAACGTGACACACATCAATTGTATTGAAGCTGTTATAACGATCCATTATCTAGGATGATAGAAATTAGATTCTGATGTATGTTTGAGGAAACTAATTAAAGAGAAGAAACAATAATTAGGACTATAGCTATATCTACCAATATTCTGTCACATTATTAAGCTCATTGAAAGCTATCTATAAACTCATTTCCAAACAAACAGCTTTAGTTGTTAAGCCTATCTAAAAATTGAGTGTTCTTCACTATTATTTCAATAGTAGTTGCTTAAAAAATTAAATCATTTAATTCAAAAGCTTCAGTAAGTAAAGGTGTCGACTCAAAAATTGGCTTTACAATTGACTAAAATTGAGCGATTTCCCAAAAATTTGATTAAAACTCGAAACTTGCTAAAATCCAACAAAGTCTAATCAAAAGACGATTGAAAACGCTAAAATTGCCTACTCAACACGGGCCAAAATGGTCTCCATTTGGCTCAAAAAATTAATCAAAGTTCTGCACGATTTAAAAATTTTCCACAAAAATCAAGTTAAGTTGTAAAAACTAATGATTTAGGACAAGAGAGTCGAAGCTTATGAGCCGTTTATACGCTCAAACCATTTGCGCAAACCGGTTTGTTCGAACCGTTTGCGCAAATTTAACTCAAACAAATGTTGCTGTTCACATGTTCACGTTTTTATGGTTTGCGCAAACTTCAACGTTTACACGTAAAGATTTATTTGTGCAAACTGGCTTCTTCAAACTAATTTGCGCAAACGGCCCTTTAAAAGAGTATAATGGGTCAGTTAACTTAAAACTTGCTGCTTTCCATAGAGCTTTATTTTTTAAGGCCGATAATCAATATTTTGTACATCAATCAATGGTGCTGTCTATGATGAATGATTTATAGATGTTGTATTTCGATAATTTTAATTGCAAATACGCCTATCCATTTTCCATATCTAATAGGGTCTTTTCTCCAAACGAAAAAGAACAAAATATTGAAGAATTTAATTAAGAAAAGAAAATCTAGATTGAAGTTTCTGGTATCTGAAATAGATGATTTACTATTAGAGTTATGAAAGATTCCATTCTTAATAGATGCAAGAACTATACGATGTTTTACAATGGAATTTACTCATTGTAAGTCCTAATACTAATAACAATAAAAAACAATAATGGAGTACAATTCAAAGAATCCTCTATCATGTCCAATTCAGCTGTGTATGCATGTATGGATGTACAAAACTAGACTGCCGTCTAATCCGATTTCATTTTCAATTAGATCTGGTCTGAATCAATGTATGATATTCGAAATTGGAATTGAATTGTTTATTTTAATCAAAGTTTATTTTAACCCCAAATGACAATTGCCAATGGATCTAGTCGCATACATACAAGACAGGCGAAAAACAAAGAGAGAATGACCTGGTTCTACATGAATATGGATTATTCAACTGAAAACTGGCAATGGTGGGATTCGATGAGAAACAGTTTATAGTCGACAGTTGGATAACCTTATGTGTGAGTGTGTTGTATAGTTTCATATATGGAATTTTATGTAGAAATTCAAATTTATCAAAAATTTACATGTTCATCGATTAAATTCATCGAAACGGGAACAAAACGTATATAACCGACTGTAGAAAACTGAATATTAAAAAAAAATACATGCCTGCATGATAGCGAGAACTTGATGTTCGTCATTCGTATATTCAAAGATACGGATCTTATTATTATTCAACAGTAACAGCTTGAGTGTTTGGAACATTAAGAAACAGGCAGAACCTGAAACGGTACCCAGCTTATACACAATTAGAGTAGATGAATAAAATTCCATCGTACAATTAAGGAATATTATATAAAATCTAATAACTAAGAATTTTAACACAAATATACTAGTTGTATTGCAATATTAAATATTTATTGTAATTAAACCTACTTAGTTAAATTGCCTCAAAAGTTAATTAATAATAGACGATAATTGACGAAATCAATCCAACGGTCCATTTTTAACGATATTTCTATTGCCATCGATTTTTCTTGCTTAATTTCAATAGAATCTACAATTATCGTAATGAATAGCTTTAAATTATTGTAATATAGAAGACAAATATCTAAATTCTATTCACACATACATATACCCCTTGCAATATTATTCGAAGTTAAATTTAATTTTGCGTCATAGTACGTATTATAGAAGAAGCACTGATTTCGATTGAGAATAATTCCAATTATTTACAGACTTAGTTACACGCTTTCATGTTTACAATTGAAATTTGAATAGGTAATGTTTATCAAAATGGAGAAGCGGATAAATAGCGTGATTGGCAATAAAATATAGATATAAATTCAAGTTAAAATTCCAGTTTGAAATATCAATGATTCAATTATAACATACAACAGGCACTAAACTTTCCAAGTACTGTGTGTATTGTTAACACTTTTCTATAATTCAATTATATTGAAATGTTAAAGCTTTACAAAGCTTCTATATGCAGATATCGAAGATTTTCCTCTCCAACAATTGCAATATTGCATAAATTTCTATCAAACGAATTGGAAGTGATCTTATCGCTTTTTATAAAGATAGGTAAATCTGGTAGTTTGGATTAAACACAAATTTTGACCGACTGATGATTCAAATTTCTAGATATTCCATCAATTTTAAATACAAAATTTCAGCTATTTTAATTCGTGTACAATTTATTTCATGTGGAATAAAATCAGCGGAAAAGGAGCGAATTTCGTATGAAAACAGGTCGCGAAATTTAGAATTTTAAAAATAACAAGTCTGATGTCTTTATAATTAGATGGGATGTATCTAGCTTCGTTGATTCTTGTATAAAAAGAAACAAATTTAATTATGCAGATTATTATTTTTATAGCCGGAGACATTTGACAAATTTTGCTGCTTGAAAATTTCATGTAATCTTCATTAACTCAAAGTGCAGAATTAATTAACAACAACAATTCTCCAACATTTCTTAGTCTTACACTTGATTAATCACAATTATAATGGAATTTTTTTAATAGAAATATATAAATGTAATAATCGGAGATATTATAAATCGTCCTTTTAGTTGGTAGAAAATGAAATAAGGAATACGAACAAAAAGAATCGAAAAGTGTAAATAAAAGTTATTATACAGAAAGTAATAAAACAAAATTACCCAAATCTGAGTGGAGACAGTTTCATAAAAAGGCTTGTAAAAAACTTTCCGATTTTAAGATCAAGATGGAAAAAGAAACGATACAAAAACTATGCAAATAAACAAAATTAACAAAATCTTAAAATTGTTGACATATTATATTGATTATAAAATCGATAGTTTCGAGACAAATATTAAAATATATTGAAGTTTTGGAATATTTGAAAATTCCCGGATACACATGTCAGAAATTCCAATAAAATTTGTGATGCTGAAACTGTTTGTTATATGTTAAACGAATACCAATAGAACAAACGTATAGATGGGAATTTCTAGATAATGGGAACAAAAATAAAAAGGCAATATAATGATAAAAATAAAAGAAAAATTGTGCTCGTTTTAAGCGATAACATTGTTAAAGAGATTGCCTTATATCCTGCAAAAATAAAATTAAAACGGTTGAGTTATGCAAGGATGGGGTTATTATTCATCACCTAACACTGCTTACTGTTAGACGGTGCTGTTCTACCGTTCTAATATGAATAGGTAAGGTGAACACACAAAAAAAATCCAAAGATCGTTACTACTACAGCAGTACGTGATGCAAATCCCTTTAAGCTGTAGAATATGTTAATAATTTACACACAGAACTAATTATCATGTTCGTTGAGCATCATGTGCAACTATTAACATGCAGATTACAAAGTTGAGCTTTTGAGAAGAGCAAACGTATAATAAATAAGACACACATAAGTTGTATGTAATTATAAATGTTCCCATGTAAAACTACAACTAAACCACTATCAGATACTAAAATTATTTATTACATTAATCTCAATTTGTTTTCCATGAAAATTGATGCTGAATTATTAAAATGAATATTGTGTCGGTCGCTATTTTTTTTTAATTATTCCCAACAATAAAGTGAACAAATCCATTGTATTTCAACGGCTTTTCATCGTTCCCATCAATCATGGTATTGAATTAATTCCTTGCATAAACTTTTTAAACTCATTCTCTGCTATTCGAATAAAATTACGTTGCGAATTCCATGAAAACTATTACTTTAACGTTCCAATAGTTCAAATTAACTATTTCCTATGCAATCAAATTCTGATTTATTACAACATATTGAAATTTCGTTGTTAATTCACTAAAAGCCCTCATCAACAATTCAGCACGATTCTTTTCATTTTGATTTGTTCCCTTGAAGCTTTCTTATATTATTTTTGTTTGTGGCTTAGAGAGACTCGTTGATGATTACAATAATAAAAAGAATGATGATATAGTAAAGGGAATATTTAGAATTGTGTTGGTATTAATTAACCCGGGAGCGGCAACCGTAATCCTGTTGAATTATTCATTAATTATTTACATTTCCAAGTTTTTCCCTTTCAGAAGAAATGGATGGAATTGAAAGGATTGTAGTGGCTCTTTTCGTGTTCGTGTCAGAACATTGCACACAGAGATTTTACGATGTTTGTAAAATTAAAATCGGCCAATTTGTATACCTTGTTTTATATTATCGATAATTTATTAAAATATTACAATTATAAATGGAAATACACAAAAATATTGTTTAATAAACAACAACTGAATGGAGATAAATATTAAACAAATTGAAAACCTATTATATTTACATAAATTTCGCGCTTGTAAAATTAATCTAAATAATTAAGAACAAGGGTGGCGGAAGTAAGCCTTTGGAGACTGTACTGCTAACAGATACCCTCTAGAGGAGGGTGGTATTTCAATGTTTTAATAAAGATAGAGCTAAATAATTGATAGCTTGGGAAAACCGTGCTTCCTCTATCTACAAACCAATGAATTGTATTAGTTTCAATAAATTATTAGATAATTTATGAATCATAGCCCAAGATCGTATCTTATATGTTATTTTATAATAAATAAATTTAATTGGAAGTAGAGTTTGCTAACAATTTTAAATAACCCAAGTTATAAAAACATTTAAGAAATCCGCACTTAAGGAAAATCTTCATCGTGCTTCCCCTTTTATTACTTATAATCACTTACTTTCTCTTAACTTTATAATTACTTTGAAAATATTATTAGTGCAGTAGGTAGCAAACTTTCATTTCTAAAATTGAAATTAATTAAAACTGACTGAGAAGCCGAGAATAATTGAAAAATTATAAGAAAAACACCTAGTATAATCGATTAATTAGAATAACCGAATTTAAAAAGTGCATTGGTAGACTTGTATAACCAAATTCACCGCTTAAACTTATAACCTTAAAATTCCAATTATCAATGTTATCCTTATCGTACCCAAATACCTGTGAAGACACGTCTTATTCACAAATTGAACCTACCCAAAATCAAATAACAAGACAAATTCCAAACAATAATTTCGTTAGATAATTAAAGATCGCCAACGTAAACTTGAATTAATTACATTTAGTTGAATAAATCTGTTATTTATGCGTAAAAATCGTTTATTTTATTTTAAACTGCTTACTTGAATTGGACAGATAGGTAGGTTAAAAATGTCGTTTTGCTTTGAGTTTAATCTACTCTAATTATTGAAGAATTTAATATCTTATCAGAGCTAGAACTTTTACGTGTAGTAGCAGATGATCTTCGTTTAAATTTCTTCAATTTGTTTTGAAATTCCAACGTGCTTATTATCTTTGTATAAAGATAATAAATAGCTTGATTTATTTTATTAATATTTCAATGGAACAACTAATAAATTGTGATTGAGAAATTTTCAGAATGCTGTACAAATTTAATAGCAAACATAAATGTAATTGTGACCTAGTTTTTGAATGATTAATTACAAAGATTTTCGTTGTTGTTAAGGAGAGACATTGCAAAAATGGAAAGAACGAAAGCACAGTCTCTCGGATATGGAATTCTCATTCAACACAGTCTGTGACCATTAAGATTGAGATATTATCAAAAAGAAAATGAACGAAAAAAGTCAACTATTACAAGAAAAACCACTTTCCATATAATTGTTTCATATAATAACTGACAAGGAAATAATATATATCTGAAACTAAATATAGATATCTTTTCTCGTTGTGTTTTTTCGGGGAGAAATTCTCGTTGATGAAAGATACTGTTTAATGGAGAATAAGTAGAGTGGTGACGAGAACAGTTTCAAACTTTCAACAATTGCGTTAAAATTGTAAACACTGTCGACGACCAAAGGCACTTTGTTTATTGAAAAGTTCCAGCTCTCATCAGTTTATTTTAATTAAGAAGTTCATGTATAGTTTCTAATCTTGGCAACATATAAAACTTAAATTCTTGCTTAATTATGCTTTAACTTTACCAAAACTTAATAATGTGTCTTTCTACAACTTTAAAGGGAGGAACATGTTTCTACTAACCACCGGTAAATGTATTTATCCGTATAGCGATAAAATAATGCAAAATTCAGTATTACAAACAATACAAACTCCAATTTAAAGATATACCAACCAATAAATTCTTGTTTAACTCGTACGTACAATTTGTAATTTATTTAAACCAACATTAATTTTGGTCATCTTCAACAACTTTCCCACTCTTAAACATTATAGTTTCGTTTCTTTTATAAATTTAAGCAGAAATATAAATTTACTGATGCGACAAAGTTATTATACCGGCTTATTTACGATCGCAATTCACGTAATAGAAGTTTTTGGTTATTCACCAACTGTATTCACCGAATGTCGTTAACGAATCGGTAAACTCAGTCAACATTCCTTAGGGGACTTGCAATAAGCACTGTTTAACTACCGCACAGTCAAGCACTATTAACGAATAACTTTACATTGTAAGGGGAAGTTCATTTACATTTATTATATTTCACTAGTTTTACTTGATTTTCTACAAACAACTCAAATATGAGAATATGGTTGTGTTTTATACATTTGTGTAAACTTTACAATGTCGACAAATTGGTAAGTTTTGCAATTTTTTACACGATCTAATCTACGGTACAACTTATAAGATTGCTTTTCTAATAAAACTCGAAGAATTATTGGAATTTAACGTTCTACAATAGTAGTGCTTGTCTACCCATTTCTCAACTTCTATCTTAATTCTATAAACTTGTTTCTACTCATTTATAGCTAAAAACTAACATTTTCAAATGCTGGATTAGTCATGCTTTGCTGTACTGCAATTAATTTAATTTAATTTAATTTAATCTTAATTGTACTTTATACAACAATATGGTTTTCGTATACATCCTATTCTTCCATCTGTCCATTATTATTTCTCAGAACATAGCTAAGCCGTCATTTATCAGCACAAAACATTAATTTACCAGTAGATAAATGGATTACAAGATATAATCCAACGTCATTTTTAACGCTACGTTTCAAACAAATGTACAATGCCTTCGCTATAGCAATAAAGACATATTGTTTAGAATAATATCGTATTTCTAGTGAATATAAATGTACGAATGCAGACTATTTTAATATGGAAAATCAAAGGGAAATGATATGTAAACGTGTCATTTTCAACAAGTGACATCTCAACTGAAACCTCTTCAAATTATAAAAAAAATTGAATTCCCAAAAAAATGAAACAATATTGATATTACAACAAATGAAATATGCATAAATCGTTTAATTTTAAACGAGAAATGTATAAATAAACAGATATTTAGTTACACACAATATCCGAAAGCTTTGGTAGTTATCATAAATAAATCATGCCAATGTTTGCAAACAATATCCAGAAGGAATACGATAGAACGCGAAGTAAGTAATTAGATTTTGGAACGATGGCAACGCCTAAAGCCACCAAATATATACAATAAGGCTCCCATTCCATTTACGAACAACCCTGTCGAATTTCAAACTATAGAAGAAACTTCTATTATACACGATTATAACATTAAATAATCAAAATTGACTAATAATATAATAATGAAAATACACCGCTTTTAATAATATTCCAAACGACATTTATATATTGAAGATTGGTAATACAATTAAGCGAATATTTGGAAAGCAATTGTCATTGTACTATTTCAAAGCATCACCACTAATTTGTCGATAAGAAAAAAAATAACACTGTAACATTGTAACGAACATTTCACCAAGCTATTTTCATAAAATTTACCGACAACAAAACTTATCTGACTAGTGAAACTCATGAAAATGTATTTAACTGAAACGATTTCCTTTATCACATCAAATTGTAATTCTAACACTAGGATTACGCAATTTTGTATTCATATAAATAAAATCTTCAATTTGTTACTATTCTATTGACAATTCTCAATAGGAAATCATTAATCAAATAATTTGAAAGAATTTGAATTCTATATAATGTTGTATAGCTGGAAAACTGAGGGTCTGTCGTTACATTCCCAAAGGATAGTTGAATTTCTCCGAATTAACTCGTTAATATTACGACTGGTAATTGTATTAAAGCAAACATAGTCGTGAATACGATTTAATCGTGTTTAATTCATTGTACAATTTGTAAAGTTGATCATAAATACAGTAAGAAATAAAGAATGTATCGATTAAATAAAATTTCAATAAATTCAAATTATTTTCAATATCACTGAAATAAATGGCGCAATTTCCTTCAATCGTTATTGATGTAGTTGATATTTTTAACGAGTTAATATTGATTTTAATGTATTACTTGCCGTTATTTTGTACCTTCTGTGCTTTAATTTCAAGTCTAATTCGGTTAAAGAAAATAAATTGTGGTTACTTCTACTTCCACTACAATTAAACACAAACTAGATAACACTAGAAGTGCTCATTCTATTTTAAAGCTAAAATTAATTAGGTCACTACCTACAATCTCTACTAGAACACTAATGGATCATTATTAACGGAAAATAAATAATTTAAAAATTAAATAGCAAAATAATAGACTGTTTTATTTATGAGAAATATCCAATTTCATGATTCTTAATATAGTTATACATATAGTAGGAAACTTATGGAAAGTCGATCTTAATTAAAACCTGTCAATGTTGAATGAGTTCAAGTTCTGATAATATCTGGTACATATTATAAATAATTAATCATTAGGTAGTAAATGTACGTTAAGTTTGACTTCCTTACATAAATTTCAGTTTTGTATACATTTACTCGATATTAACGATCTAAGGATTTGCAAACTATACTAAATAAATTTTAATATTTCCATTTAATGTTTCTTCTGTTTCTATTTTACTTTGAATTATTTTTAATAGAGTTGAAGCGTAAATAATTAATGCTTCATTAAAACACTTTTAAAGGCTGATTGTCTAACAACTAAGGGGAAAAAATTAAGTCAAGTAATCTTCAAAGACAACATTCCTACTGTAGATTGTATTCCCAATTCACGTTGACTTGCAAGGATCAAAATCCGAGCCTGATATTAAAAACCTGCGGAATTTATCTCAAACAAGAATCGTTTAGCTGTCAAAGAATTTGTAAACGAATACTCTCAAATATCTTCATAATTCCGCATTAACTATGCATAAAATTTATAAATTTGCCCTATTTTAGTCACCTATTTACTTCTAAGGGAAGTTCGACAATACATCCGGTGGATCGATTATGATTACACCAATTATTATTGTACTAGAAAATTACATCAATATTATCCATGCGATCAGAACTGACCGTAATATCCTATTCTGCCTTCAAAACGCTTTGGGCTATTTTGAAATTCAGTAGAAGTATTTGAAACTGATGGATATATACAGTACTATAACCTAAACACAACTATTAGATATCTATGTTAGTATGGGATGGTTAAATTGTAAACTTGTAAGATGTTTACAGTCTTATCACTTAACACAAATAGTGATCTCTTGTTATGTTGGGTTCTATTTTTAATAGCTGGAGGACTTAGATTTTCGTTTAATTTAGTTCAATATTCGAATTAATTCAAGTTATAGAAGTATCATTTCAACTACTAAATGCACAATTTCAAGAAATATTAAAATAAAAATAAATAAAACGATTCAATTTGTTATACTTACCTTTGATGTAGCAGTTTAATCATCAGAGTTATTTCATCGATTTTCTTCATTTTCGTAATTTCTAACTGAAATAAAAGTATAAAAAAGAATCAACAGAAGTATTATTTTCGAGAAGAAATTTATTTTTGAAATAAAACTGGAGGAATTAATCAAGACGTGATTTTTGTATGAACTTTCATCACCTTGTCTGATTAAACCCACCACTATAGAGCTTTTCCTTGTTTGTCTCCACGTAAAATTTTCGTAAATTTTTGAAATATCTGTTAGAGTTCAGTCTTGTTATTGTTCCATTTGTTTCATATTTATTTTTATTTGATTGTGAGTTATGCATAATTTTCTGTTCTAAAAGTTTCAAACAAAACGTACAAAATCGGGTAGAAAACGAAATAATCATAAATGTATCAACGTACGCCTGCCTCCATATTCTTCAACTATAGAAATTTTAATATGTTCGATACAAATAAATTTATATCTATATATTTTACGTCAATGCAATAGGAGAAAGTTAGATTGGAGTCTTGCAGAAAACATCGACCTAAGGGACAAGAACTGTCGTATAGTTGTGATTGGTTATCAACGTTTTGGTGTTGGACAAGTTTTATATGGGAAACTTTATTTCATCATTGCATTATAGTAAGAATTCTACTTGGTTGAAACATAAGAAAAAGATCGTTATATCAGTTAAATAATGTTGGTGACAAAGATATCATCAATAACGTTACTTCTTTTATTATACAAACGAAAACTAAGTTAAAGAAAAGTTATAGCGAGATATGTCTAATATAATCTTATTTGAAACTAGACGAACACACAAGTTTGAAAGGTTCTATCGTATACCTTCTAATGTAATTGTTCACAGTATAGATGATTGGTAGGTTTTCAACACTCATTGAATAAGAATGATTCTTTCCAATAAAGAATAACAAATTTGAAGAAAACTTGGCCCTATATTTCCCCAATTAATACAGTTAACCTTTCTACGGATAATGTAAGCTTAAATGGTTAAGTTCGACAAACTACTCTAACTAAATATAACTTTATCAGGGCAGTAATTTCCTTAGATATAGGAGGGGCAGTTGATATAAGTAGGAAATCTTCGATCATTATATGAACTTCAATTTACAAACTGAAGTCTTCGAGGAAATATACTAAAATCAACAATTTATGAGGAAATTATTTTTTATATCAAAGAAAATAGAGGACGACGATGACGCCAACGGCAGTTATCATAAAATCTGATATTAAAGAATAATAGTCTTTACACAGATCAAAGTAAACTTAATGAAAGTAAAAGAATAGGAGGCAAAAAGAATAATAGCATGAAAACTGACTGTTTAATACTGGATCCGTTCACATAACACACAAACAAAATAAACGTTATTACAATTTATTTAATAATATTCTGTAATTTTCTTTCTCTTTATAAGAATTAAACTGTGACTTGCTTGTTTTTTTCAAAAAAGAAAACAAAACGAAAAAATACGAAATAGTATCGCTTTCAATGTAATATATCAAGAGATTGGGATTTCACGGAAACAATTTACTACGTAAATCCTATAGCTTTACCGAAAATATATTCTTTATTCCCCTCTTTTGCCAAAGACGGAAAAATGGACTCTTTTATGTGACCGACTATAAAAATCTCAATCGTACTAGAAATGTCAAGCATGCTAATCGTATTAATAATGTGTAGAAGTCGAATAGTACAAGAGGAAATGCACGATAACTTTCGTCTTTAATGTAACAATATAATCGTAAAACTAGCTATAAGATCAGAATCAAAAAGGATTTCATTACCAGACATTGTCATCTTACAAGGATAAATTGACCATAGAACATTCCACTTTGTTCTGTAGTATAAAGATAATAAAAAATTGATAAACATACATATCGTATGTAAAAGTAATTCAATTTGTGCTCATACAGGGTATTTCACTGACGACTATATAGTTTATATGGCAACCCCCATTATTTGCCAAGGGATTTGAAAAATATTTTGAGGATTTTTAGGAGGGTCCCTAGAGATCATTTTACCAAAATTTAAAGCTCGTAGCTCTTTGGGAAATTGGTGAAAAGCCGCTTTAATCGGAAAATTTCGCGATCTCCGCCAATCGGAAACTCCTCCCAAACAAGCCAGCATCATGAAAAGATTCGAGCGAAACAGTTTTTTTCATTTTTCTTCGCGAAATTCCGGAAAAACAGAAAAATTTGTTTCCCGAGATTGAGTATGAATGAATGAATGAGCTACTTTTAAATCGAAGGGGAGACATTGTTTACGATAACTCGGTGTGTTTTTTCTAAGAAAAAATCCTTGACTTTGATATCATAACAACAACTGGAATGTACGTGACTTTTTTTGTTTACGTATTAGTTGCAATAAAGGGGAGAACAAAGATACCGAACACAGAATTATCATAAACAGTGTTTTCTCTTCGATTTACAAGTTGTAAACAGCTGATAGTGGTCAATGAACTTTTCATTCATAATCGATCTGGGGAAACAAATTTTTCTGTTTTTCCGGAATTTCGTGAAGAAAAATGAAAAAAACTGTTTTGCTCGAATCTTTTCATGATGCTGGCTTGTTTGGGAGGAGTTTCCGATTGGCGGAGATCGCGAAATTTTCCGATTAACGCGGCTTTTCACCAATTTTCCAAAGAGCTACGCGCTTCAAATTTTGGTAAAATGATCTCTAGGGACCCTCCTAAAAATCCTCAAAATATTTTTCAAATCCCTTGGCAAATAATGGGGGTTGCCATATAAACTATATAGTCGTCAGTGAAATACCCTGTATATCCGGTTAATTAGATTAACAACATTATAAACATGCAACGTTGTTTACAGATAAACAAAAGTAAAAGTAACATGATTGCGTCAAATGCACGAGTTTTTTCCTGTTTTACACATAAAACATTACAAGAACTATGTAAACATGGCTTTTAATAGAATTTTGTTGAATAATTGCACCTTCTTAATGATTAATTATTTCAATACGAGTTGTATAATTAGGATTAATTATAAGAGAGTACATTTTTGTGTCGTCTCCTAATTTAAAACATCTACTTATACATTCACCATTTGTCGTTCGTTAAGTCCAATTGGTGGTGAATAATGGCAAGTTTTTACTAGTTGTTCGATTCTTTCCAAATTGGAAACTTGTCACTTCAAACTGAATAAATTAAGGAACACAATGGGATTGTATCACCAAAAATACACGTGCCATTTTAACGAATTATGTGGAAAATATAATTGCATCACAAATCCGAAATTGTACTCTTTTCGAGTAAAATTATACGTTATTTAAGCTAGAAGAGTGATTTGAATTTGGCGGGCTCAAATGCCAGTTTCCCATTGGTTATTTTACTGTCAAATTACATAACCTAACAATTTTGAATTCTGAGACTACAAATATTTCTATTATAGAATTTTGAATGTAGAAATACGAAATTGAATTGAATTTATGCGGTTTTTATTAATTTGGATTGGCAAGTCCCCAAAATGACACTTTAAGTGTGATTTTTTTTTAATTTATCGCGAATATTTTTTCATAGGAATCGGCTTTACTTATTATTAATGAGTCATTATTCTCGTAGTTTAAAAATAAGTTATAATTACAAATTCTACCTTATTAATTTGTCAAAATTGGGGACTTTTTGTACGTTGATAAGGTTATAAAAATTACGGTTATAAAACTTACCCGACCAGGGTAAATTATTGGTAATTCAATTTATTTCACTATTATTTTAAATCGCGTTAAATAGTCTTTCTAATTTGATACACCAACATTAAATTAACAATTTATATTTATGGTGAAATAAAATTTTGTAACATTCCGTTAAACTAAACTTGACAGATACAACTGTCAAAATGGCAAGAAAATTACAATGTCACCAACATGAAAACACAAAAAGTCACTAGATAATTTTTGGATGATTTTGTTATACTAAATAATTGTTAATTGAGTTTCGCAATATGAGTAGTTGTAAGTTTAATCACTTTTCTAAAATGTGTGGAATTGTTTGTTATTCAAGTTAGACAACAATCAAATTAAATACTCAAACTGTAGTTGTACTAAATTAGTCCAAACATACAGTTTGAATGACTTCCATTTTCATTGCGAGAATCAGAAAAACACTATCTGCATTTAATTCAAGGGTTAAATAGCTGAAAGCGTAATTTTGGCTTGAGAAGACCAGTCGAAATCGACGAGAAATTCATCAGACTATAAATTTTAGCGAATCGTTTAAGTTCTTCTGTGCAAAAATTATAAATAATTGTGGAAGAAATTTGGGTTTATCGCCTGTAAAGGTTGAAAAAGTAAATTCGTTTACATATTAGAAAAAACGCCTTTTTATTCATCGCCAAGAAACAAATTCATTCAGACTCTATTGATGTTTATCTGTAGAATTAAATTGCAAATTTAAGCATTAATGAACCACCGCACAATGCCGGCGCTTTTCAAGAGACAAGAAAAACTTTTACAACCCCATCGTGTATGCCTGGGGCATTACTTTATTGTACACGAATTTACAATATTGCAACTCTTCATTTATTATTGTTTTACATTCTATTTTGTATTTTAATTTGTATAATGTATTCTCTTATAAAAATGTGATTATTTCAAAAAACAATTCTCTTAGATAATCTGGTGGTGCGGTTGAATTTTATTCTAGTAAAGTGTACTCATTAATAATTCAGTTTTAATAATCTGGTGGTATATTGGAAAATATTAAATTTTCTCAAATACGCTTAAAGTCCACGTTCGTATCGCATTAATATTGCATTAACTTTTAATGGCTTGTCTAGTTGATGCTTATTAACGCACCACTGATTAACAAATTGCTTCATAATTATTATTTCGACGCAAACAATAAAAATATTGATTCAGTGGTTATTGAGCTCGAAGTTCATATTTCAAATCCAAATAGTTTACAAATAATTACAGGTTTACATGAGAAAAATTGCATAAATTTTGAATATAAACAATAAAAAAAGTTGCGATGAAATATAGAATTTATCCTACTGGCGCCACAACGAATTCCATCGTCCTATAAGTTATATATAGATATATATAAAACTAAACTTGGTTGGCAAAAGCTGTCCCCAAACGAAGTGTCCTGAACCAATCTAGTTAAATATCTCTCTCTGCAGTCGAAGGATATGTCCTGAATTTTAATTCCATCCCTATACTGTCTTTGTTGTTTTTGTCCCCTTTAGCCGGAATTCTATTTTTTCGGTTGCCTATCTTGAGGACTTTCAGGAAGAAGTTGTTTATTTTTACACGCAATTTAAAGGAACATTACCGAAACATTGCCGTTAGAATATTAAACGAAAACCAACACAATAAGGACAAAGAGAGAATGATGGGACATGATCATGAAGAGACTGTGCGTTAATAGAATGAGGGTCTTGTTTATTTAATGGAATGTGAGTTATTAATTCTGATGAAGTTGTGATGAGATGTATAAAACTGGGGTGAATGAGACAAAGATTTGATGGACATAAAACGGTTTATTGGTGTGTTTTATTACACGCAGCATTGAATATTTTTTAATAAAAATTAATTAAATTGGGGTGGAATTGTTGATAATTCTCGATCTTTCCACATAGAAATTATTCTTTTATTGTTTGTACATGATGTTGAAGAACAATTCAACGGGTGCGCAACAAACTAACACCAAACTAGTAATTAAGCTTGCAGAAGGGATGTACATATATGCATATGTAGAGGTATATTAAGGAAAGAGACTATATCTATCGCGAGAATAGAGCACAGCTTGAACATAACAAGCAATGTCGCCTGCAGGCCTAAGGACAATGGCGCCAGTGCCAAGTGGTCTTAAACTACACAGGATTATACTGCGCTTTAATATACCAACAACTGCTATACAGATGTTGGTATCTTCACTTCCTTAGATGGATAATACATGCTAAGATACCTAACATAATACAACAACATAATCCTGTACAAGTGTCTCAACAACATACCGACTTCCACACCAAATTTTGTACCGCTTTTTCAACAATGTTTCTATTATTAAAACTCTTCTATTAACACGCTTACATTGAAATTCCACCAAGTTTTATGCCAATTTAATTACCACCCAACCAACATTTATAACAGCTATAAAATACACGCATTGGTTGTTATCGATGTGATGGCTGTACATGCAAAAGGTGGGTGTAATATGATTTGCTAAAAATACAACAACTAATATTATAATTTAGAATAACTGCATCACAATATGTTACTGAAGTGCTTTCCGATAACACTATAGACTTCCACTGGTCCAACAAGCTAACCAGTAATAGAAGTTTATGTCTATTGATGATAGGATAGTAGCTTTACGCAAAGCTCTGTCCTAAATTGACTCGAAATTGAAGGAAAACAAAACAATTTATCTCAATATTTAAACATTAAACCAATTACAATAATCAAAATAGATTCAATCATCACAATGAAAAAGACTATTTTTCATATTCCGTCATTATTCATTGTGGAGAGAGAAAGGGTGGTCACAATGTAGGGTAGAGGGAGTGATTAATGAATATCCAGCAAAGCTAGCCCCTTGTGCCCGTTTGCGAATAGGAAACTCGCTTGATAAAAAATAAATAAATAAATAAAGAATACAAACAATAGGGAAACAAAAGTGGCATGCTCACTTGTGGCAAATGTCGGTGTGGTTGTACGAAAAACATTCTAAACGATTAATTATAATGAATTTGTGCAATTCGAAATTCAATGAAGATAAATAGTGGAATTCCATTCGACTAGTTTGAGAAATGTTTATATTATCAGTAATAGCACCAGTAGTTATAGTTGAGTTGAGATGGGATAATACACCCCGCAGATTCCTCAACAACTTCCTATTTCTCTCTATCTAAAACCATCATGAAATTTCAGGATACAGCTCCGTATTTATTTCCGGAATGAATTATTTCAGTGTTCCTATTTTATTGATAACTAAATTTAACAAACACACAAATTATATAAATCTCTATTAATATTAATTCAAATTAATACGATTATCACGTGTTCGGTATTAAACATTAAATTTCTAAGAATCATATAAACGAGTAGTAAAGTTTAAAAAATAGAATTATTTATATGCCTATTAAGAATTTAATTTCCGCTCGAAAATTCAACAAATATAAAGCAGTTATTTTATTATCATACACAGCAATAAAATACAATATTTATTGATGTCTACAATTGTAAAAACAGCCGTTTACAAGAACTTTACAATCTAACAAAACTAGTTACTACTTACAAATATAATTAAACTTGAATTTGGCGCCTCAAATTATCTAGTTCACTCTACACCAACGAGATGACGCAACAATACTAAACGTACCGAAATAATTAGAAATAATTTTTTACAACAATAATTTTAAAAAACGCCTATCGGTAATTGTAAACAATAATTAAATTCAATAAACTCTCTTTATTATCTACAATAATAAATTATAAACATCCCATACATTTATACTATAGGCAACCAGTTATACAACATGAAGCCACTTTGGTATAATTTGTTACTAATTAGTAAATTTGAAAATAAAACGTTTTAAAATTAAATAAACTATAAAAAACTACACAATTACAACTAGCAATTAATTTATATTTCTAAAATCGAATAATTTAAAAAGGAAGTAAATCCCAAGCTACAAAAATTTGGCAACATAGCACTGTCAAACGACCTAACCTATTTGCATTCTAACCTCACTAATTGTCCCGATTAAATCAGAGAATGTCGAGGTTTTTAACGCTTTTTAAACCCAGAAATCCGTCACGTTCGTGTTAGTTTTACTGCAAATCTACTTTAATTATCACGTTTTTTCTTATTTTAGGCCAATTTATCAATACAGTCAAATTGGTGAGGCAATTTTCGACAAATAAAGATGAGCCCGTTTTCGATATGGAGAATCCTTTTCAAAAAGAGAAACAACAATGCATTCTATGTAGTTTGAATATAGTTGCGGATTATAAGAACGTTAAACTATTATCACAATTTCAATCGCCATATACTGGTCGTATTTATGGGCGTCATATAACCGGTTTATGTGAAAAACAACAGCAACGTGTAGAGGCGGAAATTGCAAAGGCTCAAAGTGCCGGTTTGATGGGATATTATACGAAAGAACCGTGCTTTTTGAAAGATCCCAAACTATTCGATCCGGACAAACCAATTCGGCCGCATCGATTCGAATAAAAACAGTTTAAAAGTTAAAGTTTAGTCTATAATAATGATGGTAAAGTAAAAATAAGAGTGAATTAAATTAATTCTCCAGCAGGTGATAATTTGATTAAATGTTCCGGTACTTTTAGTTTTCCCAATAATGTTTCCATATCAATTTCTGCATACGGTTTTAATTTTGGCAATAAATCGTTGATTGCCGAAATACATCCAGTTTTCCACGCCTGTGTTAATTGCGCCAATTCAGCAACATTGTGCAATCTTTTATAGATTTCAGTTTGTTGTAAATTCTCTAAAATTTCACGCTTTTTGGCCATTTCACGTTCGAGTTCGTCGATTTTATTTGGATTTATTTGAAGTAATGGCGGTGGATAATTCTCAAAATCATCACTCAAATCCAAAATTGGTCCATCCGAAGGTGTTTTCTTCAACGATAATGACCGCTTGATTTTTCTCTGTTTTTTAGCCGGACTTACAGGCTCGAGTTTGGGTAATTCAGGTGGATCTTGCTTATTTTTCAGCGACAATATATTTGATTCTTTTAAATCAAGTCGATTTGTTTTTTTTCGTTTGGAACGATTGGTCGTCATTTAAATCGGGGATTTTTAAATCTTTTCTTGTAGAATCGTCAGTTTTATCGAAGTTTTTGTTGGTGTACACTCGAAGCGGTGGCTCTGAGTCAATTCGTCTCAATTTCACCATCAATTCCCGATTATTTGCATTAGTTTTCGAGTCTAATAGCTTATAATCGTAGCTTTTACTCTTCTCTTTCATGTTCTTGATTTGTTGGATTTTTAGTTGATCATCAGCAACGAAATCTTCATCATCGTCTTCGTCAAAGAGTATCGGAGATCTTGGTCTACTACTTTCAACTTTCGATTTTTTCTTATTTTTATCTGACCGAGTATCATCTTTTTCGGTTTTAGATTCCTTCTTACTTTTTTTAGATTTCTGTTTTCTTTTAGTTTGAATGATCGTATCTTGTCGATCAACAATATCTAAATTATCTTCTTTCCGTTTCTGGTTGTTTTCCATAATTTCCTCTAATTCTCGATTTTGATCGTTACTTGTTTCCAAATACTGTACTACTTTTTCATTTAAAACTTCATGTTGATTATTTTCTGATAATTCCGGTGATTTTGTGACTATTGGAACTGTTTCTTCGATATTTTTATCCAGCATCAATTCAATATTAAACAGACTTTGGTTTACTGAATTATTTGCTGAAGATTTTCTTTTTCTTGGTAAACCAACTCGTCGACATGGTGTTAGTAGACTTTTACTAATCGATTTTCCAATATAAGGATTCGATTTACCCGACTCTTCTTTATGAGATTTTGGCATGACAATCTAATTTTCCCGGAAAATCGAATAAAACGATGTTTATTTATTATAAAAATACTTACATTTATTTTATATTAAAATTATGGTATTTATTCTTGTATTTATTGAAATATCAAGTTGTAAACAACCAAAAATCGAGTTTTTAGGTTATAAATTCAAATGTCCACATCTAGGGACTTTTAGTTTTTCCAATCACATTAAACTATATACTTCATCCAACTTTCTACTGCTATGACCATACAATATAAATCTTTATGAAATAATTCTTATAAAAATCAAAGAATATAAGAAATAATTCATAAGACAATATTAGCAAATTTGGGAATCTCTGATAAAGAATTATAGCTATATACTTTTAATATTTACATTTATTTAAATCTACTGATTGAGTTATCGAAATGTGGCAACACTGTATTGAAGACGCTGCCAGCAATGTTACCAACTTTTGACAGTTGACATCTGTCAGATTTTTGAATGACCACTTGTTAATTGATAAGAACTCGAATTTTTCAACGATGATGCATCCTGATAACATGTCTAATTTGGTTAAACAGTCATTTATTGTTGAATTAAGAATATCGAATTGATTGTTCTTAGAAATCAATAATGGAAATTAGAAGAACTCAATCGCTTCCTAGTGAAGACAATTTAAATTACCTGACTGGACTTGGTTTAGCTATATTATCGTCAGTGTTTATTGGTTCTAGTTTTATAATAAAGAAAATCTCATTGAAACGTCTGGGACGTAGTGGCGGAGTCCGAGCTGGAGCTGGCGGTTTTGGATATTTAAAAGATTGGCTATGGTGGTTAGGATTTATTACAAGCAAGTTCCTGGTTTAATCAAAATTTTAACCGAATTTTAATCGTTTTAATTTCAGTGGGAATTGGTGAATTATCAAATTTCGCTGCTTACGCTTTCGCACCAGCCTCGCTCGTCACACCATTGGGCGGTTTAAGTGTACTAGTTTCGGCTGTATTGGCGTCGAAATTCCTCAAAGAAAGTCTAAACAAATTGGGAAAAGTATTGAGAATTGATAATAGAGAATTTAATATTAATGATTTTAATTCCAGTTGGGTTGTTTACTTTGTATTGTTGGCTCTATTATTATAGTGATTCATTCGCCGAAACAACAAGAAGTTGAAACAACTAGTGAATTATTGGAGAAGATTCGTGATCCAATCTTTTTAAATTACACGTGTATTGTTATAATTGCAACGGTGGCTATTATTTTTTATTTCGGTCCACGTTTTGGTAGTCGGCATGTTATTATTTATATTTTATTATGTTCTGCTGTTGGTAGTATAACTGTAATGGCATGTAAAGGTTTAGGTTTAGCTATAAAGGAGGCATTTTTGGGTTATAATCCAGATAGTGATCTAAACAGATGGTTGGTTTATACATTCTTTTTGATTGTTGTTATTTGTATTTCGATACAAATGAATTATTTGAACAAAGCTCTAGATTTATTTAATACGAGTGTTGTAACACCGATTTATTATGTTGTTTTTACAACATTAGTTATAATAGCGTCGGCTATATTGTTTAAAGAGTGGATGGGTATGCAAATGGATGATATTTTAGGTAATATTTGCGGATTTTTAGTTATAATTGTTGCCATATATCTGCTGCACGGTTTTAAAGATTATGATTTAGTTAAAAATGTTAATAAATCGCGACAATCACTATTGAAGAATCCTTCGAGGGAATACGGTAGTAGTAATCGTATCAATTGTTGATAATGTGCCAATTGTAGATTAGTAATTGTTAATTTATATTGGTGGAATTAGAGCATTGAAAGATATTCCTTGTAATAAAAAAGAAGTCTATATTACGACTGTTTTGCGTTAAGTAAACCACTATTGACATTAAATAATTAACAAGTTTCTATTCTAGTTTATCCTCATAATTACTAATGTTGTTTAAGTAATTTAATACTTCCTTGTAATATAAATTATGCAATTTAATACAGTCCTATTAATTTTAAGTAATTCGAAAAATCAACAATTTTCATAACAACAAGCGGGCAAATTCTGTAAAATAAAAACAACATCATTAGTATTTAAAGCGAGAAAACTTTTGCACCAATTTTGTTTGTGTTTAGTTAGAAGAAAATAAAAATAATTTATAAATAGCTACAAGTTATTAACGTGAACTTTTCTTGTTTAGTAATCTATTAGAGTCTATTTATTTTGAAATACTGCCAAAGTGAAATTAAATTGCTTGTAGCATATGGTCGTGTTTATTTTCATTAAATTTCGGTGCAAAAATGATCGAAAATCTCACCCTCATAGTTGATCCGGCCGTCTTTATCAGTATCGGCCATATTTATAAATTCGGTTAATTGCAATTCAGTAACTGGTTCGCCAATCATCTCCATGGCTATTCGTAATTCATCCCTTGTGATATAACCATTATTGTCTAAATCGAATACACGAAATGCCTCCATTAATTCTTTACTAGCATCATCAACATCACTTTTACTATCCGGTCGTAATTCTTCAATACGTTTCACCCAACGTAAAAAATCATTTTCATCAATCAATTCGGTACCGGTATGGCTGGCATTGCGCATCAATTCCTCAATCTTTTCATCTTTCAATTCAATACCCAGATTCTTCAACATTATTTTAAAACTCGTTTGTATTGATACGACCATCTTGATTTGCATCGATCATCTCGAATGCTGTTCGTAAATCTGAAAGCAAATTATTCAATTGCAGTAGAAGTTTAGCCGATTCTTTCCTCTCCAATAATAATCATTAAACTTGCTTTGTAAATTCAAACGAATAAATTTTGTAAAAGATTTGAAGTTATCAAATTGTTGATAAGAATCGCAGAATAGGCGACAATTCTAGGTAGGATTTCCGTTTATGATGAATGTAATCTTAATGGCAACAATTCAAAATCTAAAATTCAAGTAGCCAGCGGAAGTTACTCATCGAAACGATGACGATTCATTAGAAATCTTTTTAAATTAGAGCTTTATTATTATTTGTCAATCTTCTACAATTTTATAGACCGATGTTATTTCGATGAAAAGTTCGAGTTTCAGGCTAAATAAATAACTAATAATGAATGAAAAATAAATAGAAGCTGCTTATAATAGCCTCCATATTTGCTCGTTATATTCAACGATATTGCTTGTAGGTATTTAAATTTGTTAAATTCGAATTACGAAAACGATTTTATCTAGTCGTTTAAGCGAATTTTCTTATATAAACATTTTTATAAAGCGAAATAAATAAAATAGCGTCTCATCTATTATGTCTCTGAAATTTATCTACAATGATCAATATTTGAAGAGATTTGGACGAAAAATGAAAAATTAAACGGCCAATAAATTATCTCATTTTTCTCGGCTCTAATACTAAAATACAACAATTTCGTGCTAAATCTTAAAAAGTTCCCGTCTCCTGTATTTCGGCCCGGAAAATACAAAATCTTGGAAGGGTTTCGTTGTAATTCGATCATTTCGAGATTAATGTCTCTGTCAAATTAAATCATTAAATAAGGGCGGATTTGATCTTTTTTGTGTTTCGAATTTAGAAAGTTACGAATAGAAAAAACGTTGGGAAAGTTTAAAGAAATTGCTCGATTCTAAAATAAACTTTACGATTAGCGATAAATTACGGAAAATTCCCATTGGAAAATCAAAACATATTAGTAAATTATATATGTAGATTCATGACATAATTTATCAAAAATAGATAAATTTGGCTGATGGTCTCTAATTTAAATTACACGATTTTATTTCGAAAACTTGCAGATGTATGAAAATAAAATTATAAAAATAGAGGTATTCCCTAAACTTGATGGGGAAAACAATAAACCTGTTATTCCTAGAATTTAACAGGTACATATTTATAAAAATAGTGCTTAGACTACATCTACATAGAAGTAGCAAATAAAGGTACAAATAGATTTACAACTAGGTAGTGTTGAAATAGCGCCGTACATATTTATAGCAACAAATAAAAGTTTCCAATCAATTTCAATCTACCGCTTCGGCAGCTAAAACTAGAAACATAAGAGAAATATCCAACTTTTGCGCAGATTACAGCGCAAATATTTTATGGATAAAAAAAAGGCGGCAATTACTATAAAAAAAGCTAATTCTTACTTTTACAGGTTTTAAATCAACAATTTAGATTTATGCAAATCCTGCGGATCTAGAAACAGCTCGATTATTATTAAATTCTTGACTTATTCATAGGGAAAAATAGCGTACAAAGATTAGCATAGCGAGAAATTCGAGTGGATGCTTCATTTATTAGTAACGCTTTGTTTGATAAACAACCGGATTTCAGGATTTCAGCAATACGGTTAATTTCATTTGATAATTTCGGAAACGAAGTGGATGGATTTTTGTCGTTTTGTTTTGTGTTAGTTGAAAATTTGAGACATTTAAAAGGCGAAATGTTGCAACTGTTGGTTTAAAGATTTAATGTTCGTATGTGTTTTAGATTTACCAAATCGCGATTCATATACATAGATGGATCCTTATCGGCACTATTATCTTCATATTCATTTACCTTTTGTTGACAACTTGGAGATTTTGAGAGAATTGCGTTCGTGTAAATATTTGAACATGACGGGGTAAAATGACAAAGATTTACAACGTTATTTAAAATTATTCGCTAGTAAATTTTAATTGTAAATTAACTAACTAGAAGTTTGTTTATTATAATAGAGATGTACTATAAATACGACAGTTGATTGAAATTAATAAAATTCGTATTTAAGAATAGAGCGCCAGTTGCAGTATTGGCTTTAAGCCAAACCCGTCCGAACTGCAGAACTGTTCTGGATTTTGCACAAATGAACATTATAGTGTGTCTAGTAAATTGTGTATGTTTGTGATTGTTTTAAACAAGAAGGGAAATAGTAAAAAAATAAAATACAAATTGGACATACCTTGTAATTCTTTCTCGTTAAACTCTTTTTTGATTGAACTCTACAATTTAAACGTCTATTAATAGAAATAAATAGCAAACAAAATGGTTGAAAATACTTACTCGTCTCCGATTCGGTTGTGGTGGTGATTTCGCCATTATTATTATTATTTTTCCACCGATAATTATGTGTTAATATTATTCGTTTAACTGTTTATCTAATCAAGACACGGCATTGGCAGATAAATACGATAAAATTGAAGCAACACGGATTTTACGTGTGTGTGTATGTTTACGAGAAAATACAACGAAATGGTGAGCAACAATACTGAGTAGCTGCCAAATAGCACTGTGCTTTATAATAACAAGGTTTGACTTGTACGTTCTCAAGTCAGCCTTCAATTTATAAACTCTCAGTATGACTCGTAACAAATCGCCTGTAGAAAATTTTATGTTTATTTCAAATATTTTGATAAGAATTAACTGTCTAACAGATAGATGATCGAGTAATCCAAACAAATTTTTGAAATCTATGAACAATCTAAACACAATATTGACATATTACCAATCGATGGCATTGCCTAATCCATATTTCCTCCCTCCAACATTTTTCCATTTAGATTCGAGTATTTATTGAAACAAAACTGTCTTATTTTATCGTTATCTTTTATCAAATAAAATTAGTTTATCGAAGTGAACGCAAGTAATTTGTGGTGTTTCGTTAGAGAATTTTTTGTAGTTTAGACAAAGCAAATTAAAAATTTGTTCAGAAGAAAAAAAATGCAAGAATTAGACGTGGGCATGAAATGTATAAAATACATGATCTTTGTGGCCAACTTTATGTTTGTGGTGAGTTTCTTTTCTGCCTATTATTTTAGAATATTCATTAAGACATTCTGAATAATTAATTGCAAAAAATACAGAAGACAACTCATTAAAAATGCCTTGAAATTAAATAAAGAACTAAAAATATTCTAGAATAATTTTATCGTACTTGTTATCTTCATTTACGCAAGCTTATCTCTATTATAATTGAATTCTATTGTTTTGATTATAGATGGTTGGGTTTTTGCTAATATCCATTGGTTCAACTATAAAGGCGATTTATGGGGACTTTGATCTATTTATGGAATATCATTATGTTAGCCCGGCAATTTTAGCAGTAGCTATTGGTATAATAATCTTTTTTGTTGCAATATTCGGATGTATTGGGGCTCTTAAAGAAAGTACATGTTTAATCAATACGGTAATCTTAACATTAATCTTTGGATCATATAAATAAAACCAAACAAAATTCCAGTTTGCTGTACTGTTAATGATGATACTAATTTTGGAGATTGCCGCTTCTATAGCCGCATATGTGGTCCGTTCTGATCTCAGCAGCTCAATTGAAGACAGAATGCTGTCAACAATCGATGATTATTATAATGAGACCACCGCCCTTGGTGCATGGGACTTTACCCAATATCGCGTAAATTATTCGTTAATAATCCCTAGGAGTAATAACGATTTAATTCCAATTTTAGTTAGAATGTTGCGGTGTCAATGGTCCTACCGATTGGCCACGAAACAACTCATATCCGAATGGAACATGGTCGGGGCCGCCGTCTTGTTGTGAAAACTGGGATGCTGTAAAGACGTGTAATACCACGGCTATTTGGCGAACTGGCTGTCTTGATAGTCTTGTTTCTATCGTTTCAGAAATATCGCTTTTATTAGGTTGTGGAGCATTGGCTGTTGCTTTCATTCAGGTTAATTTTAAGGCACAATAAGAATTGGTAATTAATTTCGAATTTTTTGCAGTTATTGGGAGTTATTTTTGCGTTTATGTTGGCAAAGGCTGTACGCCGCCTGAAGACACAGCGTCTTATTGAAACGCAACAGGATAGGCAGCGTTTTTATGAACAATTAGCCAGAGGTACTGACGATAAACCAACGCCAGTCTTATATACCCCGGCCAGTTTCCGATGCTTAAATTTCCTAAAATAATCCACTTTCAATTATTAGTGTAAATATACAGTATAATCCGCAAATATATGAATTATAGAGGCATAAATAAATGAATGTTTTGTTTTTGAAGTTGTTGAATTTTTAATTACACGACAAGCTAAATCAAAGTTCCCTCCTTATCGTCGTGACATGCTGTATAAACGAAGAAATAGAGGGAAAACGCCCAATTTTCGACACCTTTAACGTATTAAAATATGCAAATTGATTTCTTGTAACTTGATCTATAGCCGTTGGGTAATTTGAAGCTCAACACAGTGAAACTTGGAAGTTTTTACTCCCTTTTACTGGATCATTCCACTTACAATTTCCTGGTGAGTTGTACGGAACGAGTAAAAGAACAGTTTAGTTGGAAAGTTTAACGTTGAAGTTGTTCTTTCTGCGGAACGTCTTGGCGGTTGAATTGTGTTGCCTACCGATTGAAGTTCGTTTTCAAGGAATTTGCGGCCTTTCAATCAACAACAACAATGTACTTCATTTAAAATTGAATTATTTATTAAAATTAGTAGGTAGTGTAGGTCAAAAGTATTGTAATACATAATTGTGTAGTGTCACAAACTTAGCCGAAATTAATAAATTAGATGAAAATAAAAACAACAATTTTATTAGGTTTTATTCACTTAAACGCTACGATTTTGCCATAACTGTATATACAATAATAGTCTACATGGATGAAGACGTCGTGACGTAGGAGCGCCGTGGCCGTCGAATGGAATCATACAAGGTGATAAAGAGCTTCTCTTATACATTTATGTTTTATTATTATTTAATTTCTTTGTATATTTCCACTTTTTTTTAAATCAATTTAACAGTTACGTCGACATTTACACCAGCAACGACTAAACGGATTCATCAAAAAAATACTCTGAGAAACTTAACAATAGACCAACAGAACGTAGGAAATGAAAGCCAATGCGCCCAAAGATGGACCCATTCGCTGATTGCCGCCGTGTTGCATAGCTTCTGGATGTTCACCTGTAATTATTCATTAACAATTAAAATAATTCGTCTATAATTCATCTATTTTGATTACCATTAAGAACATGTACGGTTACATTGGCGGCGCGGGCATTGGATGGGTTACATTGATAATTACCAGAATCAGAGGGACGTGCTTTTTGTATTAGAAGAACACTACGGCTGGTTTCGCCGCGTTCAGTGGCCACACTAACACCTCCACGATTACTTGAATAGCTGATTATCTGAAATCAATATTTGCGGGCAAAATAGCACAATTCCATTAAAATTCTATCTCTAATTTTGGTTTAGTTTGTTGTTAATAATAATAGAAATCGCCGATACAATGGACTTATTTACTAAAACTATTTGTCAACTTCAGCCTATTTTCGTGCTGTACAAACATGCTGAAAAGAGGAAAAATAAAAGGAAGTCAACAAAGAATAAAGGCGAACGAAATATCTTGAAGCTAATTGAAAAAAATCGGGGGAGTATGTTTTTCTAAAACCCTACAAAGTGGAATTCCATTTGCATTATTACTTATAAATCATCCCCAAGAATTCCATCATTCTACTGTCTTTGAAATATTTATTTTTTACGAATGGAAAATTTTTATTCACCGGTGGAAACACGAATTTATAAAAGCTAGCGAAATGAAGAAAAAATTTCAACAATCTCAAAAATTAGCCCAATTTTACCGAAAATATTGACGACAAAGATGGGGTGAAGTTGTACAAATTTTTCCAACAATCGTACAACTTGCGCGATAATTGTAATCTAACAAGGAAATTCGGATTGTGGGGGATAAATCCCCTATAAATTCAGGTATTTAAATCAGTTTCTTAACAGGATAAAGCTGTGCAACATTTTAAGTGGCATAAGCCTACTGTTTAAGGCACTGTTGTATCGTCTAAACGACGTAATATAAAATATGTAGTTATTTTTTTTAATTGTAAGCTTTCGTGGTTTATCTAACTAGAATCAATTTTAATAATAATTTATATCTGCACATGGTATTTAAGTACGTGACTGGACTTATGCTGCAGAATAATTGCATTCCCACCATCGGTTTGGTAAAGAAATTAAATCCCTGACTTGGAAATTAATTAAACAATATTGGAGATTTTCCGATTTCCATCTGGAAATCGTCTTGTTCTTCCAACCAACTCATTAACGAACAATATTAAACTTTGCTTCCATATCAAAACATTGTTTAATAAAACAATACAATAATGTGAAGATTGTTTTAATTGATAACTAAGACACATATAATCGCTTAGTGAGATTTTCCACAAGATAAAACTATTTTCCAGACAATACCAAACCGGATTAGATGTTTATATGAAATTATCAAGTTTTCTCGCACAGTTATCGTACGATATATAATTCCATCTCGTTTCAGCAAATAAACGATTCAATTTAGAATTGAGTCTTTTCTAGTTTAGCAGCAGTAGAGGGAATTTGGCGAAAAACTAAAGTAGAAAGTATATAAAAGTCGAAGTATTAAACTGGATAAATTGCAATGATACAGATGATTTAACTTTCATTATATTGAAACTTTATTGTGTAAGGTCGATTTATTTTTATTGCCCTAATGAAGTTTATAATTTATTGTGGTAGTCGTTTTTCCCCGACAAAACGCATCAAAAATGAACAGACGGATACAAAGATCAATGCTCAATTATTGTTGTATTAATGTTTTGGCACCCTCCAAATTGCAATTGGATTGAAACAAAAAATCGAACTAAGCGGAACGGTAATTTTGTAAAGTAGCAAAAAATCGACAGCCAAGAAAAATATACAAAGTTGTTCAGACAAAGCAAATTGAGATGTTTTCCTTTTTAGTAAAATAATTACAAACAGATCGATATCTTGTGCAAAACTCTAGGGGAAGCGTTGTCTATTAGCGTGCAAGTTTAAGAAATTCCTGTAATAGAGTATGAAAAATTAATTTTTTCATATCTACACGACGGCAAATGTGAAAATAAGATATACGACTACAGTTATGAAGTCGACCTATATTTTAATCCCTATCGGACTAGAGTGTTGGCAACAATTTGGTAATTTGTTTGACAAACTCGAAGCCTTTAATATGATCGCAGACCCTTCGGATTTGTAAATGGATTATTTCAGAAGACTAAAAGATACTTTGGTGATGGAAACCGAATGGAATAGTTAATAAGATTGTATTGAATTGGCGGGAATTAAAAGGAGAAAATAGGATTAAGTTGAGCCGCCGTTACGGTCATCGACATCTGAGAATTCAACTGAAAAGCGCCTTTTCTCAATTTTGCCATTTACTTTACAGAATCGTTGAAGTAAAAGAACCATAAACGAATTGTAAAAAATAAAATACTCCAGTTTCTTTAATTTGAAAGTGCAACAACAATTACCAATTTCACGCGATAGAAAGCAGAAATTCTGGGGTATTGGGGAATACAAAGTCGTAAATCTCTAGAGGATTGTAATCGACTAATGTAAGAATTAATTAACAAGTATCTCAGTGCTGGAGACCGATTCACAATTTCACTATGAAACTATTTGAAATGTTTATCGCTAGTTTGGAAAGAAGCTTGAAGATTTGTATGGAAATTGGAAAATTGTCAAATTGACGAATCAAATTTTGTATTAAACTACTAACTTTTTTACTCGATTTTCTCCCATTTCTATAGGCAATCAATTAAAACGAAAATTGACAATTTGTAATAATGCTTCATTAGAAAAATTGCTTGTTTGATTTTATTTATTAACGGATATTTACAGGAACGGATTAAAAATTTATTTCTTCTCATATATTCATCGATAAATTAAGCCGTTTTGATTTATTGGTTGAATCAATTTTCAATATTTGCCCGAATTTGGTCAATTTCGCAATACTTACAGCATCGTTGTGGTTCCAAAAGATGTACGCCGGAGGTTCCGGGCTATGCCGGACCACGCAGGTAAGGTTGATGGTGCTGCCGCGATCAATGAACAGCTCAGGACCGCCCACGATTTCTGTATCTGGTTCTGAAAACAACATTGTTCTTATTTTTTAAGCAATCACAATCGTCTTTCGATATGACTGAATGCGACAAGGCAATTCAATTCCACAAATTTAATCTAAACCAATTTTTTTAGCGTATTTGTTATTTGTTGGTTTATTAATGGAATAATTCCACCGTCTGGGGAAATTCTTTATTTCCGAATTACTGTGACGGATTCGAAAGAATTCTAATCATATTTGATTGAAGTCGTTTTTCCCTCTGTCATATATGTGGAAAAACGCAAGTAAATAGGAAATATTAGAACAAAAGCGAATGAAAGTGAATTATGTATTTGTAGAAAAGTGACGTGAGTACGAGTAAATTGTATTGATAAGGAAGCGTGACGCCGGAATGGCCGTAAACAACAACGATAAAATCCGCTTTGAAGACGTGTAGACGAAAACTGTATAGAGCGATACAATCACATTTATTTAACAAGTTAATACAATTATATCGGTTAGTAATTAAATTAAACTAAACAATGCGCTTTTATCATTATTAGCTAATTAAATCGACATTATTTAATTATAATCAAGTTTATTTTTGGTACTTTTCAGATGAATAAATCGCGTATTTGTTTGTGTTTGTGTTTATGACAAATGAGCGGTGCAGATGACGACCGACCGCCCTTACAACTGTTCTCTCGACCCTATTGATAAAGGACCTCTTCCAAACTTTGGCTGAATGTCAGGTGAAGGCATGAAATTTACGACAATACTTTAAACCCTAATAAAAAAATGCAGTTTGTGCTGAATTAAACTGAAAAAACACCCCTAACAAGACGTGTATTCATTGTACAATTTGATCTTATAAAAACAGGAAAAATTTATCAATAATACGAATTAAATGGGTTACAATTCGTTCTTTTTTTTTAGTTTCACTTTACTGCTCCAGACATTGCCCAAAAATAATGTAATTTTCATTCTCCCATTGTTGTTGATTTAATATATTTATTCATACCATTCGCCTTTAGTACTGTTTTTCTTCAAGTTCTATTGCGATTTTCATTCCGCCGCCCTCGGTTTTTTTTCTTTACCCTCTAGTTGTCTTTCCTCTCGCGTATTCATCAAGCTTTTTCTGGAGGTGCTAATTTTCAAACAAGACCGAATTCATTCCACGTCGTACGTAATTTTAGCCGAAATTGTCTTGAAATTTCAAATATATAAAAGGTAATCCATCCGGGTTATTTCATATTGAATTTTCACTCGAATCAATTTCTATTGATTCGAGTGAACCGCACAGATTCTTCTGTGCGGTTTTAATCAAACTTTGTATTAAAATAACTAACAAAATTCTAAAGGGACACCACTGTCAATTAATCCATGAGACAATATTGACAAATATTGATTGAATAATAAAGACCGGCAAATTTTAATTTCCGTCGAGTATTAAAGAATTCAATTTCTTCGTTGCCGAATTTAGAATTTTCATTTTGATAAAACCACTGTGAAAAATCAACTTGTCATTCTTGCGGATTATGTTGGGATTGTTTCTTTAAAAAATTATTCAAAACGGAACAATTAATCAGCGTAATTTTAATGATTTCTGTTTAAATTTCCCGGCGCCTCCACCAAATTTCCACTAATCACACATTTTAATTTTAGTTTAATTTACTTTTAACATTTAGCTGGAAATTGAATTGGAATAATGATCAAGTTTAGAACTTTTACAACAAATAAACGTAAAAAGATTTTAATTTAGTTACAATTTAACTTGAGACTGTGCGGAATTTCACTATTTATTCTTGTAATATTTCTTTTTCTATCTGTATTACTGATTTCCTACCAGATAATTATAGTTCAGTTTGTTAACAGATTAAATTTAAGAGGAATCTCAACTTGAATATTGTTGACACGTTAAACTTAAATAATTCACTGGCAGCGAATTCAAGACGTTACAAATCTAAATTCTTCCTTATCAATTAAGGGAATAAATAGAATTTTCAATTAAGACAGAATTGTAGTTTTTAATTTTGTTGATTTTGAAGTTTTTCGTACAAATATTATTAAAGATTAATGCTTTACTTGATAGTTTACCAAGTAAATTTAGCGGCTTGTCAGGCGAAATTCGTGTCAAATTCCATTTAAGGACACCGTTTAAAACTGTTATGAAAATGTGAAATTCATAGTTTTAGATAACTTGTACGGGTTTAAATTCTCAATTTCTATAAACATAAAGTTTATTTTACTTTCAACTACAATTTCTATCAAAGAATTTCCTTTGTGAATTATTTATAAATTTAATTGAAAGATGTGAATTTCTTTCACACAAAAAAGTTTCTGAAGTTACATTGAGAAACATCCGCATAGTCCAAGTTTTGCGAATTCTCTCATCAAATTCTAGAAATATGTTAAAGAGTCACATTATAGAACGGTAGCGTGTCAAAGTTTATTTATAATTTTTCGGAAATTTTGAGAAAGTTACGGTACGCATGCAGAAATTACAGTCGTATTGGAAAAAAATAATGGAATCGTTACCGCCGTTAATATTGTTTTATGGGCAGGAATCTTGAATCTACCGAAATTTGAAAACTTTACCCATAATTTTTAGTGTATAAAAACAAAGTTATTATTCAATTTTACACCCACTGACATCAACAAGGAGCGTCATCGGTACATTTCCCATTTATTTAATAGCGAAAAAGGTCGCTCATCGGTCCACATTGCAGTGGTACAGTTTACTCTTTTATTGTGCAACAATTTTTTATTTCTAGAATGATAGTAATGATTTTTCCATTGCTAGTTTACAACTCTAATCGTGTATTTCATTGCCGCAAGATAAATCGAAATATTCACTGTTTTATTCGAAATATCTGCAACAACACACCGAAAAAAATTGATTTGCATTTAATGCAAATCAACAACGGTATTGCAGTATTTTATTTTAAAAATATTGCGATTTTTCCATAATTGTCCGCTTCAATAATTTACAACTAACATATGTTATGCAGAATAATTAATTTTAATAAACGCCATTTCTCTGAATTTATATTAATAGTGGAATCGGTGAACGTATCGATTTTGTGGAGTTTGTAACAGTAAAAGAATAGTGGCATTCCGCCAAATTCTTGGACTTTTATCCCCCCAATTTCTAGCGATTCGACGACGAATAATTAGCGTGTGGCGATAAAACAATCAATTGTACAGAATCGATTTAGCGCAAGAAAAAAAACCGTTCCAATATCAGAATTCCACGCGATGACGGAACATTTAAAGGATTGATTAAGACTATGTAAAATTGTGTAGAATAGAGGTCGCAAAAGCGGTTAGAGCAAGCTTCAATATACGGACTTATTCGTTGAGATTTTACAATTCAAATGGTGGATCGTTTTATAGAGTCATTTTAGAGGAAAAGTACTTTATTCTAGTATGAATGGCGAAAGAACGAATAGATAAAACGCTTTGGTCTTTATATCTGTCAATAATTACGTTCTAGAATGGTGGAATACGTGTAATTAAATTTAATTACTGTTTCTAATTAGTTTTATGTAAATCATTTTGTAGAAGAGGCTGGTTGAATAATTTTCACAACATTACAATGGATTGTTAACAACACCACTGATGTATTTTAGATGAGATTACAAATTTGTAATTAATTCATTAAAATTAAAACATTTCCAAATCGATTCCTATCAAATATTAATAATTTTTTCCAAATCTAAATCTAGAAATAAATTAATTGTAAACCCATATGAAATGTACAATTGCTAGTTAAATATCAAAATAAATTACGACTGTATTTGCTCTAACAACCTCACGACAGTTTGTTATTTACGTTCGAAATCTGACCCATAAATCAGGGAACAACCATCACAATTTCATTCCCCTTTTCTTCAGTATCATCCGAAATTTAATTAATTAAAGTTGTGCTTTAATTCACCCCCTTTTTTCTACAAACATATCGTTATCCTACCCACCGACAACTGAGACTTTCCATTGAGAAACATCAAAAGTGGCGTCGTATTTCTAGTAATAAAACAGGGAGAATAATCAACAATTTTCTGGTTTAAATATTCGTTAAAATTAATAAATTCTCGCCAGCTATAAAAGTTATTTTCTCGTTAAATTTTGACCTGCATTTTTTAAATTTAATTGGTGAGTTGTCACAATTTAGTTACGGCCCATTGGATAGAACGTCAATGATAAGAATTGTGCAACTTACGAGTTATATTTGATGATTTATAGCTTTGAAATTGTAGAAATTTTCAGCTTTGCTGAAATCCCAATATTGATGATACTTTACTGTTAACAATTCGACAATAAAGCTTCCGATTTTTGTGAAGAGATACTCGAAATGTTTATATCTACAATTCGATCTATTCAATGGAAATTAGTTAAAATCTAGATTGTATCACTGCAATGTTATCATCAAATTCTATTCCACTGTTTATCGTTTTTTCTTCTACAACACCGATTCTTTTGTCTCGTTGATTATCTATTCAAAATTCCACTAGCTCGCCCTAGTGATATAAAGGCTGTTATAACCAAGACAAAGATTCAATGTGAATTTCGGTCGAACTCCATTAGAATAATTCTCCAATGTAACAATAGTCTATACAATAATAAACAATAAAGTAAACACACTCATAAACCATCGTGGAAATTGTTGTTGTTGGAAAATACAATAATAGGAAGTTTTATTAAAAGTTATTGGTGAAACTCATCACGATAAAATAAATTTATATTTATGTTACGCTAGTTTTTCGATTTTAATTAAAACGAATATCTTTTAACGAGAATCGTTGTTTTATCTAGGGTGAGCCTTAATGTTTAGCGCATGGTGTAATAAATAAAAATAAATATCCTCAAAGACGCGAATTATGTTTCTGGCCAGTTATACAATAATGAAACTTTAACATTTAGCTAAAGTTTGAGGTGTTTCAATGATGATAATAGTTGTTAGTTTAGTGTCATCGGGTATTTTATAACGTTGAAAGCTAATTAAAAGAATCTCGAGGAAGACAATGCTGTATTTTAATTTTAACTTTAGTCAAGTTGAAAAAAGCTCTTGTTTGTCACAAACTGACTTACAGTTGTGATATTTCTTTGTTGAGACTTGGCAAACTCGAAAAATTGAATAAAACTTTGTAATTAAATTGATATTCATATAAAAATTCTTGTATTACTTACCGATAACTGTGAGATGAATAAAATGGCTTAGGTGTGGAGTGGAAGACACCTGACATTCATAGACACCAGAATCGCGATGTTGTGGATATTTTATTTGCAATGTCCAGTCTTCAGAGTGTGGCTGATGGATTGCCCTAAATCTCTGGTCACTTGTGTAAGTATAACGGCCGACAGTTAATAGATGAACATCACGGTGCCGCACCCACGACACCTGCAGAGACATCTGTAATGAAGCTACAGCTCTACTGGAAGCTTTCTGGTGTTTGATAATTGGTAATGATTGCGTGATTATTATGAGAATATGCACAAAAACCAATTTAAAACATGCCCAAATGATAACTGAACGTTATATCCGTCTATAGACTCAATTAATGTTAAGGATAATTTTCCGTGTTATTGAATTTGAAGTTATTAACCAGCAATTAAATCGGTTCCGATTACTGTTAATTGCACCACCTTTGATCTATTTTAGACGGCCGTATTTAGCTAAAGCTTGATACCTCACTAAAGTGCTGTGATAGTGTTAATTAAATGTACAATAAATAATGGGATTCGAGGGATTTTAATTAATACAAAAGTGTATGATTTTTATAAAAATCCACAGACTCGAAACGCGCCAAAATTAGATTCGTGATAATGACATGATGGCAATGTTAGATGCTGGATTTCAATTAAACTGAAATGTTTTATAAACAAGAACAGTTCAACAGTGAAAGTTCATCTAAATTACAAAAAGATGTGGAATGGAAAAAGGGACGAATACGAGGAAAATATCACCGACATTTGCAATATTTAAAACCGTACCACTGGAGGATAACAATACGAACACAACAACAATAACAAGCAAAAGTGGAAAAATACGATATGAACCAAAAACGAGATGTTTTAAAATATAAGTTGGAATAGAGAAGTTAGAAAACGATGGTCGTATATGCAAAGTAGCAAAACTGATGATGATGGTGTGGCTTTAGTGATACACTTCTTTCTAGTAAAAGTTTACATTCCGAATGCTCAATTCTAAGTACATGTACATATGACGATAGTATTTGCATAACAATACTAAAGCTTATATAAACTTTACTAAATTTACTTTGATAATAACAGCGTTCAGTTTACGAGGCTTCATTTGCAATATGCCATCGTTGAACACATTAAATTATTTACACAAGTTAAATACAATCAACCCGATATATAAACATGAGAAATAAAATTTTGCGACCTTAAATTGGTAAGAAACGAACGCCACAGGCTGGACGACAATATCTTTAATACTGTTTCATCATCAACGAACTTCACTGTTTTAATGCAGAAAGTTGGGCCTAATTCCTAACTGAAAACTAGTAATTTATGTGCGGCAAAGACATCAAAAGATTAAACTTGAGTCTGAAATAAGTTTAAGTATACTGTAGCACTTCTAATACCAGTTTTTTCTACAATGAAAAATCGTCTTCAATCAAAATATCGAAATAAAAACTTGACATGTAATCAGCGTAATAAAGACAGCAATACACTTTGATTAATGGATGTCTTATTGTTCGAGTAGAAAGATTACTATTGATTTTAAAACCGGGATAGGACTATGTGTGTCTGTGTATTAAATTGTAATTAACGTTTGTGTATTGTGATAAATTAAGGATTTTCCTTTCATTATATTATTAATTAAAAATAATCCACCCACCAGTGAGTTTGAACAATAATATATCGTATAAAATCCATGGTGATATTCTCGTGTATAATAAAAGAAAAACCGTACAACAATCTTATCTCAAGGTAATTAGAATATTCATCATTTTTTCCCCTAAACACATGTATAACTACCCTTTCATAGTACGTAAACAGAAGGGTTTTGTTCGACATAATACCATTCAAGTTTGACCCACTTCCACAATTACGAATACATTTGTTACGCTGATAAAACCCCATTTATCCACACAAAAATTAAAATTTTGTTTACATCTCGAATCCAATTTGTTTCAGCTTCTAATTGTTCGAAGAAATCTCCTAGACGAGCATATTTTTTAACCATTCAACGTGAAACTTCTCTACAATATTCGGCAAACTTTTAATGAGTAGGTATATGAGTGTTTTTCACCATGCTACTTATATTATTGTTGGGTATTTTTTGTATTTTCTCCAGGGATAAAGCTCATCAGCTTAGCACCTACCCGTGCTTTCTGGCACATTACCAACATTTAATAAATAAACACAACACCAAGACAAAAAGAGCCGCTCTCTAGTTACAGTCGTGCGAAATTTTCAATAATTAAATTGATTTAATACACAAAAAAACCGCTTAGAAGCCATAATTTTAACGTAAGATACAAATTATTTGCTAATTCTAACTCTACAAACTTTCACCAATCTAACTCTTGAGCAATAAGTCTACAATTTCGCATAAAGATAAATTGCTAGTTGATTGCATTGATGATTCATCACTTGTAAATACAGAAAACTTACAAATTACCCTATTGCGAATGTTATTCAACCCCCTTTAACAGGAAATGGTCTTCCGCAGATAAAAAAATTGCATCTGTCTTAGATTTTTGATAGGGAATAATATATTACAAGTCGAGCAAAATTGGCAAGGGATATGTGGGATGGTTTCTTTCACAAATCAAGATTACACACCAAATGTCTGTTCGTTGAACTAGAATTTCTATTTATTTGTAACAGAAAACGAAATCCCAACGTTAATAGATAATATAATATGGTTTCTGATGGGCTTTACTGGATTTTCTCCTTTAATTTCAGGCACTATTGGAGGTTAAATGAGTACCTACTTCGTTATTTGGCTAGGATTTGACGAGAAATTCGAGAAATATTCTAAGAATTTATAGGACCGTTTTAGTAAATTTTAGGTCTCATAGACATGCAAAACGCTTATCGATGAGCTACGAGGTCCAAATTTCGGTAAAATTATCTCCTAATGGGGATTTTCGTATATACTTTCGAATAATTGGTACAAATCGAAAGTGGTTGTATTTTTGGAATTTGTCCAAATTTCGGTCATGTAGAAATCAATCACAATATTTGAGAATTTTTAAACATCGTGTCGGATTAAAATCTAAATTATGCAGCCCTTTTCGCTTATTTAATTGCCAACATTACAGCCAACAAGGGTTTAAATGTAACCCAAATTGTCAACTAATTCGCTTATAATTGCTACTAAATATGTATTTTTGTATACAGTTTGTATTTTTATTTGAAACGTTTATTGATTTTAGATTTCATTCCTATAGTGACTTTTGACCCAACTTTGTTCTCTTTCTATTGCCATGTTCTCTATACTCTCGTGTTGTACATTGCATGAATATAATTGAATTCAATGTTGTGGTTTTTTAATTTATTGTCTTATCGATTTTCTATACGAGTTCGCCTGATAATAGGCGAAATAAATTAATTGTAAATTCTACAATAAAATCAGAACAACATTGAAATATCCTTCACATTAGGAAACTAGTCATGAAAACTTCGATATTTTCTAAGTACGTTGATTTGAATTGTGTACGGAAGGCAATTTCAACAATGCATTAGTATGAACGGCGGAATCTTTTAGAAGATACGCAAAAATTCCCAATTCAAATATTTATCAGACCGGATCGATAAATGCGCTTTAAAATTGTCAATTCCTATTAGTTTCATTGTTATTCGTTGGTAATACGTTGAGTATAGTGGAATTTTTAAAAATATGCCAAGTTAAAAGGGAATCTTATTATGAGAAAATAAAGATAAAAGAGTGAAGAGCACGCATACCCATCGTATACGATTAAATGTATATCTAGAGCTTTCAGGATCGTGATGCCGTATATATAAGAGCTATTCGACAGCATTAAAGATTAATGATGAACCGACTCTTTATTTTACCCTCTATACGAACATGTAAGCAAGTGGGATAGAGAAACTGTCAATTTTCACGATTTTCATCTCACAGTTTTTCTTGTTTTGTTTTGTTTTGTTTTTTTTGGGGGGGAAGGGCGGGGGGAGAGAGAAATACTCGAACCCTAGATCCGTCAAAGTCACAAAATTGCCTCCTTTATGTTTATACAATAAACGTTCAGTCATCATAAGTTTTCTAAAACAATAAAACAACTTACAGTTCTGTTGGCCAAATTCTTAACTCGACAGTTTAAATAGGCGGTTTTCCCTAATAATGCTGTCACATTCTTTGAAGCGGCTGTATCAAAATGTGGACCTCTTGTTGTTGTCTCACCAACGGAATTACTAGACGCACTGCCAGCGGATTGTACAGCGCACACCACTGAAATCGAAAAAAAAACAGTTAAAAATAGGCTGTATGGATGCATGTAGTGTTCAGAAGTAATTCGACAAAATAACAGCGCATTGGCTGTAATTGTGGTAAGTTTTAATAGTCTTGCAAAGTTTAATCTTAAATTACAATAATACTCTTTAATATAATCGTTTCAAGTTTGTTTGTTGATAGAGTTGGAATAACATTGTAAATTAAAATTATCAAATTAAAATCTACTTCATCAACTTAATGTTATACTTAATTTCTATATAAATGAGCTTTTTGCCAGACGAGAAAAATTACAAATGGCCTGTAACTAATTGTTCAATTAATTAGAATCAATTAATTTCACGATATTTAAATTTAATGAGCCGTACTGTTCACAATTTCGGCCTTAAAGGCTGATGGAAGAGGCGAGAAAAGACTAAGAATTGTTCGAACAACAATCCTGCTATTTGCCAAATTGGCTTATTCGTTTATGTGGTGAAATTTTCATGATATCCTGAAATTGTAACAAAGCACTCCGTTGCAGAACTCTTGATCGTAATGTTATTGTAGAGCTTATCGGACAAGTTAGATGGAACTTGTCGGCAAATTTTTATTTGATCAAAATTCTAGTTTCAAGACTCAATTCAAACTATCGGCTATTGTATCTTCCTTCGGTAGGTTTAAATGTTGTTATAGTATAACACGATACCCGTAACATTGGATTTGTTTTAGTAGTGATTTTTGTACTTAATCTGTCAGTTGGACTAATGGTTTCTATTTGATTATTTAATCCAATTCCAGTCCAGTCACGCCTTCATTAATCCTTGAAGATCCGTCTGTACCATAAGCCATTATCGGAACATGCTTTAAATATACAACAGACAATTCCTATTGCAACACATTATCCATCAACTAATTGTCCAATACTATTAATCCACCATTATCAGTGATAAAATTCGAATTCTTCGCACAATCCAGCGCATCTTTTTATTACAAATCCAATAAAATATTTGGAATGCGAGTCGATTGCAATATGGAAAGTCCCTTCTATCATTCCAGTCATTATAATAGTCACGTGACAAACTACCCCTATCGTCAAACTACCCTTAGCATTGGCGTGATGAAATTTACACATAAAACTACCAATAGAGAATCGAACTTGTTCTATATCTATCCGTTATATTCCCATCACGACTATGATTGTCGACTTTAATGAAAACTAAACGGTCCTCCACAACCTACAACTGTCTTCGGAATATAATTCGTAAGTTTCCAACAACAATCCAAATATAAATTATTGCTATTGTAATTATAATATTTACTACCCCTAAACAATAATTTAACACTAATGGGAGTATTTCGAAAACTAGATAACGCATACATTTGAAAAATCAGTTTCGTCTAGACTAAAAGTTGAATATTTAAAATCTAATTTCTCCTAATTCTAACAAAACGAGTCGAAATGTATTAATTGAATAACTATAGCGGATAGATTGATAAATCACATTTAATTAGATTATAACTTTTTCTTCGTATTTTTCATTATTCTCTATCCATTCCCTCTTTTTTTTATTTTATTGTCCCAATAGAATTGGTTCGTTAAATTTAACTGATGAATCACGCCTAACAACCAAAAAATCGCTTAATGTGAACGTCACATTACAAAGACTTACATTAGTCCAAGTTTACAGGTGGTGATTTAATAGGTAACATTAGCAACTCGTTCACAGTCTTTATGTGACGTCCCCTTTTTGTCTGCGAATTAGAAGTTTCTTCTATTAAAAATTTTAACTGGCTTTCCAGGAGGTTATCCAACCGAATGGTTCAAAAGTCACTAGCCGTTGATAATCTTAACTTGTCCGACTATCCAGTTGATTGATTGAACTCTATTGGACAAAACTGTAAATTCAAAAATTTCTAAAAATTTGCCAGGACTTAATATTGGTCGAGACTCTATGTATACCAAATTTTGTGCAGTTTTTCAAAAAAAGTAAAAAACGTGAAGACACAATGGTTTTTGTATTGTTTTATTTTTTATTTCAAAAACTGTACCATATTTTCTTCATTTTTTTATTACCATAAAAAATATGGATTTAGCTCCTATATTTTGATGGTTAAGTTTGAATGGGATGAGAAAGTCAAGCGTAATTATGCTAAAATACTTTTACTACTGATTTTATATTTAAAAAATCTGTAAATATCATTGAATATCGTTGAATATACGATTTACAGTACCATCTAATAACAAGGTAAACTTGAAATGGGTGCCACCTGATCAGGGGGTTGAAGAAAATGAGATGGCGGATCGGTTAGCAAAACGGGCAGCCAGAGCGGCTCTAATTGGACCAGGACCCGCATGTGGTATCGCGTATGCGAACGCTAGGAGGGCCATAAGGGACGAATTCGAACTCTATTGGCAGGACCTACCAGGGATAGTGTTTGCAAAGACATTTCTGGAATTTCCAAAGCGAAGAGGAACTAAGGAGCTCCTGGAATTGAGCAGGAGACAATTAAATAAGGTCACAGGACTGTTTACTGGGCACTGTGCTCTGAGGAAGCACCTCAATAATATTGGAGTTGTAAAGGACCCGACATATAGGGCATGTGAAGAGGAAGATGAAACTTCACTTCACATGTTAGGCCACTGTGAGGCCTTGAAGGATCTCAGCGAATGGCATCTAGGAGAGGAACATATCACTCCTGAAGAAATTAGAAATACTCCCTTAAATAGCATCCTGGATTTTATTGAAAATACAGGGCTGCTGAGGGAAGATAGTTAACCCAAATTAGGTGAGTTAGTGGCCTTTGAGGCCGAGGTACGCTGGAGGATGCACCACAGCTTGCGTGTGAGGGAACGAAAAGACGTCACACAAAACAATAATACATCTAACGTTGGCGAAACGTAACAATTTTTACTGTAGTTCAGCCTTAATACCAACTTGAATTTTTAGTCCATCTCCCCTTCTCTCACAAGTTAATATGAATAATCTAGAAACTTTTGAAATATTAAGTTGGACAGCCTTCTAAAATGTCATTCCAAAATTTTATAATAGAAAAGTGAATTTATTTTACAATTGTCTACTTGAGCAGTAACACGAAATTAAACAGGAAAGTTTTGCTTTATAAATAAATTGTTGTAGATTCTTTATTGGAAGAAACTCTTTAAAATAGTTCGGTATCATTTAACGAACTCAAACAAATAACCTGAATTCAAAGCTTCCAATTTAAAACTTATATAAAGAATTCAATAAACGCAAAGGAAAAGAAAATTCTGTAAATAAACTCCTAAAATGCCTGTTCATGGTCAAGACTTCATAATTTCCCGATATTCGTTCAACTGAAAAAATTATTAATGTTTTTGATGACAAAAACAGTAATCATTTGATTTCGAGAATCTCTTCTCAACCTTCTACTTTTATTGCCACATTCAATAGAAAGTTTTTATTTCTCAACCGCAAAATAACGAGTTTACTAGGTGAGAAAATAATTAACCCTTAACCACCAACAACTTGAATTATAAAATTCCAAAAATATAACGAGGTTTTCTGTACATTCGTTCAATGGAGGCAATCATTATAAACGAAATTCTAAAGAAAATCTCATCATGACAATTTCATTTCGTAATCTTAAATAACGAAGGAATTGTTCCCTTCTATCATCACCTTTAACAACAGATATAGTTTAAGGGATACTTCAAATAAAATATCCAAGATTAAAGGTATTTTTTCTCGACAAGACTCGCTTTTGTATTTATTAATTTTGATGGAGAAAGAACCATGGAGTCGTGAAATTAGAAATAAAAGAATTTCATTTAAAACAAAATTGGGTTTGTACGTCAAGTTTACATGGAAAATCCACTTGACATAGAATTTTTAAAATTAAACAACGAAATTCCGATATGTTCTGTCGAGTTGCAGGGGATGTTTTTACGTAAATTGCAATATTTCTATAATGGGCAATTATGGAAATTCACCAGATTCTTCAAGAATCTGGAAAAAATCAGATTTGATGCTTTATTTAATCCTATTTAAAACTCGACAGACAAATCTATACTTTGTAACGCTATTTTGGGCAAAAATCTTTCCGACAGGGTGGAAATTTTTGCTGTGAAAAAATTCGAGAACTCGATATTGAATGCAAATTTCCGAATATTAGCCCAGATTTTAGGCTTTTCTAGAACAAGTACGAAGTAGGGGGTTAATTTTACTCAAATGGCAATCTTGGGATTTTTTCTAAAGGAATCATAATTGTGATTTTGATATGGATGAAATTCAAGATACAATTTTTTGCTGTTCGTCTAAATTTGTGGCTTTTTTTGAACTAAGAAGGGAACACTGGGGCTCAATTATTATTTTGTTAATAAATCACAATTTAACCTGATATGTTGACGAAAATCGAAAATTTTATATTTAGGTAAACATTTTTCTAACAGAGAGTTTTAAACAATTTTACGACTAAATTTCCGACTATTAGTCTAAATTTTGGGATCTTTGCAATATTCCTTTAATGGACAATTGTGGTATCCACCAAATGAATTTTATTGATTTTAAAAAACGACGAATTCAGATTTTGTAGCCGTAAATTTTCAATATTTTGCGAATATTTACGTTGATTCGATTTTTGGATAAAGCTACACCTTTTACTCTTTTATGAGAAATTCATAGAAGGCGAAATATTTTGCACATTCAGTTTTTGATACGTTCCTGAATGTATCAATAGGAATTCGTTATCAATTATTGATAAAGCTAAAGAGAAGTGGGAAATACGAGTGGAAGAATTGAATTTTCATTAATTGACCCATTAACAAAGTTATAGTAATTTTTTGGGATCAAATATAGCAAGTTCTGTTGTACCACCAATAGCCAGCATATGTGCCTTAATTGTTCCAGAAGTCACGTTCTTATCCTTCGATTAATTAACACGAACCCTGTTTCGGGTAGGATCTTTAATCGAATTCGACCACCAATAAAAACGTTTCTTGTCTGCATATTAATTTCAATATTGGTCGTTTAATTGGACTTCTATTGAATTCAACTAAACAATTACAGTTCTATGGGTTCTGTTTTTTTTGTATAAATAATTTCGTATTGTACAATTTTATGAATTCATAATATTAAGCGTGTTTTTTGGAAATTTCACAAAACTTTTATTTGTTTCGTGCGTGCCAATGTTATAATCTAATCGAAATAAATGCGGTTTTCGTGTCGTTCGTCTTACTAGTTCACCTTTGCCAGGCAATGTCGAATTGTGATTTCAAAACTGAAAACATGATTTCCTTCCAAACTACCCTTGTATTCCTATTTCTTCGTATATATAAAGTTCTATTTTCAATTACTGGCAACACAACTATTTTTGTAATTTTATAAGTAAATAGGTGTTGCCACAAAGAACCCCCTACAGATTCTATCATAGAATAAAAATGTGCACAATTATGGTGCACCGAGTTCAGTTAAAATTTCCATTTAACATTCAGTAACGTTATTAACTAGAATAAATATTGTTTTTCTTTGTTTTAACAACGGTTGTGGTCTTGTAGGAGTGCACTGAGGCGCAGATCGTAATCGATGCGATTTGTTGCCTGCTAGTGCAACTTAAACGTCCTCGTAATTGCAACCTGGCACGTGCTAATCCAATAATCTGATAAAATGCAACTCATATTTTAGCGTCGTTCTTTCCACTCGCTTTATTCTAATAGTAGTCGTTATAATTTTATACGGATCGAATAAAAGCACGGCATAAGAAGCGATTTTTTCGTTGTTGTTATTGTTGTTGTCGTTTGAAAGCGCATACGTTTATTTCATATACGGGCTATTGTTGTACGCCACATTTCCTTCAGTACAAACCGTTGATTTTTATTTATTTGTTAACGGAATTTCCGTGTTTTCATCGATTCGAATAGGGAAAATTTGTGTACAAGCTCTACTAAATAACAAACGAATAATGTGTAAATTATTGTATAAATTTCAATAATAAAACTTATTCAAGGGTTTTATTGGAAATTAAAATTCTATAATCAAAAATTGTTATTTTATTATACTTTTCAATGGCAGTATTTCGTTTTGAATTAAAAAATTAACAACGCTCTCGGCGATTAGCAATCCGAAAAAACTGTTTATATCAATTATATTTTCAATTTAACAAAGATAATTAAAGAATCCTGTTAGGTTGTATTTTTAAAACTTTGGTGGTTTATTTTATATACAAACTATAGTTAATGTTTTGCGAAAATCGAGCTTTTGATGTAAAATTTCAACCCAGAAATTTCCCAATGATACAGATCAAGGGAACTTTTCATCTTACACATAATTTCAACGGAACTAAAAGAAGGAAAAAACACAAAATTGGATTATTATTGTTAGTATTGTTTTGTTGTTTCAATGTTTGTTGAAAGCTTCGAGCTTTACATCGGTTTATTTTTTATTGTTTACTTGTTTACACAATATAGAGGCACAATTATTATTTTTGTTTATTTGATTGTGTTATTTCCTAGAGTTGTATTTATAAAAATAATATTCTCCTACCATCATGCAGTAAAAACAAAGCACTAGAATTATAAATACCGGCCCAATTGCAATGTTAATGGAGATTTGTTAACGTATTGATGAACTATTTATATATAAACGCATGTATTTGGATAACCGACTAGGGAGCAATTAACTGAACTTATCGATCATTTGATGTTAGTACTAGAAACCTTAATATTTAGTTAGTTTCAGTTTACCTTGTACGAATCTATAAACTTTCACTTTACTCCACTCAAACTCTACTAGATTGAGATTAGTTTATCTAGTACAGGTATTTGTGTGAGTACCTTTTGTTATCAAGATAATTTTAATGGTTAAGTTTTCGTCAAATACACCACCAGTTCAATTATGCAATTACCAGATTAAGTGAACCGTACCGGTCCGTTGAGTATGGGCCTCAATCTGCTGACACAGCATGACTGCAACTCCATCAACCGGCTCCCTTAGGGCCTAAATGGAGCCCACACCAGCACTATATCATTGAGATATTCGCCCTATCGAAAAGATCGATTCAAACATATTTACTCTCGATGGATATATGTGTTGTGATCGTAAAAAAATAGATAAATTCGTTACATATTTGGCTTCGGTTCGATATCGAATCGTGACATTTCAGTATTGTGTTATAATTAGAATTTTCGACGATATTCTCGTTTTATTGTTGCTAACGGAATTTTGTTTCGATTGATTTTCAGAAAAAAAAGAAATCCAGTCAAACGAACGAATCGAATGGAAGTTGCATGGGCGCTGCACTAGCAAATTCACGATAAATTCCACAAGGATTTCCATTTTATTGTGGCCATCATTGTTACTAGAATTCCAAATTGTTTACGTACACCACTAACAAAACTCCACTGTTTTCAACAATAGCTCCACTAATAAAGCAACATTGTCATAAACCAGGTGATGAAATTTATTAAATTATGTTTTCTAATAAAGCTTGATTGATGTAAAAAGTTTGTTATTGGAAAACTAACCAACAACTGTAAAAAATACAATGATGTTGAGTTGGAGAAATCAATTTTCCTTCAAGTCATTGTATAAACGAAAAAAGAAAGTTGTCGAGTGAATGAATAATAGTCATTTTCATATAAAATTCCAACGAACACAATGGGGGCCGACCAATTTTCTGTTCTTAATCGTTACACACGCACATAGAAAACGAAATAACGAATCGGAAACAGGCCTCAAAACACAAGTAGAAAAATTATCTAGAAAATAGGACGCTCCAGTCATTACAACCGTTTATAATATTTCTCGATGATTATAGCCAGAATATTGTAATATAAACCGAATTATTGTTGTTACTTTATATTTCCGTTCAGTTCATGTATCGTTAAAACTAAAGCATATTCCAGAAAATCTCCAGCTATAAAACTTTGAAACTGCTCAATATAATCAATATGATTTACATGAGTCTACATGTAGATCAAAACAACTCAATTATGGAAATTTATAGATGTCATCTTTCAAGAAATAGTCCAGAAAACACACCAAAATCGGAGAAAAATCGTTATTAATCGAAGTCAATCAACTGAGCTTGTAATTCCGGATCTCTGGAAGATTGGTATCCAGATTACGGACAATAACGCTTAACAACGCCTTAAAAGACGAATGTTTAAATTTGGAAAATGTCAAATAATTGATTCCAACAACTAACAAATAATCCCGTTTGCCGATTTTCGTGGAAAATTCGCGTATTTTAGGGGCTTTAAAAGCTCAGGTACACCAAAGATCGTCAATATCAAGTGTTTACTTGCAAGTCAGTCTCGTCAAACAACTTACAGATTTTAGGTTTCCTAATCGTTTTTGGATTTATTTGGCTTCGCAAATTTATTTTCAATTCAAGTGATTTCCCCGTAAAACTCGCCCGAGTTTCGAATTTTGTTGATACAACATGTTGAATTTTTAATTATTTGAATTTAACAAATTACAGTTCGATAATCTTTTTGATTAAACTCCAATTGAATATTGATCAGAAATAATTTCAAAGTTATGTTAAATATTGTTGAAATCGAGCAATATTGAAAATAAGCAAAATCGCTTGATAATTGACAAGAAGCTACACCTTTATTTGTTTTGTTTTGAAACTATAATTGTATAGATTTCTCGATTATTTGGTTGGAATGGGGACGCTACAACAGACAGGGCTGATTAGAATTGATTTAACTTTAAGTGAGCTTTATTGACAGTTGAAAATTAAATTTTGAACTTACTCAATACTGAATCAGTTACTATTTTATAGGGACTATTTAATGTTGGAGTCTTGATTTATTTGAAATTACAACTAATTTTCGAAAAGTTATCAACTGTAATCTACAACGAGAAAATCTCCTTTAATGCGGACAAATCTAAAATAATTTGTTAGATTTGAATGGAGAAATTCCATATGTCTGTTTGTAAAATCAAAAACGGACCTTATACAGAAAGGGTTTTGGTATGATTAGTGGCATCATCAAACAAGCGTCCGGAAACCATTAAAACTGGCCGATTTATCAGCTAAAACTGTTTTTATGGCAGCGATTAATTACACCATCACAATACTACCAACGTTCTACGATTGGTTACTTTTTTCCTCCGTCTTCTACTTTCCACTAAAATATCGACAACGAGAGATAGAGAAGAGTTTAATTAATTAGATCGCTATGATTAATTCTTCTACTTACAACTCTTATTATTGGAGGATTTAGGTATAAGTGCAGAGTTATTTATTGGGGAAAATTGGCATTATTTGATTCTACAGTCAATTTTATCGCACTGAGGGCGGCTCGAAGAAGAGCCGATATTTTTAGTATAAATTAGTATAGCCAAAAATGACCCAAAATCCGAGTAAAGTTGTTTTCCATTGTGATGGAAATTGCGACATTGGCTAAAAAAAAACGTTCTTTGACCAACTTCTCGATGACTTTCTGAAACATTGTGTGGGGACTCTCTGTAGATCCGCCAAATATTTTTCGAACCACCCACCTATAGTCTTATTTTCATCAACAAAAACAAAAATTTCTCAAAATCTGGACTTAAAGAATCTCAAAAGTCTCAGAAATTTCTCCTCGAAACCTTAAATTACTGCCATAATTTAGAGCCTGTTCGAGTCTGGATGAATATTGAAGATTATTCGACTGAAAGTGTTGTTTAGCAAAATTTACTCAAATATTTTCACCAAAAAGCAACTGAAAGTCAGGATTTTTTCGGGGTATTTGACTAAAAGAGTCTAAACTTCCTGTTTTATTTAAAAGAACTCGAAAATTCTCCTCGAAAGATATCTAAAAATCTAGATTTATATTGGAAAAGCTTCCGTTAAAAGCAAATCAATTTATTTGCATTATTGTTTTGAATAATCAAATAGAAATTGACAATTTAATATACAGAATATTTGCCTCAGGCGACTCCCGCTCTGGTCATGCAATTGGAATTTTTTTTCTTTATTCCGTTAGAAGTACCTAAGCAGTTTTTATCAGAAGCATCCCTATATTGATTTGTTGTTAAGCAAATTCACATCATTTCGTTGGTATTCTTTGGGCTTTCCTTATTTCCAACAAATCTCTAAAAAAATCCTATTGTCGAGTTGCTCGCAATCTAACAATAAACTTAGGCATTCAATGCCCAAATAACACCGAAATATTGAAAGAGAAACGAAAGTTATACACATTCGACATATCAAAATTGTTCTATTTCTATTCAGTTTATCATATTTTTCGATTCCCTTGACGATATTTTCAGTTAGTTTCTTAAACAGAAATTAATCTTCTACTTTCTGGATAATTCTTTAAATCTACTAATATAACAAGAGATTCCTAAAACAAGGAATGAAAGGAAAATTTGGATACTTTACAAGTAATACGTGAGCATAAATTCGTTATTGGTTTTAATTAAAATTGGGATTTATGCGTCTGTTCAGCTCAAATGTGCGTTCATATATGAACCAAAAGCTGCGCACAGCTTCAAAACGAAGATATAAAGAAATAGATGTGTGAATATTAACCGTAAATTCGACCTCTTAAAGACAAGAATTCCCTAAGTATCGGAGAAATATACCCATTAACTATATTTCCTTGGATATTATGTTTAGTTGTATAAAATACAAGAAGAATTTGAATTGGAAGTCTCTTTTCTTTCGTTTGAAATTCTATAAAGTTGTAGTAGAATTGTCGAAATTTCGATAATTCTATTACTGAAGTGGAGATACATGTGTGTCTGACAGTTGGACAGTGTGTGTATGTGATCGGGAGATAACCGGAACGATTCACTTGATTAACCATCTAAAGTCCCACTTAATTGTCCAATATAGAGGTAAATAACGTATACTCAACAAGAACTTACTAGTTTTGTGTTAACTAATACTCTAAACAAGATACAATTACTACGTATGATGAAATCTCCAGTCGTCTTGTGTTCACTAAACGGATTTCCGCTATAGTTTGTAGTTCGTGGGTCTCATTCAGATCATTCCAACAATAACCAGTTTCAAATAACTATTTTCTAGCCTATAACACGTGCCTCCAATTAATACGCTAGCTCCTATCAATGACCGGACAATTTAAAAAATAACTCAGGATTTGTAGGTTAATCCATAGGAATTTCAGCAAAATTAGAACTTTGTAGCTCATTATTATTAACGATTAAGATTACAAAATAGCTTATTGGTGAATCTTGGAAAGATTTGCTCTCCGCGATCGATCATCTGTTTACTATTTCTGTCTTGATGCAGAACTATTGTTTCTACGATTCCTAGAAGGTCTTCCAGTCATTCTTGACCGTTTTACATGCATATTCGGTTGGCGAAAATCGCGACATTATCAGATTAAAGCGGTTTTTCTCCAATTTTCCAGCGAGCTAGAAAATTCTAATTTTACAAAAAGGTTCCCCATGGACTACCTTAAAATGCAATTTCAAATCGCTCGGCAATTACTAGGAGTTACCATTAGAACTAGGGCTATTTAGACAATCAAAACAGATACGATAAAAATAAACAGTTTGTTATGCGAAAACATTAAAATAAATAAAATAATCCATCACGTACAGATGAAAGATGACGACGAAGCTGGCTCGCCTTCGAACAATTCAATATTGTACAAGCACAGCTTTTAAAGTGTCATCAATTTTCTATCTTGACGAAAGTTTTATATGCACGATCCAACAACGTAGTATTTCGCTATTTTTTCCCTTTCGTTTTTTTCTCGACATTCAAGTTCCATACCATGAATAAATTATAACGTTAAACGAAACAATTTTATCGGCGACAAGGGGACCAACTGAATGTCATCGCCAAATATGCCCTACCGAAAAAAAAATTACAAATTTATTGTGAATTTGTTCTGGGAACAAAACGAATACGACACTTCGTCCGCATGGGCGTATTGAGAACGAATGAAATTATTATCGCCCGAATTGGAGATTTTGATCCTGGACGAAGCTCATTTCAGATTCAATTTCTATTGTGTGTCAACATCCTTATATTATTCAATGTTGAAATCTGGCAATATAGAAATTGTTCAAGGATTGAAGAAGCCCACAATTCTAGTTTTTGTGCCTATTCCACATGACAAATAAATTGTCGTAAATTGTTGAAATGAAGACAGTTTTAAGATGTGAACAATTCGGTTAATTATACACAGATGTGTTTTATTCTTGTATAAAGTCACGCCTATTTTAATCAAAGAATCTATTTGATGTGAGGCTGGAGTGAATTCACAAGTCATTTCGAAATAGAGCTCGGTTTCTAGATAAGTGAAGAAGATATTACATCCACTATGGATTTTAGTAATTCTCTATCTACAGATTAAGGCCGTAGATACTACGGATATTGTGTGAACGTCTACAGGTATGAACTTTGAACTCTACCTGTATTATAACAGCGTTATTATACGATTTCGTGACCTGATTCAAGCTTAATTATCAGCTACAGTTATCGTGGTAAGCAAATGAAACACACTGAGTTATTATTATCGAAATCAATATTCACTAAAGAATAGAATAATAACAATAACAACGGTGACGACATGGAACAACAGGAGACGTATGATGTGAAATTTTGAACGTTCATTGTTAGCAACAACATGGAAAACCCTTTGAAATACCTGACCCGATACTATTGTTCGTTTATGAATTTTGGAGATAATAATGATGGGTTCAAATAAAAAGTGATTCCGATGAAATAGAGAAACAACAATAGATTTAAATCAGTTGTTGATTTGTTATTTTAGCTTGTTAGTGAAAACACGTTAACAGTTAATTTATAGAGAATTGGCAAATATTCGTAGCGTTTTGAATTATGCTGGAAGACAATTATTTGCATATTATCCTCTTAGAGTGTTCCACCATGGAAAACAGCTTGGTTTCGAGATCCTATTGTTGACTTACCAACCAACCATTAATAAATCTTTATGAATATTAATATTAACCGTCTAGTAGATGAGTGTTCAGTGTTTTCAAGGCGATACAATTTCAAAATTAAATATTTTTACAATTATTTTAGAAAAACAACATCTATAATCATTGAAATTTTGAAATATAAGAAAATATACCGGGAATGTAGTATAAACGACAATTTAAAGTGTTGTTTATTGTACGAGTGCAGTTGTTTGTGGCTAAATTATAAACGTAAATTATCGCATGGCTGGTTAATGGGAATGACGTTGTACATAGTAGAGAACTGGCGTCTTTTCAAGCATTAATAATGCAAAAGCACCTCGAGCTGTTCGAGCCAGTATTTCAGTTATGTTAATGTATCGATAAAATCCTTAATAAGACCTTGTTTATTTCACATCCATATCCGTTTTTTGTGTGTTTCCGGTAAGTTTAATAATACCCCATTTTCGGTTTCCTCATACAAAATTTATTCGAGAAAACAACAACCATCACACAGATAGTAAAAGTTTTACCACTAAAACAACCTTTCCTCCATCCAGATAACCTACTAATTGGTCCCAGTTATTCAATATTAGATGTAGATAGAAAAGGCGCTAGTTTATATCGGTTTTGATTGCAAATCCTGAACTTTGGCGCTTTATCGGCAACGATCTAGGGTCGCTTGCCGATTCGATTACATCAAGTAAAAAATTGCTGTAATTCCAGCAACAAGTTACAAAACATTTGAATATTTTGGCAAACTTGTATTGTTGTTAAATTGTGCTAAATTGTCCGAAATTCGTTACTTTTTCTAGCACCGAAGCATGTCAAAAGAACGACCAACGGCAGGCTTTACTTGATTGAATATTTATGAGTTTAACGTTTGTTATCGTTGAAAGGATCAGGCCAACTTTATATGAGCATTTCACTATTTTATTATTGACCCTAAAATTCCAGTACAGCAACAACAACAAATGTGTTTACTTTTATAAAATATAGAAAATTAAAAAAAACGTATATGCAGTAGAAAATTAGATGGACGCATAATTACGGTAAATATTTTCCGTTTGCGTGTAAACTTTTGTGTTATCTGACGAAATAAATCAAGAAAACTTCTTGTTGGTGATTGCGAACATCATAATGCATGTTAAATTCTTGTTTTTCTACTGCAGTAACAGAGGGAAACGATATTTGGTGAAATTTATTTCACATTTACAACATACAATGGTATTATAGAATATAGAATAATATCTTTATTATTTAATTTTATTATTTAAATGTATTCAAGATTCAAATCGTAGTTATTTCTGCATAAGATATGAGAACATTTCTAGCAAATTATCGGAGAATTTCACAATTTCGCACCAAACCTGTTGCCATTGACACCGTCTTAATTATGCGATTTTTTTTGAATTACAACACTAGTTTCCATTGTAAAATAATTTCAGTTTCTCTTGTCGTTTTATAACGTTCATCGTTGCGTGAAAATTCAAGAATTCCATCATTCCTTTTCGTATAATCTTCTACACAAGTAGAACGCCTGCCTCATCCCAATTCCATAACCATCATACGATTTAATGGAACGCGAAATATTTTAGTCATATTTTAAGACAAGTTCACGAAAATAAATATGAATCATAAGTCAAATTTATAAAGTCACAAACGTTATATTTACATATCACTGTTTTTGCCCGGGATTCCTACCCTTCTAGTTTGTGGTAGGATTTATTAAGCCTACCCCTAATAGGAATATACATCATCGTTACGATGACAGCACACAAACATCGTGCCGTATCAATCTATAGATTTGCACTTGAAATCCCATAAAATCTACTCTTTATGCATGTTGGAGATTACAGAATTTTAGTGTAGTGATGGCGGTGCAATTTCCTCATATTTATTGCAATTTTTCGCGCTTTTTCTTACTTTTTATTTTTCGGGATAAAGTGGAGGAAACAATTTTCAAGATTTATCATCAAATTTCCATATGAAACAACAATTTTCTTTTACAACAGAGGAAATGTAGAGAGGATCGTGTGCTCAGGTGGTTGATGGTAAGAGCCTTCAGGTACATTGTCGCTGTTCAGCAACTGAATCTTTCAACACGTACGTTTTTTATTATTCAGTACCCTATTAAAGCTCTTAGACATTACGGACTTTGACTGAAAAAAACACTTTACTAAGGACATCCTCTACACGATTCTACAACGTTCAAAAATTCAACTGAAATGAAAATAATGTTGAAGACTTGTAGCAAACATTGAAAATTCCAATAACAAATCTGTTTGCATAAATTTATAGAGGTTGCGGTTTTATAACCGCCCTAGAAGTTTGTACATCTTGCTATTCTGACGCTTTTCTTTGGGGTGTATAAAGACGGTTTTAATTAAATTTAATCTTACTCTTGAACTAATCATAAATAATTCGACTGAAATTTCACCACCCTACAGCATAATAATCGCATAATTGACATCAGAAAATAAGAAATTAGCTTATAAAACAACTATTTTATGATAATATTCGTCAAACGAACTTATCCTCTGAAATTACTCTAAAAGTAAAATAAAAAATATCAAAAGTGGTAGTATTTTTTAAATTAAAATCAATAAAATAGAAAAAAAATGCTTACTTGAACAACCCTGGAAAGTTTTGTTACCAACCCATTCTTGATGGCGCACAATTTAAAATTTTCAGTTGCTACTCTTCAAAAAATTGGGTTGCTATAAGCAAATTTCCTAAATTTTTAACCTTACGATTCGAAATTTGATGTCAGTCTTACTCTTTGTGTTCATTAAATGTTGTTGTGTTTGAAAATTTATGAAACAAACATTTCTTTTCCTATTTTGATTATTTTACTCATTATTTTATTCAAAAAATTACACAAAAACGAACTAAAGATAGGCAAAATTGAAGTTTGAAGGTGAGAAATTTTAGTAAATATCTACTCAAATATTTCCTACATCTTGTAGAAATTGCAATTCCAGTGGACAAGTGTTTTTGTCGATTATTACCACAAAATATTTGACTTTCAAGCCAGCTCCTTATTTTTTGTCGTCGGATTCGGTCCTTTTAGTGAGAATACTGTGCCAGTTTTCAATTTGAAAGAAATTGAACGCATTGAAACGTGATTACCTGAAGATTTTTTATTAGAAAATCTGCTCTTATAGTGTGGACGAAAGATTGGATTGTTGAATATCTGGCACGTGTCCAGATCTATTGAATCCCCAATTATTTATTTCATGTGAAATAGTATCGTTTGAAATTCGTTTGCGGTTAGCTATACCAATTATATTTAGCCCGGAAAGTTTTCGGTATGGACATTTCTGTAGAATGTTAACATTGTGACAACAGAAACATCAAAAACATTCCATTAATATCGTCATATTATTAAAACTTGTACCATGATGACGGTTGGAACCCAAACTAATTGGTTTTGAAACTATGTTTACAATTGTCAATGAAAATATGCAAAGGGAAATTATAATAAAGCAGAGAACAAACCGGAGAATTTTTCTACTATAGTCAAAACGGAACCGTATAAATCATCTGATGAATGTTTCATGTGCTGCTACGACGACGGTCACACGTGCATTTGAACGATAAACTTTGAGAAATAACCACAAAGAAAGGAAATTTCAGTCGACCTAAACATTGTTTCTAAATCGTCGAATTCGTAGTATTTCAATGTTTTACTTCGGCTATATATAGTAGGATACGTATAGGGGTAGAAGTTGTTGAAATGTAGTCTCGATTGCTGGCTTGTACACGATTCGATTTCCACACGTCACAAAGTTTTCGACTAACTTTCAAACAAGACATGTGAATTATTAAAGTCTAGCGCATTGCAGCACGACAACTGTTTCTAAACATTAACATTTCCAACATTGGAATTTGCTTAATTTCAACAAACATTGACTACAAACGCCAATTTCTGTTAATTAACATGTTCGTACAATCTTATTGTTGATTAATAAATAACAATAACAAGTTTTCGATTCGAAATTAATTGCTGGACAATGGTTAAGACGATAAGCTCAAAGGAACAATGGAAAGCTTTCGATTGTATGAGGCTCTACAACAATGCTGTGAATGCATTTACAAGATCAGATTCACTAAACCAATTGATTGGATTAGTCTAAGGGTGATTGAAGACCAATCTAGTCGGACAAATGCCAGTTCAACAGTTCGATTTTGACCAATTTGGTCGACTGATTCACTCAATCGAATTCTAATCTCGGCAACAACAGGAGCTCCTTTTAAAACCAGACACAAATATACAGATAGAGCATTCCAAATGGGTACATATATCCATCATTCTTTCTCACTCATATTAGTTTGCAGTTGGCTAAGTTTTGTTCGTAGTGTCGTAGCTTTGTTCGAACACTTGTAAAAAGTCTAGTTTAGTAAAATATGAACTAATCTACGACTACCAAAAGCATAGCGAACTGTAATTGCTCGATAATTTATATATTTGAAATATTTAATTGCTACACCAAGTAATTTATCTCCAGGTAATACATCTGAATATCATTTTAGCAAATTTTGGGCTTCGTAGCTCATTTGAAAATTGGTCGAGAACGCTCGTTTCTGATTTTCAAAAACAAGGTGCACACATCAAATGACTCTAAATAATTTGAGGATGTTTCTAACATTAATTTTTTTCGTTTTCCTCCATTTTATTCTAGAATGTCGAGATGTATTTTGCATTTATTCTGGAATGGGATGAACAATTAAAAAAATATGTGGAGAGCATGTTTGAGCCATTCTGAGTCATTTTACGTGCGTATCTTGTGAAAATCACGACATTATTAATGAAGCGTTTTTGAGCAACCTCACGATATGCTACGAGGTCCAAATTCTGGTGAAGTAATCTACAGGGATCCTTTTATAAATCTTCAAAATATTTTTCCAATTGCTCGCCAACAATGGCAACTGTCATAAGAATTTACAGAGAAACACTTCGTATAGATTTCCCTTTATATTCTTCTTCCTTTCAAAATATTGTTTGGGATTTCATTTAAGGGCAAGATTCTCGTTTAGATACTGCAGTTATTTGTGAATTTCAGTTAAATTATTGTCTTCTTTGCCAATATTACTGTTTACTTCGCTTTTGGAGTCGAATTTTGGAGGACTAGACGATATTATCGAATTGCATTGGCGTCCATTGTCGATCAAGTATTTTCATCAAACAATCCCCGATAATGGCACCAATTAAGAGAAAAAATAACAAAGTCACTAAATGGAGTCGAAATTCTCGCCCATATAGACTGCTTATACTAACAACTCAACAATTTGAAACGTCAACTGTCAGAAAAGTGGAACAGAATAGATAGTTTCACATTTTCTCAACTTTGTGGCTGATTAAATATTTTCTATGTTTCTTTAACTTGAATCTCTATTGATTGAATTAATCTTAACGTTCTTACAATTTAATTAAAAGTTTTCCTTCCGTAGTAACTGAAGAAAGATAGCGAATTGCGATTATTTACGGAAAATTAGAAGTGTAATCCTGTAAGTAGGAAATTTAAGTGTCGATACTATCAATCAATTAAACTAGTGAAGCAAATCAGTGCAACTAGAGCAGTGTTGTAATTTTTCACTTGACTAAATTTATATATCGTTAATTAAGATAAAACTAAATAAGATTTCTGCTTCCTACCTTCTACCAATTTGTTATAGGTACATACCTGGAAATAAGCGAAATTTAAGTATTAGTCGATGAAGTAATAGAAAAATTGTTTTATATAGCGAAGAATACAGCCTGTTGTTGGAAGTATGTGTGTTAAATAAGCTGCTTCACAATATGCTTAACAGCTGTTTTTCGAGAAAAAAACAACTATGCTTACCGACATGTAAAGATAATAAAACTAATTACTAATATCAATTTATCATGATTAAGCCGGCCACAATTAAGTAGTAAACTGGCCTTAGTTTGAAAAGTTGATCGAGTGTTAGAGAAACGATTTGTTAGTGTTGGATTCGTTTTTATTTTATAGGAAAAACAAACCTACCATTCACACGAAAGGGTTTCGTTTCGACTATTTCTTTTTCCTTTCGAATCCTTCCTCTTTTTGTGTACATGTGTGTATATAAAGCAAACCATCACCAACAGAAGTGGCAAGGATATTGAACGCCGTTCCTCACCTTCAATATTGGACTTTTTCCAATAATCAACATCGGCTCTAGGAATTATTTATGATTTGTACCGAAATTCGAGTGGCGAAGGAAAAAATGATAAGCACCTAAAAAACACGAATCGACCAGAAATGTATTGATATATCTTCTTGAAAATTCGATTTATTATTTTTAGTTTAGAATCATTGTTTTCCGATCCTATTCCAACATAAAACTTCCAATAGAAATTGTTTTTAGTTGTTTTTTCTATAAATATCATAGAAAGATTCCATTATGTTTAGAGTAGAAATAGAATGAAAGGCTGTTGATGAAGGTTTGAAATATTTAAATTTTTGATGAATTGCCCATTCTCGACCGCCTACATTATCCACTCCTCTATTATTAAACGATTATGATGGGAATGTCGGACAATTCTAGGCTAGATTTCGAAAACTGAAACGCTTTTGACTTGTAAATTCTCCAGTTTTGAAGGCTTTTAAAAAATGTTGTTGCTTCGACAATGAATTGATATTTTTTACCAGTCACGTCTAAGCCTGGTTTATTTTCATATTCAATTCCACCGACCTTTATATGGGGCGATGTAATAATTTCAAGTCGGAACGTATTAATTTTTTCCACGAGTTTATTCCATTCAAAGGTGAACTTCTCATACGCATCTAAATGAAACGAGACTTGATGATTTTCATACGACGCCCGCTCCAATTTGATTCAATACAGTTGAAATTAATACAAGTCAAATCATATGAATAAATTTCCGTTGGTGGGATGTATAAATGCAAAGATGTGCTGTATAGGATGGAAAGATGTATGTTCTCTGTAGTTGTATCTAGGGTATAATAAGCTTAGTGCTTCCGTGCGGTTGGTTTCTCAGTGTATGCGCGTCGACTTTCCGACCTTTCACAATACGATGTAGATCTCCTCAAGACAACCGGAATCGTATAGATTTACAATGAAGTAGAAAACTAGTTAGTATAAGTAGAGAGGGAATATGAAAATTTTAATCTTAGACCACATTCATGTGGTTCATGTTGAATTAAATAATCCGTAAATACGATGGTTTTGTCTGAGAGCGCAACTCTTTGGGGAGTAGATGTTGCTTTTTTCCATTTCTTTTTTCTTCAAATAAAAGTTAGAGTTTTGAATCGAGAATTCTATAGTAACCCGCAGATGCGGCTGATATTTGTACGAGACTGAAATATTACAGTTATTTCATTTTGACAATTCCCATGGAGAAAATTGTTGTAGTTCAATTCTCTCAAACAAATACGTCTATTTTTACCAACCAACCAAACAAATCACATTTTGATTAGTACGATTGTAACTGTGATATTTATCAAAAACATTCTGGTTCAATTGAATAATTTGCCAGTAAAAACCGTCGGTGGCAATATAAATTATTAACATTTCAATTATATCTTCATCTTTGGCAATAATTCATGTTCTTAGTTAGCTATTAATTATGTAAAACTGGGAAATGAAACACAACATCAGAATCAAACGAAACTTGCAGATTAAATTTGAGAAGTAGCTATAATATTGTGGCGGTTTTAATTATTAATTTCAACGCATTTAAATAGGACACGGTCGCTGAAATTGTAATAATATTTTCACACATTTCACCATTTGAATAAGAGCATCATTAAAAAATTATTTGATATGATAATGCCATTATAAGTCGGCTAAGGCGGATCAATTCCCGTGCCCTTATTTTTGGTAAATGGTTGAATACGTTACGATATAAACTTTTTAATGGAACTCTACTCTTATAAGATATTAAGCGCAAATTTAAGCGCTACGCTTTTTTCAGTTTACAAACTGTAGATGGTAGGCAATTTCACCTCAAAATATTTTCAATTAAATACGTTTTCGAATGTCTAAAGTTTAAGCTTAATTTCCAAACTCTAATAGCAAGTTAAATGCAGTAAATTTTATTGATCGTACATGACAACTGCATTATTCATTCAACTATTGCATTATTTATCAATAAAATACCATCAGCGTACTTTATTTTATAAATAATTATACAATCAATTTAATTTTATTATTAACGATGATTGCGGAACGGTAATGTAAATAACATTACCTCTTAACATTTATTGAAACTATCGTAATGTGCTTGTGGACGGACTCGGGGACGAGGTGATGAATTCAGCTCCGTAGATTACATTAAAGCGGACGTCAGCAAAAAAACTGTGTTTAAAAGGCACTTTAGGGATTGATTTACATAATTTTATTCTTGAGATCTCCCTGCGGATCGGAAGATATAGATTCAAAAAAAACACGGACGAATTCATTATGATTGTTCCCCGAGAATTCATACAATCCACTTTGTTGAAGAGCCTGTCCGATTTTGAAAGGAGACATTACAACCGTCTACATCACTAAAATTTGTTTAAATAGAGTGGATTTTATTGGAAATTCGTTTCATAATAAAAAAAATGTCTCTTCAGTATTTCCACGTATTAAAATCATAGATACGACACGTGTTTAGGTGTTGTTCGACTAAAGTAACTCTCTAAAGCCTTGTGTAAGTGGTTGTATGTGGTCAGAATAATCCTGATATGGGAGATGGGAGTGTATGGATGTAAGAGTTTTATAGGAAAGATACATTCTGGCGATTAAACTAGAAAATATTAGGGTAACATTTATAAGGCAAATATGAAGTTAGGAGGATTACAGACGGTCATATATCCTCTTAGTAGAGTTCTCTATCTTTACTGACAATGTGACCAAAGCTCTATCTCAAAGTAATCGAAACTAAGACCCTCGCAGACGAACAAACCATCGACAACCGTGCTAAAACAGTTTCATTGTTATTCGTAAAGCTATTTGTTTTTTAGTTGAAAAAAAAAACATCAATAGATAGTGAAGCTTTTATACTAGCAGTGTGTAAATATTTGATTTGTAACGATCCAATTGTCTTTAGAGTCAATTAAACGCGACAACTGTAAGCCGGTGTTGATAAAATTCTAATTTTTTGAGCTCTATTGCGTTATATTTGGGTGGAAATTATTGAATTGTGTCAATCGGATTTACGTGTGTTAACGAACTGAATCCGCCGATGCTCCCTACGTTTCGAAAGCTTTAGGTTCATAAATAACTAGTTAGTAACGATGATATACCGAGTTGACGCTTGATAAAACTGGGTAGTTAATGCTATATTATTGGTGAAATTTGGATAATCCGCATTAGACCTCGAGATCATTGATTTTTTCTAAAATATTCTCATATTTAAGCGTAGTTCAAAGGCTCCATTGAAGTATTTCAAAGTTTTTTTCAATGCTTCATAAACTATTAGCTTGGTTTATTCAAATGGTTGCCAAAGGAGACCATTAGAACTTTTCTATACATTTCTAACAAAACTACACGTATACACTTTTGTGGAATTCCCTAGTTTCCATTATGAAACTGTTCAGTTGAAACAACAAAATGGAAAACTAACACAAACTGCACAATAGATAATGAATATCATCTCTCCCTCTATTTTGAACAATTAGACAAGATCACTACGGAAGTGTATGAGCCATAAAATTTAAACTAGAGGAAAAAATGAGAAGGGCTTCATCAAGGTCGGATTTGACGTTTTTGTTGCGGTTAATAATGGAGTGGATCCGGTCCGGAAAGTGTCTTCTCCTACACAACCGTTGCCGTTCTTTTCAAGCTTATTTGCGGCCTTTACCACCGCCGGAGCAATTTTTCCGGTGCGATCCACAACAAAATTATTCACAATGGTGACTACAAAATGAAGATGGAGAGTTATTTAAAAGTTTCGTCGATGTTACACTTTAAAGAAAGTTGGTAGATATTGAAAAAAAATGCGCGTTTTAATTTGTTGTTGTCATAGATTTATTGTGGAAATGAGTGATGGTTTTTATCAACGCTGGAATACGATCTTTTGTTATATTGACAATATCTGTTTGTTTCAGATAAATTGAGAAAAGGACAAAAGCAACGAGCTGAGAGAACGGAAATAGGGATGGATTCTTTATCGACGATAAGGATTCATTTTGGAAGCTCTCCCCTTGATCCGGCTTGGTAGATTATAAGACAAACATAACGGAAATGGGCCGAGATTTCTAAGTAGATTTGTCGTGTCTAACTTTAAAACGCTTTTAACAGCAAGTAACGCAGCGACAAATGGTCCAAATACAATTCAAATTTAAATCTCCAATTCTGTCTCGTGAAAAAATCTACAATGATGACGTTGAAGTTTATCTTTTTTTCTTGCTTCCATGCAGCATCTAAAATTGCCTTCATATCCCTATCGGGTAGCTGACTTTACTAGCTCATTTTCTTGTGCCCTCCGGGGCCAAATTATGCAAATACTGGCAACAAAATGAATTTACAACGATACCAAACTCAGCGTTATTAATTATCAGACCGTGGGCCGTATTTTAATTGTTTCATAACATGTTAAACCGAAACAGTGGAAAACTAATAAAATCTGCAAAGTAACTATAGCAAAATTTGATATTACAGTGGATGATTACACACGTCGCACACGTGTCGGCTGTATTGCGTTATTGTTAGTTTATTCATTGCGAATTTTAGTTTTATTGTCAAAAAATGACGATGATTAATGGACATTGTTAGAGACAGGCGGTTGAACGGAGATCGGGAGAAAAATCGAAAAGACACCACTCACAATTCGCCCAACGCTCTACTCGTGCTTTACACTACACACTACAGGAAAAAAAACAGATACTAAGGTGTGGTCCATCTATCTTTGTCAACGTTTAAATTTGCCAATTATTCAAGCTCTTTTTTATCTTTTCTAACGTTAAATGAGAAATATTTAAATAGACGCAACTTTAAGTAAACGCTGTCGAAATAAGAAATATCGCCCCAGCAATTTCGTATATAATTTGAATTTTTAATAAAAACAACCCAGAAAGGGTGAAATTAGTTTATATCTTATTGTTTCAATATTTCCATGAAATTCACTGTGGAATCGTTCTGAACGTGCAAATCTCAGCAAAAACTTTATATTTTCAAACATTTAAGCACATACATCTTTGAGTGACGCAAACTACTAAATTGACTATTTTCTGCCGCTTTATCCCCTTAGGCGGCGGGCCCAAAAAACGCTGAGCAACCCTTGACATGTATAACATTAGAAATTTACATCAAATCCCATTTTATGCCAGACGTAAATTTTCTTATAATATTCTAATAAGCTTCAAGTTTTTTTCGTTGTTAGATGAAAAGAAATATGGCAAAGATACAGTCGATGGAACCAGTATCGATCACACCACCTTTACGGTATAAAAAGCAGTAAATGTCGATATTAAACATAAATCGAAAGAGGTCATAAAAACCATACGCTCTCGTCTAACATTTCTCAACATGTGTTGAAACGGCAAGGTTGCACTCGATACGAAACTGTCCCGTCGACAGCACTCTTGACGCTGTTTATTGATGTTCAATAGGTAGCATAAATGTATACGTAAATCAGAGGGAAATAGAAACCATTCAAGTTGCCCGGACCTCCACCATCAACTTGTGATGACACAACATTTCCTCTACTGATCTACCACACAGATTTCCAATTAAAAACTTTCTATTCGTTTAAATCTACATATAGTTCAAACAACACAATTTGTTCACTATTTAGTTACAAAGGTTGATTTTCTATTTAAATTGTTGGGTGTCATGCCTTGAAAACCTACTAGGCGAAAAGATGACATTTAAGTGCAGGTAGGTGGGTAGCTTAAAAGCTCCGTGTGAATATTTATAGCCGGCCTAAGTTGATGTCGTTTTACTTTTGTTGACCCGTTCCAAATTCAGAAATCGATTTTAGATTACAGCTTCTCTCTGTCCGCTTATTCAATAATTACATAGGATATTAAACACTGTGTGAGTGTGAACCTAGAAGAGGCTTCTGGAGCGTTATTAATTGAAATGTGAACGAATACTAACAAATAAATTCGTTAAAATAATAAAAGTCGTTGAATATTTATTGATATAATAGTAGAATGTTTAGAGTATGTAAATTAATAAACATAAATTATAAAAGACGAGGTGTTGATCGTGTTTTACGAATTAATGGCCAGTTTTCGAGTAAACACTCAACCGAACAAATTAATAATAGACAAAGTGGGGAAATAAATTAAGAGTAAGCACCTAAATGGACATCTATTGTGCTTTACCAAAATACAACTTGTGTTCAGATTAACGTCAATTCATTTCAGACGAAATTTTGGCCATCATTTTAGCCACCCGATCATAACTACTGACACAATAAAGATGATTTTTTAACTTAATAGAATCGTCTTGGAGACCTCTGTGACCTGAATAAAAACATAACAGAATTCATCTGAATCCGATTTGAAACGAACAACATGAATTCTATATTGGCTTTTCCAATTTTAGTTTCAATCGCCGGCGATGACAAGAAATTCACTAGACTCCGATGATTTAACTTAACTTCTAAATATTCCATACGAACCGACTCTAATACAGTCCTGAATTTGAACCTGAAAATATGACGATCAGAAAGGGATTTCACTGTAATCTACCACGTTTGCTTCGGATTGTAGGCTTGACTTTACGACTCTCTGTTATTGAGTCGCTAAAAAAATTACAATTTTTTGCATAGAAATGGGAAGGCTTTTCGTCGTGTCAAAAACAACTAACAATATTAAAAATATCGAAATTCTTCTAGGATTTCAGGTAATTCAAATGAGCGTGAATTTAATTGGAGACCAAACGAGTTCGTAGCAAAGAAATGAGAAATTCGATAGATGACATCGTTAGTGATGATGAAACTCGTGTTTATTCGTGTAAACCTAAAACTAAACAACACTGTGAATGTTTCAAAATGAGAAAAAATGGCTCTTTTTCACTAAATTGTAACGTTATTTTGTAATTTTACAAAGTGAGAATAATAATAATGGGTAGAACAGTGATTAATACGGAAAAGTTACTTATGATTCAGTATGATGGCATTCAATCAAGTCTAAATTGGAACTGTATCATTAATTTTAAAAAAATGTAAGTGGATATTCATCGTTGATGATGTAATTATCGAAATGACATTTTTGTTAATGACTACGATCCCATCAAAAATAGTCACGTCCGTAAAAAAGCTTACAGGTAGTCGTCAATTCCTATCAAAAAATTCCATATAAATAGCGGTAATAAATAAGAAAGAGGACAAATTTCATTTTATAATGCTTTAACAATGAATTCCAGTAGGATTCAATACCACCGAGCATTCAACACAAACAATATTGTATACGTTAAAGATTTGTGGTTGATTTCAATCAAGCATTGGTCATCTAATAGTATTGGAATCTAATTTATTGCAAAAGTAATACTAAAATAGCCGATTTAATTTGTTAGTTTGTTCAATAGGAAAACAATTTGTGACAAAATCGAAAATTTTGGCCACAGTTAACACCTTCTAATGTGGCTTTTTAAATTGTAAAATAGAATTACAGTAAGCAGTAGACTTTTTCTACAAGTAGAGTTAAAACTCAAACACAACTCTATTACGTGATCTCGTTAGGAAAAAGTCCGATAATGCTAGACTTAATTTTAATCGTTTGTTATCAATTATCAAGGGATAAAGTTGGAACTTTTCTCAAATTATCTCGGCTGAATTTTTTCATTTCCTACTATGAGAGTTTATTGGTTGTTAAATTTATCAGAAAATTCAACTTTGACGGTAATACAAATGCAGCAGGTTGTTGTTCTAGGTTAGTTTACGCCAGAATAATAGAGATATATCTTCATATTGTAGACTTAATTTAAACAGATGTGCGTGCTTTTTTCTATTTTTCTCTAAAATAAACCCACAACTACATTTCTAGTATGTTTAAAAGTCTTTCTAGTAACTTTCAAATTATTATCAACAGTTCGAGCAAAGCTTAAAAGCTTCAAGAAGTTACCGTTCTATCAGTTCTTCCCATCAGTAGAGACGTTCAAGTAGTTTGCTAACCAACTGATAAAATCCAGCTTGTATATACCGAAGAGAACTTCCTTTGCAATGAAAATCAAAAATAAGAAACCCTCTTTTAAACAAATAATCCACCAAATTTTCAGAATACTGGAATATTAAACAAATTTGAAATTGTAAGGTTAGAAATCCAAAAACTAACAACTGTATAGTTTTGTGACCAACTCATATTTTAGGGCGCGCAATTTAAAATTTTCAATTTCTATTGACCGCGAATTGCGCGCTCTTCAAAAAATTGGGTTGGTATAACCAAATTTGCAAAGTTGATTAATTCGAACTTCGAAATTTAAAAGTTCATCGATTAAAATTTTTCGATAATTTATTAAAAGTTGAACACATAGATTGTCAGTTTTTCATTCCAATTCCTTTTGTTTGTTGGGAAATTAGCCAACAGGTTAAATTTATTGGATTGATTCCAATATAGACAATTTCGATACTAAATTACTTCAAAAATCAATAAAAGAGATATTGAAGTAATCAAGTATCAATAAAGGAATTGAATTGATGTTTTCCTGACATGTCCATAAAAAATTATCGATTTTCTGGATAATAGCTAGACTAGCAACGTTATTTAATGTTAAATCGATTGATATAGAGTGATAGTTTTAGAAGGAATAGTTTTTAGAATTTCGCAAACCAATTTGAAAAATTGGATGACAATCGTTTAGTCTACAATTTATGTAAAAGCCGTCAAACTGTTTGATATATGTATACTTGCACAATTTTCAGATTCATTTCCAAGATAGAAGTTTCTATCTCCATTGTTTGATTTAATCAAACTAACTGCTTAACCGGAACTTTCACAAAATAAAACTGAAACACAAAGAAGCACTCCTTATTGGCAACTTTTTTTTTGTTAAAGAGTTGTAGTAGTGACTATAATTAAGAGTACAACACTGATTATAGAAACACTTTTCCGTTCTTGTTAGATACCCAAACGACTGGCTCATTAACTTGCACGGCTTCCTTCGCAAGCTCTGCCTCCGGTGAAATTTTAATAATTGAACCTTTGATCCGGATCTTATTGGTAAGTTTGATACAATCTTAATAGGGGGAAAATTTCTATTATTTTGAACAAAACTTTTTTTAAGGGGAAATTACCAAACATTGATGTTTAATTAATCGAATTATAAATGTTTGAATAAAATTTTTTTGAATGCATTATAATCGGAAAAATTGAATTCGATGTTTAATCCCTGATGGCAATGGCCGCCGTTCCTGTTAGAGCTGATTTGAATTTTAATTGGACCAACCTAGCCGCCCTTTTTCCTCTCTTGCCATGCCGTCTCTCCGAATATTTCCAAAATAAATCAAGAAGAGTCTGGAAGCTTCATCCATTATTAATCCAGGATGTTATATTTCTCATAACCAAACGAATAAAGTTTTGATATTGGTTGTATACAAATCTTGTTTATGTCAGTTTTCGTAAAATTTAAATTTTTTAGAGGCACAACAAAATACAAGAATATCAATAATTTTACATAGAAAATAGAGAAATAAAACAATAATGTCGCCTTTACTCTAAAGTCCATATTTCAAACTAGAATCCAGTGAAATTTATTTTAGTTGAATGTAAATGGGGGCTAAGAGTTTTTAGATGATGAATGTAGTCAAGAGGCACTAATTTATAGAATGCCGACATGGAGGCATTAAAGTTGCCTCTGTTGTCGCCATCGCTGCCACTGCATGTTAAATCTGATGGTAATTATGCTTAGAAAGCACCACCAATCTGTTACAAAACAATACCGCCAACATATAAAATCAACCCTTAACAAGTTCGACAGCTTTCTCTAAACAACCGACAAGCGATTCAAGCTTTTATAGCCCATAGAAATCGATTGCAAACGATTTATCTATTGTGTTATTGTATAAATTTTTGGTTTGCGTACTATTATAATTTTATTGTGTTTTATAAAATTTCAATAATAGCGTGAAAATGTAACGCTTCTCTTTCAGCGCGCCAAACTTTGATTCAGTATGGAAAACCAATTTTCTTGAATTACATATCATATTTCACTGGAAAAATGACATTTGAAATTCGCTGATTCTTATCTAGCGATGTAAAACTCGTTTAGATAAAATACAATAAGATACCCAACTGAAATTCATAAAGTTTGCCTGCATATATACATATGAACATAAAGTTCCTAATCTAATCTTTATCATTATATTCATGGGTAAGTCGAAAATTCGTCGAACTATGAATTTAAAAGATTACAAAAGAACAATATCTCAACTGAATTGAATGAATTATGAATTTTATGAGAAATGATGAGAATGCCAGTAACAAACCAGTAATCATTAGAACAACCATCAGTTATCTCTCCCCCAAGATAATTACCAACAACAAGAAAGTTATTTTTCGTTCTGATGTTAGAAGTTTCAATTTTGAAGAGGGTGGCAAAAAGTGCGTATTAAACTTTTCTATTCCGCACTTTTATACCCAATACAGTTGAAGATCGAGACTAGTCTAGAATCACACCATAGATTAATAAAGTAGACAATAGAGATCGTAACAAAAATTCTGTTAATTTACAAATTCATTGATAAATTATAACGAATGATAAGTTTTATTGATTTCAGCTTATTGTTGGACAATTTAGCATTTCAGATTTGTAGTAGAGAATATATCGTCTATTTTGTCATCGTTAAAATTGTTCGAAAACATGGAGAAAACCATTAAATATGCATTTAGACCATTTATATTGTATGATAATTACGTTTAAATGTAACATTCATCATTATCGAACTACAATTTACAACGTTTATTGGCTAAATTAAATTACAGTTTGTCGAAAGAGCAGTAATCGAATACTATCAATTATCTATAAACGTCAATGGCATTAAATGTGGCGTAACTTGTCTGCTCGTATCGTAGTTATTAAATAATATTTTATAATATATCACGTTTTTAGTTAAGAATAGATCAAAAAACCTCAATTTTAGGGTGGAAATATTATTGTGTCAAATAGATTTCCACTAATTTGATCTAAAACTCTACCTTTCTAGAAATCAATACGTCAAATACTAATTGGGGTTGACTTTTAAACCTTTATTTGTTACAGTATGACAGTAATTGGCTGAAAATATCAACATTATTTTTGTCCGACAAATTGGTTCTATAAACATATCCAATTTAATATTTATCCACATGGAAATCACCTCAAAAATGAATAAAATATAAATTTCAAAAGTTATAAGTTGAATAATGAATGTTTAAATGCATCTATGTCGACTGAGGTGATAATTATAGAATTTTTGCAAGCAACAGGTGTATTGTTGTAGCCAAATTTATCAGAGAAAAAATACTATAATTTCTGTTGTTTTACAATTTTATTATTATTAGTATTATACCGTCTTAATGCGTTAGTAGATTACGAATAGTACCAAATGATGGGTATCTAAGACCGTTTGCAGCTCACGGTTGCAATTTCCCGTTTTCAGTTCAACCGGATACAACTAACAATTTATTACTACCGGAATTATTCTAGTACGGATGTTTACTTTAAAACTTTCTTTTCTCTCCCATAGAAAAACGAACGCGTATTAAAAATAATAATAATAATCATCCAATTATTATTTTCAAATCAATGTTGATTAAAAATAAACACAAAAACACAATGAATAGGAAGTTGGAACTGTCTTCATTTCTGTTGCTGTCTTATTTGTTTTCCATTACAACAATCTCGTCAACTGCCAAGTTAATATCATTGTACTGAATACGGGACTTATTCAATTTAATTAAATCTATAACGAGGGGGAAAAATTGTTAATTTTCTTTTGAGAACAGTGATAGCGTGACAAACATCCAATCTCGACCATCAATAAGATACTTGATGTTCGTTTCTCGCGGGGAGTATCGTTAATTAAACTGACTATTGATGGGGTGAGATTTTTCTTTTTTTTTTGTTAAATCTCAAACGTAAATCAAAGCACTGTAGATAGACTCTATTGAAGAATGGTTTCCATTTTCTACAAACACAAAAACATTCGTACTATAATAGCTCTCATTTCAAATACACATAGAACGGGTCAGTGATGAAAAATGTTCTAGTGTTAACAATATTTCAAGTATAGCAAGCAAACTAGAATAGAGTCCAGCCGGAAAACTCCCATCTATCTATATAAAAATATAAAAAATACGAATATTTATTCTAAGGGATGGTAAATATGAATAAGCAATGGCAATACTGACTCTGAAATAAACAGAACGAAAATACCTTGACAGTTATAAAACTTTAATGAGACAATTGGAGAACTTTCCACACACAAAAGCAATAAGTACACGTAAATTATTTCGTTTAGTGAACGTACTCACCACACGTATTGATCCACAAAACCAACACTAGATAAGAACAAGATTACTATTTAAAGCCAAAAAATTGTAAAAAGAGGATGAAGATGAAATTTTAAACTCCTAAGTGAACTGTGCCAGTTCTTGTGAAATTGAAAATTTCTGTTAAAAAATTACAATCTTTAATTATAAATGTCATTTTTGGAAATTTTGCACTACGATTTTATAAAATAGTAAGCGGTACATTAAGTTTTCCACACACATAGCACTGCTTTAAAAGATTTCAATACAACACTTTAAACAATGTAACAATCTTAAGAAATCATCTTCTTTATTTCAAAAATACGACAACACAAAAGATAGAAAATCAAAAGCTTAACAATTAATATGAATAACGTCCAAACTTCGAAGTACCAATTTATTAGATTCTGATACAAAATTTCCAAAAAAATTTTCGAAATTTTGTTTTGATAACAAACTTGGCGGAAGGTTTTTTATTTGACTCTATTGCAGGATCGTGAAAAAAGCTACTTGAATCGTCAAAATATCAAGATTTATATGAAAAACTTTTCCAAAGGAGCTTTCATTATTTTTATTTCGATGGACTTTTCTTATTTGAAATAATTTCAATGAAAAAAAAATGTATATTTAAAATAAAAATAACGCTCTCGATGTACAATTTTGAGACTTTTATAAGCAGTTTTGTCCAATATTAAAGTTCTCGTCGTATTCTGGCAAGCTGGTTTAAAGCATCAATTTATCTTAGGTATTGAGAAGTATATCAAAACTATCACAATTGAAATCAAGCTAATACCGCGTGTTTCACTTAAATGTTACTAGCTCTAATGGAAACACCAATTATTTGAGGAGCGATTTGAAACATATTTTAAGGATTTATAGGAGGGTCCTTGGAAATCATTTTACTAAAAGTTGAACCCCGTAGATCATTGGAAAGTTGGCCAAAAAACGCTCGTTTTAGAAAAGACTGCGATTTTTGACATCGAGATAAACACGTCAAATGACTCAGGGATACTCGGCACATAATTTTTCCATTTTTCTCCAGTTTTTCTGGAAAAAAACACGAAGTATTCCTACCCGTTCTAGAATAAAATGGAGAGGAACGGATAAAATGAATCTTAGGAGCATATTTGAGTCATTCTGAATCATGTGTGTAACTGTTTGAAAAGTTACAACTTCGTTAGAAACGATCGTTATTGACCAACTTGCCGATGAGCTCCAGGGGTTCCCTCTAATCCTTAAAATATTTTCCAAATCAGTAGTCAAATAGTAGGTGTTGCTATAAAAACAAGGAACATTTAAGTGAAACTCGCGGTAGCGGCGAAATAATTTTTATTTGTACCAAAATTGATTACATTCTGGTATGAGGTTCAACTTTGTAAATGAAAACAAATATCGAATAGTATTAACAATGATAGAGATTAAAGGTTCATAAAATAATTATAATCCAGTTTATATATGCAATAAAAATGAGTCGCCATTGTTTAAAAGCTTATAGTAGTTAAAATTACCCGTCATAAAATCCAACTTGTTTGCAGATAAAACAGTACTGGTATTATTATTGACGTATTTTAATGTACAATAATGGGTTGGAATGGATCTTTGGTGGAGCGTGAGTTGAAAATAAAGTCATATACTTATCGATATACGATCTGTTTAGATAAATTCGCATTAAATATCGATAAAATTTAGATACGTAAACGGTTTTAGCGAATTAACAGTTAGAGAGGTGTCTATAAATTTTACATTACCAACTCATTTGTGCAATAATCACCGAAACGGGAAACGTAATATCGTTCATAAATTTAATATTTCTTTTTAATGCTATAGTCGTTCTACTGGCAAACACATGTTCACCACAATTTCACTAAATCCACGTAAAATTGTAGGTAGAAATCAATGTTACCGTCAACGCCCGTTTGCAAGTCTCTTTGATGTTCAACCAATATTTCTCTCTAATGTCACATGTACTCAAGTACAGGAAATTTCTCATAAAAGTTTAATTTTCGCGACTGTATGTATTGATAAATTTCGAACAAACATTGATGTTAAGCTCAACATTTATTATTACCTAAAATTCACAATTTTTCTATTTTAATTCCTTTTATATTTATTGCCATTACTTAGACTTTTTTTCTTTTCAGTAAATACAGTTGAATTTCCGCTTTATCATTAAAATTCACCCTCAGTTGATCCATACAGATCAAGCCAAGCATTTAAATTCGTACAAAAAAGACTTGGAATAAAATCGAAATTCTTATAAATTTAATAATAAGAACGTGGGGTCTTTGAATATACCTATCTATGTATACAATATTAGAATTATGAAATATAATTCCGTGGAGCATGTTCCTCTTCGATCTGTATGCTCGATTTTTACCTTTAATCAAATATCTCTCAAGAGTGAGAAAAAGAATGAGTTCTGTTATTGTTATTACTTGGAATCAATTTTGTTGAAATTTGGACATTCTGTTTTAAAGCTTCATTTCCGTCAAAACAATAACTGTCAACATTGACCACAATAGCTTTTGATTATCAATTTAGATCAATATAACCCTTTAACTTATACATAGCTGACACCCATCAGTTAGGTAGTTGCACCGATTTTAAAGTCCATTGTTAATACAACCATGTTCTATTGTATGTTGTATTGAATGTACATTCCGGTGTCTATTTTGATTACAACACACAAATGATGGGCGAACATAGATAGAGTGAACGTCAGCGTCATCTCCAACATACTAACCACAAACCCATCCAACTCATCCATTATCTATCGCTATTCAATGCGAGCAAAAGAGATAGTTTACCATCCATCGAATAAACATTATACGGTTGCCAAATATACGTATGCACTCAACCAAATGACGCCTGAATTATTAAAAAAAGTCCACATGTGCAGCCGACCGGACCTTTTGTTGTATGTTGAAAGATTTCATTCGTATTTGGAAAATATTGAAACTGGCTTCAAGGTAAACCCGATATTTATACTCCGATAACCACCACAATCGATATTGTATCGTTTTTTATTGGTATTTCAAAACGAAAATACCACTCACGTTTTTTCCATCATTAAGCCATGTAATTTTCTAAAACAACTTCGTTAACAGCTGTACTAACACTAAAGAGTAAATGAACACCGAAAGAAACAATTCGTGAAAAAGGTGCTAGTTTTGATTCAACACAATTCTTACAATTTTCAATCTGGGCTCTGTATTCAGATGGGAACTGTTCTAGAATACACAAAGATTATTCCTTTCCGCTCCGTTTTGTTGCGCCCTTCTAGTAAGTATTATTAGATCTCCCGATCAAATTATAAATTACCGAAATAATCGTATAGTGTTGAAGCTTTTAAGAGTTTAACATAAATGATACCATTATAAAGTTACGACAAAATTGCATTATAAGTAGCAAACTACAACATATCTACAACAAATTTCATATGTCAACTATATGAAAACTTTAACTTTATATGAACAGTAATTAGCGAATAATCGATAGTATACGAGCTTTCTAATTTCAGCGTAGAGCTGGAAGAAAAATACAACTTGTTGGATTTTGTCTAAATTCAACCCTCTCAATTACGAAATAAGTTTTGATCGCATTAAATCCATCACAATTATTTAATTTATACTAGTAAACTGAAACTTTGGGATTTCGTTACAAACTATTATTTGTATTTTACAGGTGCGTTATTACGATTACAATAGAAACCTGCCAAGTTAATTAAGGCGAGTAGATATATTAAATTTCAACTATGTTTGTTTTAATATTGAAAAATACATAAATTAATCTAACCAACTCAAATTTCTATATATTTATTAAAAATATTCATTTCATTCAAATTAGCTAATTTATTGTAACTCAAAATTAACATTTAATTTATTTGTATTGTTTTAACAATATCCCGCATGTTTCACCTAAATAATCCTATCCTTTATTATGAGCTGAGTCTTATCCTTTATTAGGATCAAAACAATATTTTACTACAGAACGGTTCGTGTAAATCATTTTACCAAAGTTTGAGCCCTGTAGCTCATCGAGAAATTTGTTAAAATTAACTTACAATGCCTCAAGATAAACTTTTTCCATATTTCTCCATTGCATTCTAAAATAAACTCCAAGCATTCTTTCCCATTCTAAATAATATGGAAAAAATCGACCTGTGAGTCATTCTGAGTCATTTTATGTGTACACAACATCATCAGAAACAACTATTTTGACCAACTTCTCAAGCTAAAAAGTTTCTAAAATGATCTCCTAGAAATCCCTTTTCAAATAGGAGTTATTACAAGAGTCAGGACTATTTAGGTGAAACAGGCGATATATTGAGTAGAGTTTTCGTTTTATTCCGAATGGAACTTTCTAAATTCTCCCCTACATGGCATCAAGGATACGACGCTCTGTCACACGGTGGAATTAAATTAGTTTAACACAGGTGAGCGTAAAAGCAACGACCACTTCAACCCATCCTTAATCACAAACCAATTACATTTAAGACTTATGTTGTTGTATTCTCACATACAATTTGCTTATTATCTAACTAGAATCGAAAGGATTAACAAACTATTCGTGTTATTAATAATCTCAATGTTATTATAGAGAAATCATATTGTGATTAATTTGGAACTGAATCAAATTATACACTTTTTTTATTTCATTTTGCTTTTCGATAGTTTCAATTACCGCTTGAGAGATTTTCAAGTTGAGTGAATCCGAAACGAACGCATCGTTTGTAAAATGACCGTAAGTAAAATCACGTACAAAGTTTATCTGTTGAATTACAACTACAAAATTACTTCTTTTAAAAATCTTTTATTATAATTTGCAAGATTCGTAATAATTTTGATAAAAATTTATAAATTTTTATCACAATTTTAAGATTCTCTGTTTTTTTACTGTACGAGGTGAGAAAGTTCAGCAAATTGAACACAAAAAAGTAATTACTTTAAAGGTGATTCGTTTGTTTTTATATACCTCTGAACGGTTTATTAGGTGTTAAAATTTTCAAAATGGCTTTCACTAATTAAATTCAGTGATCTCCAACATGGTACTAGGAAGTGTGAAAACCGTATACGAATATAACAAAACTACGGACAACTCAAATGGTCATATCAATAAAGTTGTCCGCTATTATTCAGAAGTCGAGTGTATAATCGTGAACAAATAGAAAGGATATACTTACAAAAAAAGAATCGTGTATATTGTTGGGACGATAATGTGAATACCAATGTCCACTTTATTCAAATACATTTAATGGACGATTTGAAATATGGACAAATAGAAAAAACGCGTATTGATCGAAGAAAACCTTTCTATGTCTTAAGAAAATAGATATAACGGACTCTAGTAAAAGTAGAGCTTTTTGGTATTCTAATAACGAATCTTAAATAAAGAATTCTGGCGAACACGCTGAAAAATTGTAAGAAAAGGTCAAGATGACCGGAGGCCATTAAAGGAAACTTCTAAACTAGATTTCAAGTTCGTTGCTTAAAAATTACATTTTTTCAAGAAATGGAAAGCTTCTTATCATTGGAAGTTTTAATTCTGCAATATTTGTAAAATTAAACGTTTAGGTAAAGTTGCAAGATGAAAACGATTAATGACAACATAAAATGTCTTACCATTAATTTAATTCTACCTATTTTCAACCGAAAATCGATTCTCCCGTTAGTTTCCTATTGTTATAATTGATTATCAAGAAGGGCGCAGTATAAATTCAAGAGTTATTGGAGCCGCATGGAGAAAACTTCAAAATATTAAATTATAAATGCAAAACAATGACGACTGCAAATTTAATCAATTTCAAATAGAATTTACAATGTAAACTAGACTTCACGACATTGTGGTTCTAAATTATGAGGTTTTTTTGAATAATTTTCCTGTCGAATTGTCAAAAGGATATTTAGACACTTCTAATCAATTTGAAACTCAAATATTCGATTTTTAGTCCAAAACTTAAAACATTTTGGTTCCAAATCATTAGTTTTTTAAGGCAGGCTTCAAGAATTAGGAGTTACTTGCCAAATTTTGCTGCTGGCTATTGGCAAAATTGTTCAATTTTTATTAATTTTCACTGATAATTCTAGTCTTTTAGTACAAATTTTGATAGGAATCCGTTTTCGACTAAATTTACTATAGAATTATAAGCAAATGTGGTGCATTTTGGAGGCAAGTTTCATCTTTCATTCCACAGATTTTCAATCTAAATCACCAATTTTAGCAAATTTTGCTTCTAAATGCAAGGATGCTTTTGAGTGTAGTGCTCAATTCCAAGACTAGATTTGTAAAGAAATCATGAGGTTTTTTTATTGAAGTGTCAATAGAATCTTAGATTTTCTAATCTAGCAAATAGTTTTTAGCAAATTTTCCTAGTAAATCGTAAAAATGAAACAAATTACTATTACAATACGAACCAGATGTTAATTTAGCTTTTACTATCGAAAATTTTACGTTACTCCTTTTAATTTTGCCAAACTTGAGGAGAGCCAACCAGTAATCGCCGAATTTGTATCAAAATAAATCATACTCTAGTACATTTGATGGTTATCTGTAATAAATCTAGAAAGTTGTTTTTTCGATCGGAATAAGTTTCAACGCAAAGTTCAATCGAAATGATAAACAATTTTTTTCCTTGCAGTTTTCTTATGTTTGAACTAATACTTTGATTAAATTTGAAGATATCCAGTTCGCATAAGAAATGTATAGACTTTAATGCATTTAAATTACAAATTTAATATTACAACGAGAAATTCAACTATATTTACTAGGACAAATTTGAAGAATTCAACATCCAGTTTGGGGAGTTAATTCGTTTTTTTTCAACACTTGAAAATATGTATGGTGTAAAATTATTGGCCTCATTGTTTGCAATTTAATCAACTATGTTATTGGTCTAAAATAAAATTGAGTTATTGTGATAATATAGTTCTTCTTGATATTGTAGTTTCGATCGTTCCCAATTCATATCACAGATTGCATTCGGTTATAATGATTAAATTCAGTGAGATGATTAGAAATGAAAATTTTACGAAATCTAATTAAACCACAGTGAATAGTTTGTGGTCGACCACGTACTAAGCATTATTAGACGTTTATATGGAAACAACCAAATATTGGTCTATCTCTGTACTACAATTGTTAGTAATTTATTATCACAATTCGATCGTAATTGTCAACATTTCGACCGCTATTCATTTAAAATTAAATCAAATCCAGCAATATAGCTTATAGTATTATAATACAAATGTTTGTTTAATTTAGTAAATCAATTTGACTGTAGTTTGGTAGGTGTCAATCCAGAACAGCAATACACTAGAAAACCGAATTTCTCCTATTCAATTCGATATGCTCCAATGAATTTTTGAGTTTGAATTAGATCGATTTACCGGAATACGAAGTTGATTTCAACAATTGTGTGACAATTTTAAAATCCACTTGCCCTACATGCCAGTCTATTTGTTTATTTGTCACTTGGTTGTTTTTTTTCCCGTATATTCCCATATACTAAAAGGACATACGAAAAAATCCGTTTCCACATCACGTCCACGTAACCAACACGTGTCTATAACATGTATAGGTGTATAGAAGAGTGAGTACGAGCTTGAATTTAACGTGGATCATTTCCTGTGTCTGCTATTAATCATCACCTTGAAGGGTTATTTTGTACGTGGTTTAAATAAACAACCTAAAGATGGTAAACGTGACGATCTCTATTGATAAATTCATCGTGCCAGATAAGGCACATAAGAAAATCCAATTAGAAATTGTATAGAACTAATAAAAATTTCTGTTACGTTTCAGTATTTTGTAGGAATTCTTTTACATGGAATTCAAGATAATTTAATAACCCTAGAAGAGGAAAATTGAATTAATAACCGACCATAAACAATCGTCATTACTTTGTTTCTAATTTACGTTTCACAATACACCGAAATGACTATTCATCAATCCTACATTCAATGCAGCAATTCAATTATTATCCACAATGTTGCTGAAATTTTTAGTCTACTCTCATAAACCATAATGATAACCAACTAAACTCAAAATCATTATTTATAAAGATTAAATACAATACACAAAAAGAAGCTTTTGAAAATTTAAACTGAATTAGAAGAATGCCAAAAATTTTTGTTTCTGTCCAAATACCTGACTTTATTAATAATTAACTGAGAAGGAAACCGACCCAGTTTCTCTAACCGTCGTTGTGCCCTTCTAAATTTAAGTCATGCATAATTTTCACCTGCAAAAAGCGAATAAATTTCCCTACAAAATTGAACTCTCAAATGAGATTTTCTACAATTACCGAAAAAGTATAATGAGCTAAGTGAACTCTATTAATTTTGTAAGAGTTAATTATTCCTCTCTGTATGAGAATGTTTAGCGTGATTTGGTGAGAAAAGTTCCAAAATTTTCGGTATTTTTTCAAACAATTATAGAAGAATTATTAGTACGGTTTAATTAGCGGGTTATTCCGTGTAAAATATGATGCTGGTGAAAGAGATTTATTTTATAAAGCAACATCTCCTGGGATAAGCGAATGTAAAACTAAAGAAAAGACAGTAATCGTACAATCAAACCGTATTATTTAACTTTATCTTCAAATTATAAACGCTTGTAATAAATAACTGTTTCGATGGCATGCAATTTTCTCCTTTCGAAATTACGTTAATTGTCAATTTTCAGTTATTTTCCGATAATTCTCATACGAGCTAAGTTAACATTAAAACTTTTAGTTTAAAGTTAAATTTAATATTATGTTATGACAGGAAAAATATGCGTACATTCATTTTTATTTGTTTCAAGTTTTTGTTACAACTTTTTTCTTATCCCCAAGAGAGAGATTCGAAACTCCATAACTACGCTGATGGACTAGATGAAGACTTTATCATTGTACTGCCGAATAAATTCAGCAGATTTTTATTAGTCGACTTGTACTTTTTGAGTTATGTTTCCAAAGAGAAAAAAATAATAAACTGTATAAACTTTACCAAACAATCCCAGCATTAGTTACAATATTGACGAATCTTCACAAAATCCAAATTATTCCAATTTATTTTCGACTGAGCAAATAAGCGAGTCTTACATTTCTCATTTAAAGTAATTCCAAACACTTACAATCTAAAAGTCTAATGGAATTTATCGAATAGTTTGCACTACTTAACATTGGGTTAATCTCATCGATCGATTGCGTTAGTATAGTAATGCAAGCTGTATCTCTACTGACAACGGGAAATTCTAATTATGATAATAGTAAATATATTTAGAAATTACTGAAATTTATTAATATGTGTAAGGCTCCTACAAATTTCTTAAAGTTTTGCTGTTTAACCGACTTACTAGCTTTACTTTTCGAAGCAAGCGTAGAAAATTAGTGACTTTTCATTAGAGGTTCAAATAAAATTGTAAACCCTTAGGTAGAACACCTGATGTTAACCTAAACGATGTTCTTTTGGAGAAAACCGAGAATAGAGAGAAACTGGTAATTATGCCTACATAGAATATTGAATATGAATATTTCATGTCAGCAATATCAAGTCTTAGAAGCCTAATGAACTACACTATTCATTATTCTTGTAAATTCAATGAGAAAAGAATTACACTAAAATTAAATTAACATCGTTGCAATTTTCTAGGACGAAATAGATTCAATTAAGTTTAAGAAAATTTCATAAATTAAAGAAGCAATCTTCAATCTCAAAGAATATTTCCAGAGATTCGCACTAAAGCCCCGACATTGTTTTCATTAAAACAATTCAAATGCTTCCATGCAATTGAACTTGAATTCTCTTACTATAAGGGCCATCTAGTTTTTATTCTTTCCTAAATTATTTCATAGTAAAATTGATCCTCTTTGTATTTATTCTTTCAACAATTTTTCAAACTATAAACAATTCGAAGGAGTGAATCGAGCGGAACGAATGTTTTCGGTTTAATGTAAAATTCTATCTATATTTGTGCCATTTTATTTACATTAATTACCCTGATGGTTGGCGCAACGTATCTAGATGATACAGTGTTTTTTCTATTACGCCAGTTCTTGTTTGAAGTGATAATTATTTTAATCATGTTACGTGCACGACGTGTCTAAATAACTCTTTTCGCTCTTTACATTTCTCTATCTATCTCTATCTAGTTCAAGTGTATTTAATTTACATTGTTTGTGTATGGTAATGGATGACATTTTAATTGGACTCGGATGTTTTGTTTATCTTTTCATTACAGATTTATGTGACATGTTCCTTTTTTTTTTCATTTGTGATTATCAGTCGTATAGCGATTGCATAATTCAAAATACACATCATCTAGCCAAAATCAATATAGATTAGCCAATAAACGTCCATTTAGATTACTAAATTAAAGATTGTTTATTGTGGCGCATCCACCAATTTTAACGTCAAAGTCTTATAGTGAGATTTACGTTTAAAATTCGACAACAGATTTTGAAATTATAAATAATTTCAACTAGCTTTATGATTTCAAGTTGAAAATGGAAATAAATTGTGAAATTATCTAAACTTTCAAACATACTTGTAATGAAGAGTCGACAATTCAACACTTTGTGGAATTACTCAAAATATTTGTAAAACCAACTTTCTGGGTAAATAACAAATGTTGTTTTGACAGAGGACATTGGCCTAGCTAGTTTTCAGTATTCAGTCGATTCCATCCCAAATAAAAGACCGCAATGTTTTGATGTGGACGATATTTTGTGATACGAGCATTAAGCTAGCAATTTTATTGTGGACAAGACGATATGGACGAATAGATATGGTGAATGAGAGTCATATTTTATAGTTGCATTGCAAACTATAAAGAGACGATACTGGCATTTCATTGTTGGAAAATTGTGGAGGTTGTGCTGTATAATCCGTAGATATTTTCCTAGTTTTTCGTAGTTTTGTATTATCGTTAGTTAATAAATTATGGTAGAGATTTTTTATTTAATAATCACACGACTCTTCAGAATTGCTGTTTACACAGAATAAAGAGCAAGGAAATACTGCGGAGAATTCTGAGATTAGATTGTTGCTATTATTTGAGATAAAGGAAAAACAATAACTAAACCTTGTAGGTTGTTAATTGGAATTTTCCTAGTTGTTTTATGGAAGAATATGCAAAAAAAAATGAGACACGGAACACAAACAACATCCAGTAATGATTTGAAGCTCTAAAAGGAATAAATCTTCCTACTTCAGTATGTTGCTTTCTTTCAAGTATACCACCTTGTATTTATCTGTTGCCCTCAAAGGAATAAAACTCAAGTATTTTCAATATCAACGGATGATGTTTTGTTGAAAAATACAGCATACATTGCACAGTTTAAGAACGATGAATTAAAATTAGCTGTCTGTTTATATTTAGAAAATGCTAAAGAAAAATACAAATTATAAAAGAATCGCTTTTCTATATTCTGGATATTTAAAAGAGTATGAAAAGAGGGTTAATCTTTTGAAACATCCTTTAGGCGTAGTTGATATTTCAACAGTAATGGTTAAAAGGCTTTGAAATAGACGCTTCGACCATTAGAAATATTATTATAATCGTACTGTAACTGTTTTTGAAATGTTACAACTGTATTCAATCAAATGTCGACCGATGTTTTAAAATTAAATTTTACAAATAAAACGCTGAAGACTGCTACAAAGCCGACTTGTTAAACGACAAGTTGAGCTTATTTGTGGTCTTTTTGTACACTTTTCAACCGAGTAGTTTAAATTAATCAAAAACTTTCTATATTCTCTTGTCATAAAGTTATCAGTCTTGTAAATGTCGGATTTAGGCTTGTTGATCCAGGTTCATTCACAAACTTGATGCTTTAATAAGTTCAACATGTGTCAGTTTGGCAATATTGAAATGTATCAGATAAGCTGACGATAGATGTACGAGAGAATGATGATTCATCATATTTGATTCATTTTCTAACTTGTAAAATCCAATGCGATTATAATTTTCAAAGTTCGTCATTGATAATCTATTACAACAAAGCTCAATAAGTTCGATTTTGAAATGAATTAAATTAGCGAGAAATTAGGATATTTTTAAGCTTTAATGGCATTTTTTTATCGAACGAAAGCTTTTAATAATCATCCGACAGTATTAATTTGATCAATTAAATCAATTAGATTCTACGTTTTTGTACGTTTCCAAATTTTATCATTTTCAATTGATATTTTATATAAATTTCACTGACAGCAAAACTTCAATTTTTAACTATACAATTTATAATAGAACATTTTAGTTGATTACAGATTTTAGCTAATTACTTTGTGATTTACGATGTGATATATAAACCAGTTGTTCTTGTACCAGAAAATAACACCTTCACTAATAAATTGTCTTATTTAGCTACAAAACCACCTACTAAACTATTACACGGACTAACTCACCACTTTTCCAGAAGCACAACTTTAAAGTACAATCAACTTTACCGTTATCTTTATTATTGATTAACACAAAGTTGCCAATGTAATGGTGGGCGATAATTGAAATTTATTGTGTACTATCAATAAATGTATCCGTTTAGATGACAAATTTGTCTGATATTACTACAACATTTCCAATTTAGAACGGTGATAATTATTTAATAATTCAAAAGATATTGATGATAATAAATAGAACCACTAGAGATCAATTTGACTTTCAGTTGTCGATCGATATTCTCACTTATATTAGTGTTGAAATATTTTTAAAATTTCTTGATAAGGTTTATTACGGCTTTATTATTCTGTCAAAGAATGTCATTTAAATAGACCTTTGATGTCTATTAACAAAGGAAAAATTCATTGCATTAAAAAGGCGTGTTTATTATAAAATAAATATCGATCCGTATTTGTTATTATTATAGAAAAATGATGACCAAAAGATAACCAAATTTCCGGATAATATCCAACTAATAAACATTATCTATTTCTTTCACAAAATAAACTGTTATTATTTGTAATTTATCAGATCGGTTCATATATTTGATTGCTGTTCTATAAATATTTCCATTGAAATTATCCGTATTGATCTACCTGATATAACGAGAAAATTATAATTTCTCTATACTATCCGTATTTATTCTCTTACAAATAACCAGTAGAATTATTTTGAATTATTGGTTTAGTGTTAAAGATAAAAATAATAGACATTTTTCGCTAACAGTCATAAATTTAAACATTTTCTCTCTCATCGTGCCATAAAGTTAAACGGTGAGACTGTAGATGTTAGATTGATCTCTTAAAAATTTAACCATTTGTAGAATGATTGGGGAAATCGTTTAATTTGTTCACTAGTTGGATTTTCGACAAACAACTCAATTACAAATACTGACCTATTCAATTATAAACTTCTTTTTTGCACTTTCGGGACTAAAGTGAGATTTTAGTCCCTCAAAACAGGGACTAAAGTACTTCATTATATCCCTAGGGATATAATGAAAAATAAATAATTGTTTCCATGACAACAAAAGTCTAAGAAATGTCAAATTTTATTAAAAAAATTTGATTTTGATTTCCAATAAAAAATACTAACAAAGAACCTTCATTAACTTCTGCTTTTTTCTCGTGGCAACAAGTCATGAATATTTTACACTATTTTTCGTATAATTTTCTTGATTTTGAAGGCAAAATACTTATTTTTAAATTGGAATTTTCAGGCATTGCTTTTCTATAATGACGATTTGACTAATCTTGTTTATTGATGCAGTAACCATGGTAAATTAGCATAGCAGGCCATAATAAAAATGGTAATAGATATTTCCAAATCTTTAATTTTATTACTTTATGGCTTTAAACATTTCCGAAAGTGCAAAAAATATCGTATATACCTCGGGACTAAAGTGCTTTCTTTCGTCCCTCGAGTGGTTATTGCCCTCGGGACTTACGTCCCTCGGGCAATAAACTTCCACTCTCGGGACGAAATGACGCGCTTTAGCCCCTTGGTATATAATATACTATTACTTCCCTACAATAATTTTGATTATTTAGTCAAACTATTCAAGATTACCACTCTATTAAATATTTGACATTAAATTCAACGTAATACAAACCTATCGATTGAGTTACAAATTTTATTAGTGTTCCATAAGATTATGGTTATGTAAATTGAACAGTACCGCATTACAGTATCACAAATCTACCATAAATTGAGCGTGTTTTAATCCGTATAAGTAACCGCAATAAAAAACGATTCAAATCGAAATTAATTTAATTTGAAATGTGGTAATAGCGGCAATTAGTACTATAATGAGGTGTCCAACGATCGTGTTTAAGAAATGGGTGGATTAAATATGGGGAGAAAAAATGCGATTTTACTGTATAGATAAACATGCGTGCAAAACTATCAAGAGGTCAAATATTGCAGCGAATCTGGCATGTTTCTCGTAAAATTATCGTTCGATTTACATGCACGAGTTATCATTAGTGACGTCAGAGGCTTCATCAAAATTAATCAATAATTGAACCGGTAAACTCTAATCAAGATACGTTCATTAAAATTTTATAAAAATTAACTGGCAATCTATCAAATAATCTTCTTCAATTAAATTATCGGCTTGAATTTGTAGTGTTTGTGCCGGTTTATTAAGAGAGACGTCAACAATTCTATTACAAACGAAATTATAAACTGTATGTAGAGAATGTAATTAGATAAAATACGGCCAAGCTAACCAAATAAGATTATGCCGTCCCTTGGTGGGACTTTTCACACCAACTAAAGATAACATGTAACTTGCCTTGTTCAAATTCCTAATACTCCTTGTTATTGTTTTAATTCTGCCAAGTTTCCGAAAATAGACAGCTGTCTTAAGATTTCAACTACAATTTCTTTCCATTGTATCTATTTAAAGATCTGAATTTATCATCATCATCATTGACGACAGACGAACGTTACAATTTCTATTTTATACTGATCCGGTGGTTTAATTGACAAATCGACCACTTGAAGTAACGCCCACCATTATTTTAGTAGCACAGACAATATAACGGCACTTTAATTTTTTCCCTACTGTGCTGGAAAACTGAACAATATCAAGTAAGTAGCACTGGAGGAAATTGATGATGGAAAAGAATATCCGTCTCTGTTTTAAATGGTGGAGAATTTTAATTTGTCAAACAGACAAGTCAAGTTGATTTTTTTTCCAGTTGTATTACGTTCACTCTTCTCAAATATAAATCCTAGTTGAGACGTTCAAGATTGAATGATAATGGCGAGTGAGTCTTTATATCCGTAAATCCATAGAAAGTTTCATCAAACTGAGCGAATGATTGGTGTAACTGAACCGAATCTGTAATGATGTCTCTTTTGCGGCCAAAGAGATTCCAACTGGCTTGGATCACGTCTCGAACAGATATGATTCAATTGTTGGGATAATAGGGTATTCGGTATAAGAAAAAAGATTTTAATGGAACACTGATGTCTAATGAAATTAATCGCCCAAATGCTAAAAGTATTGGGGAATATTAATTAATATAAATTCTCATCTATATAAAATATAAAAAAACATGATGTATTATCGAAGGGGGAAGAAAACGTTAATGTTATCAGTTATGATCCTGGAAACATGTTTATTTTAAATTGAGTTTTCCAAGAAGAAAAACAACTAAATTAACTTGATTTTGTTTTCTACCACTATATCACAACATCCAAGATTTGTTCCAAATTACCTTCTTTCTAAAAATTGGAAGAATTCAATTCAATCGTATTTGGAAATACTCCAATAATTTCGATGGAATAACTACAATTTAATCAAAAAATATCTGATCGACTTACGCATTATTTTACGATAAGAAAAACGGAAATATTTGCTTTAGGCAATAGGATAAAACCGAATGATATCGACATCAAGAATTACAATCGACAGAAATATTGTTTCTATTATTTATTATTGCCAATAGAAAAATAAAAGTACGAGCTAAAAATATGGCATTTGTTTTAATCAGTTATAGCAAGTATTGAAGTGTATCGTTTTGTATATTGGAAAACCTAGAAAGTTCCATCACAAGTTATCTTCAACCAAAATGGAAATGTCATGATAAATTATGTTGTTTGTTCGGTCAAAACAAATTTAGTAACATCTACAAGAAGAAAAAATTGCTATTTTTTTGAATAGATTGTCTGCAAAAGAAAATAGGCCGTATTTATCTTGTACGGAACATGAGGGAATTTAGAATTTAAAACACAAAATTGATAAAGTTTTTGCCAAGTTAGCAACTACAAGTAGTATGGAATTGCATCAAAAATGAATTCATCACGTCATGCTTGTAAATATTTGTAATCTACAAAGGATGAATCAACGATGCAAACGAAGCAGAAATAGAAGCGTATCGTCAAAGAAGGGGTGTCGTTTGAGTTTGTTTCAAAAAAAGCCGTCGAGACGCCAATGTAGACGGAAAAGTCTTTATAGTTTATCGGAAAAATTCGATGATTCTCCCTATTTTGAAGCAAACTTTATAGAAACTCACCTGTACTTGTGGCGGCACACAACAAACACAGACTAAATATACTAATTATCGCCATAATTTTCTTGTATTTTTTTTAGTTAGATTATTCTTCAAATAATTGATGTAGAAAATTTGAACTAAACTAAGAAAAATTCGGTAGTTTCATCACTGTTTCAAAAATTGAACACTCTCACATCGCTTACTGAACATCACTTTCTCAAAGTTTTATAAGTTGATAATAGTGTGCAAATAGTTTATTAACTTTATTATTGTGTTGTTTTTCTTTAAGATTAAATTTATGGAAATTTTCTTACATTGTTATTGTTTTATGCGTGAATTTTGAATGTGTCGCCGTAAGAGAACAGGATCAGCGATAGAATAGGGTGCACATTGTGGAACGCGACAGGTATCCTGGAGTAGTGCGGGAATCCTGCAAACTGAGTGGAACGCCACCCTGCTATTGACGGAGACCCCCTGAAACATGTTCTAGTATAGCACAGGCGCGCCGTCACCAATCTATAACACCACCACACAACCACCCCAAAGAAGAAATTCCCAACTTGTAATTTGTACATGCCGTTTTATAATTTATAGAAACGTTTAACCAATCCACCTGAAAGCAGTCGACAAATAGGAAAAAAGTGGTAAACCTAAATATCTCACCACCTGAGTTACAACAACATTGGGATTGCATAATTATTTATCGGTAATAGAATTTACCCCAAAACACACCGAATGATTATAGAATCAATTCAGATTTTCGTCTCGTTTATTTCGTATAATTCTAAATTGTTTTTTTGTAATTGAATTCTGATTTTTTTCGTAATAACAGAAAAGATTATCAAAGAAAACATAAAAAACCGGTAAATATTCCGATCTGAAATGGAATGGCTTTGAGATTCTCGACTCTTTTATTCTATAAAAACAGAAACCTAAATTTATACGTATGTATTTATATTTCCTCGTTTTAGCAATATTTCATGCGATAATATTACAAGATAAAAACAGAATACTTTTGTTATCAATAGAAAATAAAGCTGCTTCGATTGGCAAAAAATCTCCCCAAATGACCGTAATGATGTCAACTAAAGACTGATCTCTTTAATCAGTTGTTGAATTACGATTGGTATCCCCTAAAGACTGGTTTATTTCCCTTGTAGTATCACCTATGAAAATAGCAGCCCTGCTCAAAAATCAACAGATTACATCGAGTTACAGCCACTGGCAATACATTTAAGGCTTATTTATGGTAGAAAACTCGCCCTCTTCTTTTTTATATTTGTCGATTTTTCACTATAAACACAAACTTTGATTATTGATCGTCTAGTAAAGTCAATCGATTGCTTACCGACCATTTTATTTATGCGGTTGTTGTGGTGTGTTTATACGAAACCGTACTTGTAAAAGATAACCCTGTATATTTGCATATAATTTCAATGTTCTATATTGCCCTTAAAACTTTACCGCCTTAATAACAACCTCCAAATCACATTCGAAACTAGTAATCTGTTTAAATTCACCCATGTAATTGTATATTCTGTTAAGGTTGCATTTGAACATAAACACGACGAAAAGTTTAGTTTAATAATAATAAAATAGAGGGTTGAAATGTAATTGTAGATGGAGATACAAAAAGAGGGGTCATTTTGACTTTCGTCTTTTTTTCGCCAGTTTAGGGTGTAAAGCCTATTTGGGATGCAATTTAAGAAGATAGGTATAGTAAAAACAGAAAGTCTATTGGGAGAAATGCGGTCGTTGAGAATGGATGGGTGAGTTGTTATAGGACATCAACATATCTCATAGTGTTAACTGTAATCGAAACACAGAGTCGACCACTAAATTTAATCAAAAACCATTTGAAACACGCTGCAGCTTTTATTTTAAATTAGCAGAGAATCAATATCAATTAAGCATATCAAATAGAATTAAAGTGTAGTTTAATTTTCATTGATTAAAATGATGGATTGAACTCGTCTTAAATTGTCTGTTTCTAGATTATGTACCGACAAATTGCTAAACTAATTTTCAATTCATATTTTCATCTACCTTGAAGACAACCTCGTTTAATAAACAGACTGCAATACGTGGGTGTATATCTATACATATGTTATAAATGAAATGCAGTTGGAAATTTTCTAAAATTCACTTTTAACCTTATCAAATCACTTCCACACACAATCAAATGCATCCAACATGAAATTTCCATCCAATTTCCTTGGAAATTTATTTATTAATTTTCATTTAAACTCGTGTTAATTACCTACTAGATTGAAATATAATTCAACGATTTGAATTATATTGTCTGTACACAATTTGAAAACAAAGAAGAAGACAACAATGATAGTGTAGAAAAATAAAATCGATAAGGAATTGACTGTTGCCCGAAGGAAATTGTCCAGATGTCCACATGAATGTGACAACAAACTGGTTCGAGTCAACATTCTTTCTATTGACATCTTGTTCTTGAAAATCTATACAATAAAACTTATTCAATCATTAACAAGGTGCGTGCACGCAATCGAAAGTAATTTAATTTGATCAGTTAATGAAACTTTGCATTACTAGTTGTGATTAACTAATTAATAATACATGGAACTATATCTATGCTAGATAGAAATAGGAATAATTAACATCATTCTGCACGAATTCCACCGTCTATCTCGATCTTAAATCTAATCGATTTTATTCACAGTTCAATTATCATGCAATGTACATCGCATAAATATTAGTAAACATTTTAAAATAAACATGAGTGTATTCGGTGTCGTTCAAGTTTTCAAAAATTGTTAAGTTTTCAAATGAGCACAGAATCGAGTGTAACTCATTCACCTAACGTAACGAGTTCAACGTTCAATTAATTACGAGTGAATATCTTTCACCAACATCCCCATTGAATATAAACGATACAAGCAATGTGAAGATAAAGAGCACTTATAAAGGCGACTTCTATGCTTTACTAATTGTGTATGTTGAAACATAAAATGAACGTCTCCGTATTTCTTTTTGTTCTAGAAATATAATTTAAATAGAATTTTGTAAGGCGTAGTGCTTGTTTTCGCTTCGTTTCCTTAATTTGACTCTAATCAAACTCAATGTCCTTATGAAAACATATAAGAGGACGTCTCCCTTCTCTCATTTGTCACATTGAAGGATATATCTGCAATGCACCCGACAATACTGTCGAAATATATTCTAATAAATTTTCCACAGTCGAAATGTGATGTTCTATTTGGATTCTTATTAAAGCCTCATAAATCAATTAAACAAAATTAGTAACCGGATGTAAATTAGAAATAGTAAATAGCTTGGTATACAGTTCATTATCCTCACGGTTAGTGGGATAGTTTCAAGGGTGAGGCATAAAAGTCTTCTACTAATGGTCGGATAGCTAAACAAAGAAGGGGTTGATAATAGTTGTGTATCCTCAAGTCAGTCAAACAACCCTTTCTCTACAATAGTAGTAAAGAGTGAACCAAGTAAATGGTGCTTTATTATTGTGAAACTTTAAGATCGTCTCGTCTCTGTAATTTGATAGTTTAGTTCTTGTTATAAAGTTAACCGGTATGTCAACTTTACCACTAACAATAATAATTAATGGCCACAGTAGGATGTAGTGTGTTTGTATCATTTACCCAGATCCACTGTTAGTGTTACTCCAACTTTACCATATTATCAACATCTTAAATTGAGAGAAAGAGAAGGAGAGTAAGCGAAACGGGCAGGATTAAAATCTTACAGAATTTCAGTACTGTTACAGCCTGCTAATTATCACAATATTTTGTTAAATTTAATTACAGTCACAAGCTTTGATGTTTTTCTATTTGTGTTTGTTTTAAAACGATTGAAAAGAATTTAATTGGATCAAACATTCTACGTGTATTGACGTTGTCATTTTTATTTTAAAGAATACTTGTATAGAATGGGAATCAAATTAAAAAGGGTATTTATAAAAATTGTAGGCTGCAGGCGAAATTTTTGCCAAAACGAATATAATAAATTACTGTTATTGTTATAAAATTCCTATTTCTGTTTCTATTTAGTTTCTATTGTTATTGTAATAAGTTTTTATTACAAATGCAATAGTTATTTAAATAGAATAGTTGTTAGACAATATTGTCTAAGACAAAATTTAATATTGTGTAAACTTTCCCAGAAATATAACATCATAAAGTGTAACGTTACATGAAATATGTCAGATGCAATATGAAATATCCTTTTATAAATCTATCTGTATCACAAATAAGTTTCGATATAGTTTTTATGGTAAATCATTCAGACGTGAAACAGCTAGATGATATTCAATTTGAAATTATACTAACTCTATTCTTTAAATTACGATATTAATCCTTTTCTGTCTTGATTAATCCGAATTGTTGAAATTATCAATGCACTAAATAAACACATATATTTACAGTTTGGATATCAGAATGGCAAATCTTTTGTAAATCTTGGCACGTTTAGAGGACACGTAAAGAAACCCGGATATGTCAAGTTTATACTTGTGTATATAGAGAGTTTGAGAAAGCGACAGGAAGCCCACACATCCAACAAGTATCAACTATTTCACCCACCCGTATAGTTGCTACTGTAATATTATGAACTCAATCCGAAGCATCACTGTTGAAGTAATTTGATGCAAATCAACCTTGTACAATTTCAAACTCAACTTGAGTCTGTAACGGAAATTCAGTTGATTCACCATGAAGGTCCTCTACGAATCTGACAATTATTAAAATTCGAATAATTATCGTTTATTGTTCGATAAATGGTAAGAAATTTTGAAGATCTTCAACTTTTTCAATTTCTTTCGATTCGTTTAAAGTTAGAAACTTGTTCAAAACTATCCTGTGTTTATTAACCTACATACAACAATCGCCTGATTTCATTTAATCGGATTTAATAATTTTCCTCCACATTTATTAACGAAGGCATACAGGATATAATACCACAAGTACTTGACAAGACAGCGTGTAAGCACAACCCTTATTTAGAAATTTGCATTTGTAAATAGGAATATTCAAACAAATACTTCCGTATATTCAAATATAAGTCCATTTCGGCGACAATACAAATATTGCATTTAATTATAAAATTAATAAAATCAAAACTTCGTAGGTGTTTCATCAAAATTGACTATCAAGTAGATAAATCTATTCAACTACAATTCCACTCGAATTAGATTCTACCTGAATCAGGCCAATTACAATTCAACTACTTCAATTTTCAATCAATACTCAATGATGCCAAATACTGATCCATAATTTCTGATTCAATGCAAATAGAAATTTATCTATTCTATGAATCAATATTTGTATCATTTGTATTCAATTATAGGTTGGTACTTGAATTTTGTTCAGTGTTGTTAAACATTAATAGAGTGGTGGATGCGCCACGATAGCATCAATCAGCTTTAAGTTTAATCAAAACAATACCCGCACACATATAGCCAACGAATTGTTTGCTATTTATCGTGTGAAATAACAAAACAAGAATAAATGAAATGTTGCATTGATCGGGAATTTTTTTATCAATCAACGTTTTGGTAAAAGTTCAACTTCAAAACGAAATTATTTAAGACTAGATTGAAAAAGTGGATAACTAGAGAAGCTTGTTTGTTGTAAATTTGGATAGATGGTTATAGCTAAATTTGCTATCTTTACTAAAGCCATTCGTTGTTTTTGTGTATCTAACTGGATCAAGATTTTTTTCTCATTCTCATTGCGATTTGTCGTGATTAATAAGAAGCCGGCATTGGGGGTTTTTCAAGCTTTTTTTGTCGCCAAATTCATACAATGCATCTTCATTTAACAAGTTTGACATTTTGTCGATTTCGAATAGCAAACTAGCTATAACGATCGTAAATATATCAAAATAATACTTGTATTACTACTACTGATCTTGTTTAGTGATATAGAGGTCCCATAGTTCCGTATTTTCTAAGATCTAGTCAGTATAAATGTATAACAACATAACGGACTTGTATTTGGTTATATTGAAAAAGTTCAAGGAACAATTTTCGAGTTTCCTGAATTTCGTTACCATTTTCTAACATTATTTACTACGCTCTGTGCTTGGTCTTTCATGATGGAAGTTTACAAAAGTTTACAAGCTTATATTTTTCAGGGTGTTGATGATTAAAAAAATCACCACCCTCCAAATTAAATAATGTTTTATATAGTGGTATTTTTTAATGTAGCTTAGAATTTCGTGTCAGATGGGGTTAATATTTCTACCTAAAATAGGTTCCACGTGTAAATCAATTTTATTTGAATTACTGAATTATTGACGTCGTTTAAAAAGCTTAATTTATACACCGATGAACTCTAAAAAAACACAATAACAAAACTTTTTCCTAAGGAATATCGTCATCGTCGTTGTCGTCGTCTATTGAATTCAACTTTTTTACTATTCGAATATTCAAAGTTTCATTCAAACTAACTTTATAAAAAAGAAACAACTAAATCAACTATAATTTAACAACAGTTTAGATGTTTAAATGTAGATGAATAGTTACGAATCAATAAACTGAATCTTAGACTTGCGTTAAGTTTCAGAGATTTTAAGTTTATTATGAAAAATATTACTCGTTTTTCTCCAGGGATAAGTAAGTAATTAACTTTTCGCATGGTGATTTGAGTTTTTGTTTAACTCGGCGATAAAATCTCCCTTGTCGGACTAAGCCTGTTCATTCTTTTGCATTTGTTCTTCCATATTCATTTTCTTAAACCTAATTATTTAATGTTTAATGTTTTACTGCTGGGACAAAAATTAAAGCCAACATGAAAGCAGCGTTCAAGGTAAACCTAATTGAAGGTAAAGACATTAAAATCTCGGTTGTGTTGTGTGCATAGTTTTATAAATTGCCAAACTGCTCCGATGTTGTGGTTGTATTAAAGAAAATATTATTAAAAAAAAAATGTTGGTTTACCCCTACAACCGTCAACGGTAGGTATAGAATACGTTTTGTTTTCCGTCTACATGTTTTTATTTATTCTTGCCGCTTTTTAAGTTACCCTCAACTTCCCTATGTAGGTATGCTTTTATTAAAATCCTTCACCAAAATAAAAATAGAGATGTATTTGGTTGTCGGCATTAAATCCTACGATTGAATCAAAAACGTGCTCTCTAAAGAAATTAAAGGCCGAAAATAGAAGCCAAAAATGACACAATTACATCAGTGATGTTTCCTTAATTAAACCGACACCACTAACAATTACAGCGAATCCTAGTGAAGTCTCATAAGAGTACTTGAATAGATGGAAACAATTGGAAGAAGAAGGAAGAAAATTTACAACATCTACAAAATAATGAATAGGTTTTTCATTAATCGAGCAAATCCGTCTTTGTAGAATTATCTGTCAAAATTTGAATATTGTGGAAAAACGTTCACGATACAAATGCCAATTTAAACAAAATGAAAATCTTTAGAAAGTTTGAAATTAGTCGAGTTAAGCTGTGGAAGTTGCTGCAAGTTTGATGGGTTGTTTGAGGGACAATGTTGAAGAAAAAAATCCAAATTGCTTGATTAGTATAACAACTTCAATATAGTAAACATCAAATATTTTCAAATTATATCCAAAAGATTTGAAAGTTACTTTTTTCATAAATCAAATAGTTTTTCCCCTCAAGAATAGTTTTACACAAAAAGAATTATTTAAACGTGCTCATTTATAACAAGGGATGGATTTGTTTGTTTCTTTTTTCTGTTGAGAATTGTAGTTCTTTTTTATGAAAGTCAGGGTTATTTAATATAAAATCAATACAGAGTGAGCTTGGTATTTTTAAAGATTCACTCAGATTACAAAAGCCAAAAAAATTAGAAAAAAAAACTAACCTGCTTTTCGTCAATCATAATCCTATTTTATCAACCAGATAATGTTTTTATCTTGTACTATTCTCCCAAAAGGTTCAGATTAACAATACAAGCTAACACGCAAATTCGCTTACAATTTCATTCAAATACATTCAACCCTTATTTCCTTCATAATAACCGAAATACGATAACCATCTCCGAAAATCTTCCATTCCATTTAAATATTAATTACTCAATTTGTTATCGGATTCTTGCGATTTATAGATGCAAATGGCTTAAATTAGATAATCTATTCTTAATGTATTAAAACGTACCAACTGATAATGGTATCTTTATGGATATTCGATATTTATGAGTTTGATAAGAGCCGAAAAAAAAACATATTACGTATCGATTGAGTTCTGATGATGGGTCTATCAAGGGAGCAATTATGAAATCTCAAAGGAAATTACAAACTGTATGAAAGTACAACATTCGGACAAGCCGTTTCGGTGTCAAAATGGATTATCGACAAACGTTTCTTTTTTTCGACGACAACTTTAATTTCAAATAACAATACCTTGACATCTAACGTCTGGATCTTCTGAAAATGATGTATACAGACAATTCAATATACAATGTTTTTTTTTGTATTTTGACTAATATTGATTGCATACCTATACGTGGAAAGGATAAAGGATGAATCTTTGTTGAAGATTACAGGAAATTGACTGTAATGAATAGAATTGTAATATATTTCCAAAAAACGACGAGAATTAAATAAATGATGGGAAATTGACGCGTTTAGAATTCAAAAACAACACTTTGATTCAGTTTTTGTTGGTTTTGTGGAATATTGAAGTGTACTGAAAACGTTCTTTTTTGAAATGTAACACAATCTCATCCATCTCTCGTGTTATCTTGGAGACTTTTGACCTTTTAAGCTTACTATCATCCAAGAGTTTGGTGTTTTTGTTCTTGTAATATAAACTCATTGTCTTTATGTTGGTGTTTAATTTTCTTGAAAATTAGACGTTTTTCAAATAATAATAAAAGAAGTTTTATCACCTAATAATACTCAATGGATGTTGTTCAACATTCACTAATTAAACGGCAATAGAATAAAGAAATAGTGATGTGCTCCCTCAACAATACAACGCTTAATGAATTGTGTTTAGTAATAAATATAATGTTGGAATGATGTAGAATCCTAATAAACTGGTGAGAATAATTCAACGATCTCGTCTTATCATCATTTCTCTTGGTAATTATGTTAAATTTCTGTTGATGGTGTTGATTTAAAATAGACTAATGTGTCAATTAGTGATATAAGCATTTGCTTATCTATTTGTATAGTGGTAAAATAATCAAATATTTAACACATACTCTAGAATTAATTGTATGTAGGTATGGATAGGCACACAATAAATCGAATTTTATCGGTAATTAACAGAGCGTGTTCATATCGAATTATTACACCACAAACAGTGAACGTTCTATATACTTAAATTGAGTGGATTGCATGCACAGGTATGTACATCTATAACGTGTGATAAAGTATGGAAAAGCACTAGAAACATAATAGCTTCGAATACCATCAATCATTATTGTTGGTGTTTGATCATAGCTATTTAAAGGATTCACGCTAAGAATAACGTAATCCGTAATACAAAAGTGTACACGTGTATCGAACAGAATATGAATACGATTTAGGGTCAAATAAGAAAATATGATCAAAAGATTACTCACCAATTTCTGGACGTATTTCTTCACGTGGATGTTGAAAACTAACACTATTTTTAATTGGAAAATCATCTAAATTTGTTACCACTATAAAAATTTAAAGTGCCATTTTAGGTTAGCCAATATAATCTTCCAAAAATTACTAAATGAAAAAGCAGAATTTGGAAAATCGCGTATTTTCGCATATTTGTTTAAAAATTTTATAGTAAAGGCGTAAATTTATATTTTTAATTAAAAGCAGCGCAATATCGACAAAATATTCGAAAAATTTCACTAACACGCTAATCAGAGAGAATTGAAAAATTGAGGTTAAATTTTATGTAAACATTTGAACCTGACATGGTTGCCAATTAAATTTTTTGAAAGGCGCGCAATTCAAAATTTGCCCGATAATACTACAATTTCGTCTCGATTGCTTAGTTTAACTATAGAAACAAATCGATAGATGTATAAAAAAGCTTCGATATTCTATTCTATTCTATTTCTAGTCAATTTTTAACGTCTACAATAATTGTATTTTATTTTTCTTTATAGCTTTCTTAATCGATTACGTCTGTACAGGCGAATTTGAATTGTTCTTGCATCTCACAGTGTTACAAATTGTTAATTGTACATTGAAGCGTTTTTGTTCTATTTAAAAGACATGAAACTTGTTAATTGGCGAATAGAATCTTCAAACACACATGTTACAACAAAGTTGGTTAATCAACTAAGAATTAAGACAAGCGCAAAGTTTACAGTATGCAAAAGGCGGTATATACTTTGTTTTTGAGTCTACCATTGTGCTCTTCTTATTGCTATTGTAATAGAATTTATAAACTATAAAGCAACACCTGTCACACGTGTGTTAGAATTTCGAACAAACACCTTAACAATTTCGTTAGAAATTTCTCTACATTTAACCAGTTTCTCCAGAAATACCAATTTGATTTGGTTATTTTAGAAAACACGCTACTAATTATCGCACAACGTTCAATTAGTTTGTTTGAAAATGTGATAATTCTAAGATAGATTTTAGCGGAATTTCGCGGGTTGTTTTCGATTAAAGAGTAGATTTATCAGCTGTTTTCCCAACTTAATCAATTCTTATTCAAATCAACAAACTCATCCGGACTATTAAAAATAAATTTCCAACAATTTTTTTCTTATCTATCCAAAATTGTAGACATTTTCAACTCATTAGTAACACTTCAATGAGACTTATTTAGCATACAGCAATATTACGGCTGGTTACCCAATTAGAATTATTACCTAATTAATTAGGACAGTGAATAATCACAGTAAAAACATTGTTGAATTGTTCGCTTTTATGTATAGAGGAGCGATAACAAAAGGGAGGTTGAATTCGAATTGTGTAGATAGGAGGGTACATGTTCTCATCATCCCACTATCTACACCAACAACACCACCCCCACAAAGTCGGTGTATCTGTTTTTCTAGGATTAATTTTTACTGTAGTCATTGTCCTGTCCAATTAACCTTTCAAAAGTACAAATTATATCAACGTTCTGTCTGCAACGAATCGTTCTAAACTGCACCGATTGTGCCAATTGTTGAATGTGCAAACATTTAAAAAAATGTGGCTTTTAGAGTACTGAAAATGTTTACAGAATCGCTTACAATTATATTTGAATTCTGCCTTTTTATAGAGGAGAAAAGAGCAAGCTGAACAGAAAATGATGGCAAATAATTACAACCTTTCAGCAAACCTTTTTTATTTATCTAATTAACTTTGAATGAGTTCTGCGGTCTTCATTTAATTATTATTTTTCTTACAACAAAGCCGGAAACAATACAAGCTCTTGTTTGTAGAGAAATGAGTTATTTAAGTTAAAATTTGCTTATTGTGCATCCTCCACAATTTTTCTTTTCTTTCTGTTGTAAATTAAACAGATGTTTTCATTTAAAAAACTCGTTTAAAGACTATCTGTTGAAGACAGACTAGCCAACAGTCTCAAAACTTTTACATGATTTATACCAGTTGAAGTAGGTGGGTTAAATAAAATTCTACTTTCAGTCGAGTCAAATTAGAATCCGAGATATCAACTATTCGAGCTTGTATTGTGCCAATTTTGCCGTTGGACGGTAAACAAGATAATAAAAACACCTTTGTGGGGACAAAACAACCCGTAACCAAATACAGATTCATTTGGTGGGAGTTTCAACGGAAGGATACAAATAACAAAAAAACAAGCTTGTTAAGGTTTCCATTTCGAAACTCTTGTAATCAGTTTCTGTAAGAAATTAGTCAATTGATTTAATCACAAATAGGCATGAAATCTAGTTTGATATCGATTTTATTTTAAAACAGCAATAAGAGAGGTAAAGAGTACGTCACTTTATCCGATTTGATTGAGTTGAAAAGTATGCGAATAAAACTCGAAAAGCTTCAACTTTTGCTTACAATCAAGGGAATTACACAAAATTGGAAATGTTCCACTTTTATCATCATCTAAGTTGAACCGACAAAAGTTTATTTCAGTTCTTAAATAACGTCAAAACGGTTATCGAACTGATAATCGCCAACTACCTCGAAACAGTGATAAGCTTCGTCTGTATTTATTTGTAATAAAATCTACAAAATTTGCGACTTTTGAGAAATAATGATGCCCTGTTGTAATGTAAGATAAATTGCAAGGGGACAAAATAAACCGAATTTAAAGCTAAGTAGACTAAAGTGGCAACTTAGAGAAAACTTTAAATGTCTACCCATTTATTATCAATAAAAGACTACTGGTTCTTTTAAAGAATGAATGTGTGTTACATATCGAAAATTGTCAAAACATTAATCTTTGTTTGAACCACCATCAACTCAAAGTTGTCATCCAAAGGATCCTCAACAAAGTTGTCAAAAGCACCGTTGTACTATTAAAGAAATTAAATGGGAAATCAATTGATTGCAGGATTTTGAACAAGATATTGAAAGTTTCCCCAATTTTAAGTCTTTTTCCACCGGTTTAACGCAAACAGATTTCGCTAGGGTTCAATACTCGGCCTGTTTTCAGTTAATTAGTCTTTTGACTGGATTTTCGTAAACCAAATTTCCCCTTGGGTCATCGCTTTGTTCTCTGTTGATATCGGTTTATATTGTAGCATATATCAAAGTCTAATATTACCTATACTTTGTTAAATTACGAATTTAATTGTAAATCCGTAAATTTCATAGATTGAATTGAAACTACCGGTATGCGCGCATCCGTAATCCTCTATCAGATTTTCAATAGACGATTAATTTCAAATTATTTAAAGTGGCATTAAAATTCGCTAAAATAATCAGAATTTGGCTATTGGATGTGTTTTAAATTACGGACATTTCCAATGAGTTTATTCTGAAATATTGATGATGTAAATTGAGAATGATTGATTCGCACTTATTCGGAACGTTCAACAATATTGACATTTTCATTGTGGAATTTTTCATGCTTCATCATACACAAATCTTTCGAATCTACTTAACTTTCCAATTAAATTTGACCGTTATAACTTTAATAAATTTGTTTGGAATTGGATTCGATTGAATTCAAATCGTTGTATATTGTCGAGCATGACTGGTTGTGAATTTCTAGTTTTACTTAAGGTAATTGCAATGTTCTCATATGCAGATCGCTGCAGGACTTTGACGATCCCCCGAGACGAAGATATTGTATTCCTTTGTCGTATTTGAACACGGCCAAAAGGATACATTTATTGTATGGATGTAGTTGTGTAGTTGTGTGTGTATATTTACCCGACAACAACCTCAGAGAGAATCGGAGAGAAACTATGAATCCAAGCAAGAAAGCTTTGATGTCTGGTAAACATACACACGCACACAATTATACGTCTGCATGTGTATTTTGTGTATTTTATACCACCATGTAACATTGAAAACTGTTCACGCATTCTGAGCTAAATTCTCAGTCCAACCCGTTTTACTATAAAATAACACCAGCGTTGGTCGTCTAAAACAATTTTTTCGCTCCCAACAATATTGACTTTCAATAACCGACTCTATAACTTTTGTTATTCTTTTTATTGAGCGAATTGAAACTTGAATTAGACGCCTTTCAAAAAACAAGCAACTTAACAAAATTCTTAAATTTATAAGCTTAAAATTTAACCTTATTCCAATATTTTGCATCGCGAAGCCATTTGAATAGCAATTACAAATTCAAGTATTCAAATTAACCAAATTTCAACTTTTAAGTTTATGTATGCGCTAACTTTAAAGTCTGGTCATGCGGGTTTAGCAACTCTTTTTTAAAACCGCGACATTCGAAGATTTCAATTCGGTTAATAAATAAACGATAGAAACTTCTCGAATTCCTCTGTAAGGTTGTAATTTTTCAACCGTAATATATTAAAACCGACAAGTTGAAAGAAATTAAAAGCGAATTCCACTCGAATCATAGCTTTAATATTATTTTGTGCTTTTCATATTCGCTTGTACATTAAATAAGTGTGTGCTTGTGTTTGTATATAAAACTGCTGTGCCACCTGTAATAGACCGGAAACGAATAAATTTCCATGGTCGACAGACACATTTCATTAAACGACCAGAGAGGATGAATTCTGGACACACAAAAAACAACAACAACGTGAACCAGGCGTGTAATAGGCGGTTTCAATTCGAAATGTATCACACTCTTACATAATACATTCACTCGAATTTTCCATTTAAATCTAGTCGAAATTTGTCAACAGAACTCGCCCCAAACTAGATTCATAATTTCATTGTTACTCGTCTATAAATGTCGTGAAGACGACTCGTCCGCCAATTTTAGGGTGTATTCTACTTTACTTACTTATAAAGGGTAGATAAGTGAAAGATTCCCTTGGGATAAGTTTACATGTATATGGGGCTTACAATTCGACTAAAACTAAACCTACGCCCGCATAACAAGAACTATAACAATGACAAAAGCTACAACAATAATGACAGAATAGAATTCGATTTAGTGAAACAAACAATTTCCAGAGAGGGGTGGAAGCTTGATAAACAGACCTGGAATTTCCAACTCAATTTGTTAGTTTTTGGAAAATTTCCACATTTAACTGATTGATAGTCCATAAACCATTGGAAGTCTAAACATGTTTCGTTATTTTGTTAACAATACCCGAGTTGTTTAAAGAGATATTCTCAAACTTGTCCAATATTTCGACTTGATGTCGAACTTAAAAACACTTGAGATTCTGTTATATTGTCATCTGTCTCATAATCTTAGTTATTGAGTTTTATACGTGAACTGACTAAGGTGTGTTCGTCAATTGTAGAAAATATTGACAGCAGATGAATGTTTAGAATTTTAAAAGATTGAAAAATCTCAAGGGAACTCGTAATATTTCCCGACAACTTAAATAGCAATGGAGATACAATAATTTTCACAGCTGCGACCCCAAATACAGTTAGATATGTAAGCAATCAATTTTTCAGTTAATTGAGATTTCCTGTGATATTTTATAGGCTGTCTGGCATACAATTCAGAATACGTCGAATTGGAGTAATTGCTATAGGAATTTCTGAATTTTATTGCGAATGCTTGAGAAATTCTCGTTCTCCAATTTCCAACAAAAAAATACATTTGATGAATATTTTTGCCCGTCTTACCATAAATACCCCTTGAAAAACAATAAGGTAAAATCCATGCACCAGAGATCCTTTTCAATGCGTCCATTTAGATTGTTGTCAAAGAAAAAATAGCTGGGATTTATTGAAGTTGAACTATTTCGAGCCAACGATTCCAATCAAATTTAAATTGGTCTAATTATTGATTCGTTCAGTTGTAAATTCTTAATACTTCGTGTGAATGACCTGTGAAAACCAGCAAAGCCGCACAATCAACCCCTTTATATAGAGATTTAATATTGCCACGAAATTTTCATATTTTAATTTTGACATTAGAATTCAAACCCACCATCTAGTTGAAATTAGTCGGAAACGTGATAGGCGATAAGTTGCCGTAAAGTCAACTTACTCTTGAAAGGGTAAGTTTTGAAAGGGGTTTCACACAGTTCTACAACATTCCATGGAGAGATAATGTATCATTGTAGAAGTCCAACTTGGAAAAATCCACTTTGAGTAAGTCTGTTGAGATATTGTCAAGTAAATCCTAATTCTACCCGTTTACGAATTCAAATGCAAACGAACCAATTATTTTCATGAGTCCGAAATTTACGAGTCTAATGAAAATTAGAGGGAGTGTGAACTAAAAGTTTCACTTTCAGTTCGCCAGTGGGGTGATTCAAAATGTTCGTTGTGTTTATCTTTAATGATTTAGTTTATTTTCTTCAAGGTCGAAATTGAAAATTGTTTAAGAGAAATACGTCTTTGTAGTAGTTAAGTCTAATCTTAGAGCTTAGTTTTATGAGATATCTTGATTAAAAGACCAGGTTTATCTTTGTAAAAATATACAACTGGATTTTTAAACAGCATTACTCAATTTCACAATGATATCCATCTGCTTCTTGGTTCTAACGCTGCGAATATTAAGTATTTTTAATTATTTTCAAACGTAAAAGTTTCATCCAGTTGATCAAACTCTAACGCACTGTTGAAAAAGAATTAACTTCATCATCAATTATTTTACGATTTTTATTAGAAATTACACAAAAAAGATAATTATTTTGGGCAAAATTTTGATATGTTCGAACTTTATAGTTGTTGAAACGTTAGATCTCGTTTCTGGATGCTTTCACACAAAAGACTTATTAGTGTATAGAAACTGTAGAGTGATCAATAGTATCCCTTGTCAAAATACCATCACTCTCAATGGTGTAACAGGTTGGGGCATTTATTATCTAGGTGTTGTTGAAAGGTAAACAAGCTTTGTTGTAGGCCTTTAGAAATACGAAACAATGTTGAATAAATAATACGTTTGAAGAGACATTTTGTATTGTTTATTATATACCAGGAGTCCACTTGTAATTAAATCTTAAATAGTTGCTGATTTTTGAAAGAAGACAACCCGAAATCATACAAAATTTGGGCTAAAAAAACGTACAACGAAGTAGTCTCAGCAACAGTGCATGAAGTCCAAAAGGGGCTTGTTCGATCTTAAAATTGGTCCAATGAATCGAATACCAAACTGGCTTAAGAACAGTAAATACATGAAGTCTGAAAATTCAGCCTTAAATTAGCCTAAAATTGCTGATTTTGAAGTAGGAAAGCTCGAAATCATAAGAAGTTTGGGAATGAAAAGCAGCTTGATGCACAGTCCATAAAGCCCAAAAAAGTCTACTTTGTTGTTGTTCAATCCTAAAATTGTTGATTTCGGATTAAAAAGCTCGAAATCACAAAAAATTGGACTAATGAAAGGAATATTAAAGTAGCTAAAGGCCGTTAATCTTTGTTTCTTTCCACAATCAGATTGAAAAGAATCCTAATTACAATTCCACCAACTTACAGATCTGTCGTTCATTTAAAAGCCTTTTTTTAATGTGTAAAAAACGCTTGATAAACGTACTGGCTACCACTCATCAAACGCTATCTGCAACCATTTGTTTTGACAAATTTCGTGTTTTACAACTGTAATTTATCAATTAAATTCAAGTCATTACAACAGAAAAACTAAAGACAACGAACAGCAACAAAACAAAGTCTACAAATATGTTTAGCGCTATCAGGCCGGTAAAATCTCATTGTTTTACAACCAAACATGTCATTCATGCCCTTCTGCGCACACATACATCTTGTTTATATTTCGTGCATGTTTATTTATGCAAAACTCAACAGTATAATAATAATAATAATAATGTAGGACGTGTGGAAGAAAATGAGAGTACAAAAGCAACAAATTTCTACCCAGAAAATAAACGATAAATGTCAGAATAATACGTTGACATTTTGTTGTAAATAAACATTGTTATACCTGTTCGAGTTATGTTAATATTTGTAAAAATTAACTCAAAACAATTTAGATAAAGCGTCCATTGGTGGTGATAATGTGTGGAAAGTTGAAAACGGACTCGTAAACTTTAAATTATATAATCATTTTATGGTTTCAAGTTAATAAAATAGTCAAATCATTCTTTTTATTATACTGGCCAGTTACCACATTTTCCATCCACACAGTTGATTTTGAGCAAATAAATCGTATAGAAGGAAAAAGGTAGATTGCATTTAAAATAGAATAGAAAGAGTCTTCTACGTTTATTGTTGCTATTAAATCCACCATTGTATTTTACAGAATAGCTTGCTTTTCTGGCCACAAATTTCAATCTGTTATCATATGCCCGATTTTAGGTTTTTTCTTCAGTTAGAAGCTGTTAACATTTCCTGCAAAGAGAGCGTTCTTTTATGTTGCTTCCAAATTTATTTTGCTATTCAACTACTTAATTACTTCTTTTCTCCGTACTCTAATTAGTGTTGCGAATATCTAATTAGTTCTTTACATTATACGAAATTAGCGTTAATTACATCTGCCAATTATAATTGGAAAAAATTCAGAGATATTGTTTTTTTTTTACTGTCACTTAATTGCGCAAATTTTAATTAAACGGGTTTTTCTTAATGTCTTTCAATTGGGGAATTTTTCAGTTTTATAAACGAATAAGCCGCAAATTTCCCATTTAATAAAGACGGTGTTTATCAACAAATGATGATGATTAATACCAGTTGAAATCGCTTCAAAATTCTGTATAAAAACAGATAAAATGCCAGTTGACTGATTAATTTCTAAACAGTCGTTGACAAGTTGTTTGAAAAGATGGGTCGTTTCGATCAGTTCATACAAAAACACCAATTTCCAGACCAGGTCGGTTCAATTCAAATTTCATAAAATTACTAGTTCGTTATAAATGATTCGTCAAATTTAACGATTTCTTTGCAGAATTTCGACCAATACGATTATGGACAAACTGCAAATACCACAGATCAAGTTGTTACTTCTGTTAAAGACATAATTACAACAATCCTGAAAGAAAACGTTACTTCAACAACAACTTCATCACCTTTATTGGAAATTTCAAGTGGTAGTGATATGGTTAGCATTCAAGAAACAACAACCGGTTCAATATTGGATGAATCACAACAAAGTAATAGAACAATGTTGGATATTGGGCAAAATAGCACAAGTTTCATGGAAATCCTCGAAAATACAACGAAGAATTTAAACGAAATGTTCGCAACAAACAACACAATTTCAATGGAAACGACTCCAAGTACTGTCACAGTTCTCGAGGAAATTACCGGAAATAACACTGGAATCGTTGCAAATACTACTGTAAATACTGTTGATGATCGTATTGTTACAACAACTGAAAATATTTTATCAACAATTCAATCCGATTTTTTTACAACTGATACAAATTGGAACAATACTGAACGTAATTACGATGGTTTAAATGCTGTAGAAGATCAAACACTTTATATTGTTATTGCTATAATTTTAGCTGTTGCTTTGGCTGTTGTCGTGATTCTTATATTGATTTATCGTAAATATCGCCAAAGCTCGTCACATTCTAGACAGTTGTATTGCGTTACAAATTTACAGGAAATCAGTGTCTCTAATGACAACTGTAAACCGCAATATTTACACCAAAATTAGATAAAAGTTTATTTATAGCGAATTATTAATTTATTTAAAACTTAAATAAAAGTCTGTATATTTAATTTCGAAATTGTCTTGGCTTATTCCATACCAGCGGTACTCTTGTTTTGAAAATTTCGCCCAATAACACTAGAAACAGCATTACACGAGGACTTTACAATATTTACAAGCCATACTAGTTGGGAATAACTTGTTCTTGTATTTTCTCAAGATGAGGAGAAAATGTAGTACATCCCTCAACGCAACAGTAATTTCTTTCCACGTCTCGTTGAAAAATATTTCCAATTTCATAAGGACGAAATTTCCAAATCAAATTTCCTATTGTCTCTACTTGTATGCTTTTGTATACAGTCAACATAGGGTAGTTTTCACTTTGTTTGAAACTATTAGAATCGTTGAAGGGTTGCTTTTTATTCTTCTAATTGCTCAAAACTAAAACACAATTGTTTATACAAAGGAGACAATTTCCAACATAAACCGTTACAGTTTAATTGGGGATGTACATGTAGGTGTATCTAATTTATGTCGAAGAATATGGGGGTGTAAATACCACTACTAACAACATCTGTTGCCTTTGCAGTGTTGGCCCACCTGCTGACACACTGTTAGGTATTTGTATAGAGAACATGCAAATTCTATTTGCCTATTTCCCAATGAGTGTCGATCCTTTGGGAGATACTTGCCAGTCTGACCCGGAATTCTACCTGGGAATCACCCAAAAGAACCGTTATCGTTTCTATTTTGGTAAATGCGTGTGTTGATCGTTGACTAGGTGATGACGACTTTTACTACTCCCATAAAAGGAATTTGTAAAGTTTCGAAATAGTGGAAATTTCTATCAATACAAGACAATCTCCTACGAAAATCCATTAATGAATTCGGTTTTTCGAATAACAGAAATCCGTTTTTATGTTGTCGAATCGAATAGAATCAGGTATCGGTTATTGTTCCAGTGTTAAATTGCATTTCAGTCGATTTTCCAACCGCCATTCAAAATATCCGTGATAGCTTCCACACAAAAAATCGTTATCAATGAAATAGAAAAACTACCGCTACTATCATGTATTGACATCCAACCGTTACTAATTAAACGATAAAATAATCAATAGACCGAAATGGCTACTAAAAATAGGGGCATGTAACTAGGGTATGTGTGTGTCTCTATTACAATAACACGATAACGTAGACATTATAACACAGTGAGCTTATCGTTTTAGTTTTGGTCAATGGTGGCAGAAAATAGCTATAGTCGTCCACTATCTTACCACAACTAATGACGATAACGCTTTACTGCAATCACTGGATCACGGATTTTGCCGGATTTCCCGGAACTGCTATATCTCTCCTCCAGAAAGTAACATTTGATGGCAAGAAATCAAGAGAGAATCGAATCAAAATCGAATGCAAGTCGACGAACGGATGGGCAACAGTCCGGAAGATGGGCTGAAAGCTTTAGGGGCGGCATCCGGCGAAACAAAACGTTGCACTCACACCCCCTAAGTCTAATGTCAACCGTGTAATTGTGACATTGTGGAATGGTATAATGTGTTGGTAAAGTGGTAATTATTGACAGAATGGATGTTGGAATCGTTCGGACGATACCGATGGTTATTGAAAATCCGGAACATATTCAACCGACAGTGGCGTCATTTGTATTACATTGGTTTAATCGGTGATATTCACGATCGAACGATCCGAAACTATATTTATTTGTTGTTAGTTACAATTCTGGAAAATCGCAAATAGACGACTTATTAGATTAAATCTTTGATAACTTTAACATTGTTTTCAACACGTAAATCTAAGTCTAATTGAAAACCATAAAGATAGAAAAGTTTCGTGTTAGTATTGTGCCAAGTCATGACTTCCGACCGTCATCCCATTTTAAATAATAAATGAGCAAGATGACACTGTAATTTCGGGGCCAAATTCCTTACTTTATAACGCATTAAGGAACAGTCTACACTAACGACACTGTACACTCTAACAATAATAGAAAGACAAAAGGTTATGTGGAAAAAATTAAGGTCACAGCATAAATCATTTTGTATACACGGACCCATTAAAATAAAATTGAAAAAAGCTTTATTTCTGACCGACCGCTCTCACCTCACAAACTACCCCTGGAAAGCCACAAGCCTTGAATAAATTACCCCAACTGTTGTTCCCTTATTTATCTCGTACACTTTCTAATTGTTCAACAAACTTTGTCATCCAAAATCAGAAAGCATCAAACCGTAAAATACACGCCATTGACAAGAACAATGAAAGTGACCTGAAGATTAACCCGAAATCAATGGGGAAAATCGTACAGATACCTTGATTTACACTCTAACCCTTTCTATAAACTGCCTCATAAAAACCACCAAAAAAAAACGCATCGTTTGGTTGTGAAATATTGAAGAATAGAGACTTTCAGAATATTTTTTTATTACTCATCAATATAAACTCATACAATGTGAACACATTATTGTCAAAACTGGCTGCTTTTGTTGAAATACTGGAAGATGATTATTTCATGAGAAAGGCTTTGAGCTTCAAATAAGCCGTGCTTTTAAGAAACACCATCCAGCCACTTTTTGAACAGACAGAAGACAAGCGAAAGTCGCGTCTTTTTGGCTGTTTTAATGTCTTTTGCCGGCAAATTTCATTTCATTCTATAGCTGGAGAAATAACCAACAAACTTCATTGAATTCAAAATTGTCAAGTTAAAATGTTTTCAGTTCTTCTATTCGTACATTTTGGGAGTTAAAAAATTGTGCAACAGCCATACATCATCTAACAATAAGTAAATTTTCCACTTTCAATTTGAGGGTGAAAATGCAGACGATTTCCTTGGGGAATATAAATCTGAACTTGAGCAGCGGATGAACATTTTTCTTCAGTTTCTCATCCACCGTTCACTATTACAACAAAGAACACCCGTTGAAGTGATGCATACTATTAACCAAATTTAAATTCGGATTCTACCACTTTTTTTAAACTTGTTCATTCAATTAAAAGTGCAAAGAAGTGGAAAATTTATCTTTTACAATGACAATATTGCTTAAACATCGGAAATTTTATTTTATAAGCAACATTTTTAGACGCAAAATTAATTTTGTGGTAAATTTTAGTCATTACAGCCTAATTGCAACACCTAAAAAGTTGGGTAAAAGTCCATATTTTTATTGAATCATCCATTTATGGATCAAAGTGTAACAATTAGTGTTTACCGTGATTTTTCGTTTCGTTAAAACCGCTGCAACCAAACTCGGTCTATTGTTGATTCATTATTTGCAATAATTGGGGGTAATTATTGTGATTGTTTGCGGTCTTGTGGTTTGAGTTTCTCCCAACGATATTGACTAATTGAGGGATTTTCGCCGGTTTTACTTACATTTGTAAATATTTCTAGTTTCAAAATGCCGATGAAACCCACCAAAATAAGTAAACTTTCAGCTGGGTTGAATGGAGTGTAACCCCGAGATTCGGTATCCGAAAACGACAATACTTGATAATCGATATTTTTCTAGTTTTTCAAGATATTACAAAAATTAAATATTGATAGAAAGAGCATTTCAAGCAGCTTTAGATAACGATTTTTATATTGGAAAACTTCAATTGAATTCTGAGTTATAAACGAGAATTGTAAAGCATGTTTCTGTATTTATTCACATTTTCACCTATAACTTAGCTAATATTAATAATATCCAATTGTCATCCACTGTATATATGGTAAATTGAAAGCACTTTTGAAATATTCAAGAAACTTTTGATAAACTTGTTGGTTTTTGGGGAAAATTGTCAAAAAGTTGAATACTTTGAAGTTTTTCGTACAATTTTAAAGACAAACAATTGTAAATTATGTCCGTTAAAAACTTGCATGGGAAAAGTGTCGAACAATCTTTAGAAATTTAAAAGAAAATTTTCAACAACTCACACGCTATTTCCACATATTTAAAATAATTCGCACTTTTGTATCAACTATTCGAAAATTTATCACTGGAAATTGTGCGAATTCTAGGAAAATTTGCCTAAAAGTACGAAAGCTTATATCAAATAGGTTTACATTGGGGCTTAGCGACTTTCAAAACAGAAAATACCCATTAGAAACGCCATAAAATGCTGCTTCTGATACTATTTTATTGTTGCAATGTCTGAAAACAAGAGATATCGTTCAATAAAGATGGTATTTTTCTATTTATTAATGAAGGAATTCTCGCTGATTCTATTTAGCTTGACAGAACTAGAACTTTCGTAGAAAACCGAACCAAAATAAATAAACTTTCAGTTGGAATGCACAGTAAATCTCCTCGGATTCATTGACCATTCCAACAACGCAACCGACCATCTTGAAAGTATGTTAAGAATTCTGCCTGTTTTGGTGGAAAAAAAATAGACAGGTAATAAAATAACAACAGATGCTGGAAAATCTACATCGGAATTCTGTTATAATAAAATGTCTGTATTTTTCCCTCCATATAGATCTCATCTGACAGAACGTATACATACCGTAATAAGATATATGATGTATAAAAAAAGAACATATCACGGAAAATGGGTTGTATTGTGATACTGTGCAATTATTACAACTATATCTAACATAAAGGTGACATGATATCCTGGATGTAGTATAGATCTATCCAGGTATTGTGGAAGTTAAAAGGGAAAACGTCAGAAATACGAGTAGATTCTGTAGACGGAAGTACGCCGTAAATTTCCGTCTTATTCACCAGGGAATTTAGGTGAAAATATAGAAATCAGATACGCTTTGATAAGAATTTCAAAATCAAATCAAATACAACTTAAATTTCGAAGCTTTTAAAGGACAACAACATCCACATAAATCACATTGAAATTGAGTTTTAAAATTTAATAAAACCGTGTACCAATTATTGTTTATCGTCTAGATAATAGAACAAGAAGATGAAATGATGAAATTCGATCTGACACAATTTGATTTGGAGGTACTTTACTTTGACGAAATTTGATCGGACGAAATTTGTTTTCTTTTTTATTGACGGATGAGCGAAAACTTGACTCTCGATAGACTATTTGTCGACCTTTTCGATCCTAAGATTTACGCAATCATTGATTTTCTATAAGACGGTTGATTGTTCTTGAAAGCCATATTTGTTGGAGAATTCAACAAAATTTGCAAATTTTTATAGCCGATTTTAATTCGGCTGGAATTACGGTTGAAACCAGATCGAATATAAAATAATTTGTTATTGCTGTTTAATGCGACTGCTTAATTTTATTACACAACTAACCCCAATTGCTGTAACGATCTGGCGTTGCTATGGCATTCGACCTCTACACCTGCAATATTTATTATGTCAACAAACAAATTTGTGTTGTTGCACATTCGATATATCGAATATAAATTTGTATTTAATAATAGAAAAATAATATTCGTTGAAACGAATAATAATAAATCGAATCAAATTCAACAACTCCAACGGTATATTTAGCGGATTTGTAAAATTGATCACAATGTCTTAGAAATATTGTTAGCGACCCATTTTACAGTTTATTAGACTCATTATCTGTCGGGTTTCTCATTACCAACCACCACCACTATTGTGTACTGTTATATAACAACTACCCCAATGCTGCTCCTCGACTGGAGCATGAAATTACACACCAATCTTCTTAGAGTACAAAGATAAAACATCGCCAATCTGTCTCTCTTGTTCGCAAAATTCGAACCCGAACCTCCACCTGTCACCTAATGACAACGTTACCTTCACCTGTATGGAGACAACATTTCAGTTTACACACAGACAGGGGCACTATTGTCGATTAGATCGGTCTCCCATGCCTTCAAGATGGATGTATATGTATAAAAATATACAAGTCAACATTCCGATCCGGTTATTTCATATATTGCGTGGATATGAGTCCATATAAAATTCAATTTGTGTTATGTCAATATTTCGTAAACGACAATACGAGAGAAGCATCAAACGGCTTCTCGTGTTCTTTGTTTTTCGTCTATCCAACCCCTGTTACTGGCACAATATATTCTATAATAATAATAATAATAATAATATAGGGAGGCGAACAAAACGGAGGCATAGCAATAGAACAAGGTACCTGTACTAACATAATACACTATCGAAGTGGTTTCATCTTTATAAGATCTTCTAGCTTATCCACAACTGGCGCTTTTTATCACAGCAGTTGAATTAAGGATGCACAAATATATAACCCCCATATTTTCTCATGGCTTTTTCTTACACATCCCGCTTCTACATCTTATTTGCAACATATATCTCTATTTATTATACACACACACATAAAGGAACGTCAGACTTAATAACTTTAGATTTACGGCGGAGAGCAGCCAAAGTTACACACATCTTCCAACAATTTTAAAATCTTTAGTGAATATTTCAAAACGAAAATCCCCCCACCGGCTCCAACATTATAAAATAGATATCCCCGTCATTTTTCAAACAGAAAACGATCTGTTTGCACACCACAAAAGCCACAACATTCACCAATTTCGATGATTATCTATTGATATCTAAATGAATTCGCTTCAACAACTATTAGAATTAACCGCAAATGCCGACGATAATTCTAAATGTTGTCAAAGAAATTTGATATTCTCCGCAAATATTCCCGATCATTTTCAGTTCAATAGCACCTCTCATCTGAAAACTGCACCTGGGGCTAGACTTTGACGGCTCCACTACAAAGAATTGCTCGACTTTAACCATTTTCAGCGTTTTGTTGCCTGTTACCTGGAATATCCAGATGTAGAGCTCAATGGAAGTTTTAGAAAATTTGGTAGAAATTTCGAGTTGAAACTTTAACGCTTATATCTCTCACTAAAAGAGGTTTTCTGCCTGTTGAAGAGCAAAACACATCGATTAGAGAATCTCTTAAAATCTAGCCTAAAGTGCTTGAATTATTGACTCTTTAACACTACAGTTTATAATAATTTTATAAGGAAATGAGCAAGTATTTGGCCATCACTGCTTGTTTTGTATTACTAAATAGATATAAGTTTTAATGTTAAAAGGTAGCGGTTAAAACACTCTAATTGCTCATGTATATTTTCAGGTAATATTGATTCATAAATCAATTAAAACAAGGTTAGTAGTCTAAAATATTCAATATAAAGTAATTTTCGTTGTTTACGTACTGTTTTATGGTAGATTTTATGCTGTATTTTCATATTTTCCTATTCTATTTTGTTTCAAATTGCTGTATTGTATTTTATCTTTTATCATTGGCAACTGAGTCAACATTAATTACTTGTCAGTAACAATACGTACAGTAATTAAAACACGTAAAAAGTCTCTAATAAAACAAAACGAAACAAAAAAAATGTCTTCCGGCCGTTACTAGAAACGGAGTATCGTGCAGACTCCTTGGGGATGCTGTTGGGAAATGTTCAACATTACAAATTTCACTATCTCTATTTTTTTTCCATCTCGTTTATAGTCTTATTAATACAGAAAGTTTGTTGACAATATACGCGAACCCATCGTCAACAACAAAGTACGTTATCTTGTTAGGTTTAGAAATGACCGAGAAAATTTCATTGGTATCGAGATAGTCACCACTTTATATCTTATTCCTTGACAACTTTTACAACAAGACAACTCCAGTCAACTCGTATAAACTGATGAAAGTTATTTATGCTCGAGCACCTCGTTCACTTTAGCTTTTTATAAAACTTATTAATCTGGCAGTTGAAACAAACAACAGCTGGAGATGTTTTATAAATTTCAAGCGTATTCTAACAAGAAATAATTCTAAAATAAGATATTTCAACTTATAAGAAAAGTCAATCTAAAAATTTGATCTATAAATCCATCATCGTCGCTTTTCTGCGTTTACACGACAAATAAATAAGAACTCAACTGAACGTAATTGGAAGATGTGGTTAGTTGGAGTTTATCTTGTCTGTTGTTTTGGACGTGTAGAGTGGACGGCCATGAGTTGAAAGCTTGAGTTATACTGGAGGTAGATCCGAGGCCTCATGAAAACTTAAGTGAAAACTCGTGACCGGAGTTGATATCTATTTTACTCGATTTATACAACTTTAGCACAACGGAAAAAAAACTTACTAACCCGAAGATTATCCGATAGTTTGCCTCTAGTTTTTGGAAACGTCAATGTTGGGTGTACGTAAATAGTTTTGTTGAACAGATAGGGATTTAGAGGAAATTGCACGGCCGCAAAATTTGTCGCATTGCTTCGAACTTCAACAATAGTTACATTAATATCAATTCCAACTTTGTAATATGAACTGAGCAAGTATACGGTCGCTTATATTTATAGAAGCTAGTAAAACTTGTCGGTATAGTTAGCAAGTTAACTAGGAAAAATATAGTTGTGCTAAATTATTCAACAAAGTTATAAAGCAATAAAATATAGAAATAAAACAGCGAAATATACTAGAATTGAATATTCTATCCAACATCATGGTATTATTACAAAATACATAAATGCTATTTGTTTTTGCTCGAGTTAGTGGGAAAAATGAGATTGCAAGATACATATATATTCCATTCTTCTTATTATTACAGTGTATTTGTTATATCTTCCACCCATTCTTTATCTTCCCCGTTAGATACACAAAACATATATAAAAATCTAAGCAATTCTTTATCAAGTTACAGTTTGATAACAAACAGCAGGAAGCTTTCTGTTGTTGTTAAAGTTGCACATTAGAATTTTCAGTCGTTTTCAATAACACCATAAATCACCATTGATGTCGTTATTCTATTATACTAAAGGGGTTTGTTCGGTTTTTCTCCCTTATTCTATTCTTAAAAATATTTGAAAAGGGATGGATAGGAACGAAGAAAAAAGGACGCAGACCAAATGGAGGAAAGTTTACAAAAGCAATAAAAAAGTATTTGCAGATTCGTAAAATGTCAGTACTATAATGAACCACATTTGACTTTGAGAGATATGAATATTGAAGGAAACTCTAACGTTCCCTTTTCAGGTCAGATTTTCTTCAGTATAAGTAAATACAACAGGTTAGTAGTGAAGTAAAGCATTAAATTTTCGATGGTAATATTTAAACTTAATTATTTTATCGCAATGGACCATTTTTAAAGGCTGGTTATAAAAGAATGGTCAGAATTTTAAAACAACATCCGTCTTATGTTTCCGAACAAATAAAATATGAGAAAGATGAACTTCATAAATAACATTTTTGTGCGAATCAATATATTAGCAAACGAGTTTTAGAAGTTGTTGGTGAAGAAATTGACTTCTGTTTATTTGGATTTTGTGTAGATTAATATTATCGAAAGATTGGCTAAATTCATGGTCCACTTGCTAGATGAGAGCGTCCACAATTATCGCCTGAATTCCCAAACGGTATTTGTATGATTTCACTTTGACTAACTTCGAAGTCGTCTCGTAAATTTCGTGAAGATTCATGTCTAACTGTGTTCGTCTCAAATCTTTCAAGCTGATCAAACGGTAAATTTATCGACTTGCTCCTTATCTTGTGATTTACTTCTTGTTTGTTGGGCTTCATCAATACTAATAGAAGCTTTTAAAGATTTAAGATGATATGTACGAATTCCGTACAGATTTCTAAATTAATCTTCCAATATTGTAATAAAATATTATAGAAGCGTAAGATAATGATAATTAAATTTCAAAACAACACGAATTAGCAATGATAATATTAGCCGTTTTCATTAGATAAACTCGAAATGGTTTTGTCAAGTTAATTTGTCTTTACATGGGAGAAACTGCGATGTTACCTTAAATCAGAATAGGCTCATTTATGTAAATTTAATACAAAACATACGACACATGCACAGGTAAAATGTAAATTAACTATTAAAACACAATAAGTTTGTTATCTATTAAATGGAAATTAAATTGTTGGAAAATATTCCAGACAATCGCAAGCTAGTTGACAACCCTTCCGTTAAATACATTTATTTATTTCGTTTCATCTTTTTTATACCGGGAATTAATCCGGTTGAACGATCAAATTGTTGCCAAACGAATTAAACGCATTTTTCAAATTTCTTCCCACAATAAATCCACCACGGTTTAATTAGCGAATTTGTAAACTTTTATTTGAATCTATCTAGGCATGAATGTTAGACAAGATAATAAAATAAATTTATAACATTTCAACAATTTCATAAATTTTGACGTGTGAATAATTCAGAATTACCACCCGCATCATTTCTACACGAATTCGTTACACAACTGAAACATTTAATTAAGTCTCGAGTATACTTTGGGAAAACTTTTAAACGTTGCTCTTCTTATTTCTGATTAGATATCCATCAATTTTATTATTTACCATTATAGATTGGATATCGGTTTTAATATGATAAAGTGTTGTTTCTGTTTTGTTTACAACATATTGATTATGGATCAATAACATGGGAGAATATTAGAGAATAACAAAGGGCGATTTTGTTGTTTACCGAAATATAGCGCCAACTAAACATTACAATAATAACTCGTGGAAAAATAGAAGAAAACAATAACGCCTTATAATTCATCCAACTTCCGAACAAAATCTAATATAAATGCCCTCAGGCACGTGTCTGAGATACAGAAAGCACCACTAACATTATACTAGATGCATACTAAATAAAATTGTACTTTACAACGAACGTATTAAAATGCTTACATCTTGTAAAATTTCCATAATTCTCTCTATTACACGATTATAAGGCTGTAATTACACATATTGTAATGTAATGTGTTTCACGGATTCGCAATTGGAACGACCAACATTTTTCAGTATTAATTTTTCAGGAGCTTCGCTACGAGCGCCATCTAGCGATTACTTCTTGAAAATTCCATAATAGCAGGATACTGTCAGTACAGGAAGTTTCACGGAATCGGAGCTGAAATAGACATCTCCAATATGAAGCTCTAGTTTTTATCAAGCTCCTAGAAGGAAGCGATCTGTAATTATTATTCAAAGCTTAATTTAGGAAGCAATTCAATCTTCCTGTTATTTTATTATGTCCAAGTCTGAGAGCTCGGCATTTTCAGATGATTTTTCAGTCAAAGTAGAGCTTTCAGAACGTTCTAAAACGGATAAAGCTCATGTACAAAAATTCGCTTATTCTTTGTTTTATTTTAAGCTTTTGTATGAAACTGTCTTTGCGTTGTTTAAGTTTTCAGCGGTGATAAAATAATTCTAACATGACAATTAGAACATCATCTGATGACAAAATTCGAAAATCATCATTACCAAATGATTCCTTTTAAAGATGTTATGGAAGCTTATTTCTAGTTCTGTAACCGCATAATTGTCGCAAATTTTAAAAGCTCTATTTCTGCTTCGGTTTCCGCATTTTTTTAAACGGATATGTAACGGAAATTACTAATATTAGACAAATAGGAATTCATTGAAGCTTCAAGGTCCAGTGTACGATTTTTCGATTCGGTATTCACAAATTGCCAATATTTAACAATCGATATTTCGCTTGTTTGATGAGATATTGTAATGAATAAGGTAGCATTAGAAGAAGCACTTCAAGGAGTATCTAAGAGGGCTTTTGTTTTAGTAAATTCCAACTGAATTCTGAGCCACAAAGGGTAAGCTTGGTACATTATTTTTCTGTATTTTTTCGTATAACTTATCCAATATTATCGATTTTCAACGATTTTCTAACAGTAATATATTGAAAACTCTCTAAATATTTCAAAAATTTACCGATAAACTTATTAGTGTTCCAGAAAAGTTGACAATTACTCCTGCTGATTCTCTTTTTTCGTTTCTGTTTCCGCTTCCGTTTCTGTTCAATTTCCGTTAAAATGTATAAAATTCCGTTTCTGTTGTAGCACTTTCGTTACATTTCTAGTTTCTTTGTGTACTTATTCCTATATTTTAATTAATTTTATTAAGCGATACAAAAAAATTCATTAGCATTGTGCTATTTTACAATTCGCTAGAGATATTTCGTACGTATTTTATGTTAAAGATTAAATTTCTATTAGCAACCAAAACCATTAATAATTTACTATCAGGCTTCGGTTAAATTTAAATAAATTTACATTTTTCATTTATAATAATAAATTAATCTTTTAAAATTTCATTGATATGAAATCCCGGAATGCTCATTAAAAAAGTGGTTGATATATTTTTTATGCAATAAAAACTTTAATATAGGTCGACAAAGAGATTATCAACATCCACCCCAACAAGCACACGAAATCTATTTATCTCCCTATATAGCTAGAAAGGCACGCATATCAACGATGATATTATTAAGATCTAAATAACAGTCATAAGAACATTCAGACACGAAATGAGTTAATAGTAATAACGATGCCCGGAAGTAATGTGTCCCCTTTAGGGGAGTGCGCCTTTCATCAAGGGTTAATAACATTTGATGCAACAGGACTCTATTGACTGTTATATCAGGCCAATATTTGTCAATATTTGAACGTTACGTCCCTTTCATTGTCGGCCAGTTTTCGTGAATTGTTTATCTAAACCCATTTTCCATCGAAATCTTGTGATAATTTAATTTCGCATCGTTTAAAATTTTGAGGGATTGTCGAATTTATATCGCCTTTAAATAATTTGAAGATAATGCAGAGAATTTGTGAAATATTCAAATTTAACAATTTTTCAGCCGTGCTATGATCCTTCATTCCGATTGAATTAAAACGTCTCGGTAACGACTCTAGCAAGATAAATTACTATCAATGTTCCATTAGAAATTCGAAAAGGTCACGACCTTTCCGAAAATTTATCAAAATACTACCACAATCTTATCACAATCCACCCTTAGCCGTATCGTTCGTTTTATTAGTTTTTTGTTCTCTATTCTAAAATAAAAGGGAGAAATTCTCTGGTTAGTCTGGTTAACATTGGTCGAATGTGATAAGAAATATTGCGCAAAACACGCAATCGCCGCCTAGTAGGGAGATACTAACAGTGACGAGACTTTACTGCATGCCTATAGGGGTGGTAGCGACGTCGGCGTTGCGATGCTCACTTAATCGCCACAAATATTGTAACGCGACTAGTGAAAACGCGCTAATTCTAAAATTTCGATAGAGAATTTGGCGCGACTCTTGATAACCGACAAAACGCAAACAAAAATGATTATTGTGGTGTTCTTGCTGTTTACAAGCGGTAAGTTTAACGAATTTTCAGTTTACTTTCAATTATTTCAGTTTTAATTACGTTAAAAAGTATACCAATTAATATTTTGCTGTATTTTGTATTTAAAATAAAATTATTATCGTACAATCAAGAATAGAATTGTCATGATCAAGATTAATAGTCGTTAATTTGATGATATAAAAACGGAACGAACAATGGGAAAATCCCCTAGTTTCGCAACAATTTCTATGTATCAATTCAGTCTAGGATTCGCATTTCCAACAGCGAATCGTCTGGTAAATAAGGGATGCAAAAGTGAATACCAACAGACACATAGAAACATTCGTGACTCATCCATTTCTAACTATAAACATAGAGTTTATTATCGTTTTTCCGCCACTATGTCTATTTGATATTTTCAAATATTTACACTAAACAAGGACCAAAAGGATCTACTTTATACTAAACGAATTTATTGGAATTTGTCGCTTTAAAATAATGGAATTTAACCCAAAATTTGTGTCCTTTAGGTAGATTTAAATGTCAATAAAGACCCAAAAGAACCTTATTGAAATTTAAATAACACATTGCGTGCGTTATTTCAAATATTCCATTTAAAACACATGCATACATACAAAGTAAATTGCAATATATGGAAATTCAGAGGCTTTTTTCCAAATTAACCTGAAATTTCTGATTTTTATCTAACATTGACATACCCACATTCTTGGATATGTGGGCGATATTTACAAATTTACGAATTCTCATCGAAATCAATACCAGAATTTGGACAAGAGGCCCCCCATTTGCCTTCAAGCGTACTGCCAGAGCCAATAAATGTGGAAAATTTGCGTTATTTTTTAATCAAACAAAATTACAAATGTACGGTTGGTTTTTTATTCGAAAACTTTCGAAAATAGCCTGGAATCTGTTGATCATTGTGTGTTCCAAACAAGACAAACAGAACTATAAAGCGGTGGGATTTTTCGGATTTTTGTTTAAACGAAATTTGCTCCACAAATTCAATAGTTTCAGGTAATTTTAGAATTCGAAATGATTGATAACTGTAAAAATTGTAAAAATAATTGTTGCGAGCGGTCTAGCGATAAACGTGGCATTATTTGTGGCAGTATATTTAACATAAAACGATATTCTAAAGGTCCAGAGCATAATCCATGTCTCCAGAATGCACGACTATTATTCAAATCTTGTGAAAGATATTGATGATAAGTGTAATCTGAGAATAATAGAATGATAAACTTGTTGCGTTTTATATTTTTTTATTGAAAAACCAATTTGCAACATTTTCAATTTTAGTAAATCTAATTTCTTAGATGGAAACAATTAAAACGACAATTAGATTCGAATTTACAGTTACAGAAAACTTTAAAAACATAATGGAATGTAAACATTAAACTCAGACAGTTATTGATTGAAATTTCAACGATTTAATTTGGAATTAATTGATACGGCTCACAATTTGAATAAATGAGCGTGCAACTCGTTAAGATAACAGAGCAAAATAATAAAAATTTAGACGTGATCTACACGTGAAATATTCGAAATTTTAACGTATGAATTTTATTACAACTATCATTCTTGTTGTATTTACATTATCGCACTGTAGAGAAAATAAAAGTTGGGAAATTTCGACTGTAATAAATTACGAGAACGGCATTATTTAAACGGTTTTCCAAGAGGGAGAGCTCTTTCCAGACTGTATGAATGGAGGAGACTTGTACAAATAGAATAAGTTTTGAGAGTCTCTCGTGTAAGTAACAAAGATGTGTGCGGTTTTTGCAGCATCTACTGATAAAATCGCCCAACTACCATTACAGTAATTATCCCATACGGCTCTAATTGAGTTTAGTATTTTCTCTCCGTTTTGTCTATGATTGCATTATTAATTTCGATCGATATCAGGCAGATCTAAAAATGTTTTATCAGGTAATCATCATTGAAATAAATGACGATAATGATAAATTCGACGTATTGTTTCCACGAGAAAAGTCAAATAAATCCAGTCAGTATTCTAGATTAACAATTAAAAGCAATAAAATGTTTTAATAGTGAATAATTCCATAATTTTCACCACTATTCGATTAAAGCGTTTATAATTTTTGCTTTTATCCGATATCGATCGGAGCGGTGTAAATAAAACACAACAACAATAAATTCAATAATCGACACTCGTTCGGGGCCAAATGTTTTATGATAAATTCGCTAATTTATTAGATTTTTATTTCGCCATCTATCCAAATCAACATTTACTTTACATATCATCATTACCAATATTTGAACAATCGTAAACAGATTGTAATTAGATATTTATTCAAATAGAGATTAACGATAACAATTGAGGCAAGAAATTTTGCTCAAATTGTACTGGAATCAATGTTCTTTGTTAAAATATCGCAACATTTACGTCAATTGAGAATTTCAATTTGTTCGCGTGCAAACTCGACCTTGCCTGATTTCTGTCTCAACACCGCGCACAATGAATAATTATAAAATAAAAATAAAACGAATCAAATTTCATAGATGAAATAGAAGCAGGTGGATAGTACTGATACCGTTAAATATCAAAATATCAATGTTTATACAATAAATGGCGTGAAACTTTGGAATCCGATTGTAAATAATTCTAAAGTGCTGCTCGATTTTTATAGCCGATATCCTAAATTCTCTAACAATAAAAGTCTAATATAAATTATTTTTGGGTAAATTCAACAAATTAACATTCTCTTGGTAAAATACGTCGACATTAATCGATCCATATCATGCAAAATAATTTATAGCGTTTGGAGTCTTGTCATCATTACCATCAGTTGTGCACACCCAGCCCATTATTGACAATTCAATTTTATTTTGGCATCAAATCAAAAATTTATTAAAGAGACACATTAAATCTGCTATCAAATATGATTTAGTGACACATGTTTCAGTAACAGGAAAAAGTAAATTCTGGGAAAATCAGTAGGCGCATCCACCATTTTTACAACTGACTACTCGATTCCCGATTTCAATTTATAATTTACTCTTAATTGTCGCTAATAAGAATCACATTTATTACCTTTGTAATTGCTGAAAAGAGCAAAATTGAGGAAACGTCTATCGTTCATTGTTCACAAATTGCTTATTTTCATGACGATTATCATTGAAATAAAACACAATAAAACCCAAACAAAAGCTATTCTTGCTACAAAAAACCATTATTTTAACGCGAATATAAATCTGTAGCTTGGCGGCTTCATTATCATTTAACTTTAACATTTTATCATAACAATTATCCTGATTAATCCTCGTAAATGATGAATGAAAACCACCTTTAGAAACTTTGTACGAGTAATATGAGACAAACCACAATAAGCAATCGATTGGAATATCGCCAAGATTTCTCCTTAATCCACGATATTTTTATAGCAGTTTTTAAGAGTCTCATCAACAAGTAGGTCGGCTAATTTTCGTACAACTCAAAAACAACTCATTTTTGTATACAAGAAATAAGCAAATCGATAGAAGTTGTCAGTTTGTGATTCAGCTTGATTATGTTTTTATCGGCGAAATTTTTCATATTGTCCTGATGTATTTCAAGGAAACACTCAAGACAGAAACCACTTAAAGCCCTATCCATCGTTTATTTTGGAGATAAGACAGAAATCTGTCGACTATTAGATTTATAACGCAATAAGCTTATAGCTTAAATCGTACAATTAATACCAAATAGAGTTATTGCTATAATGATTGAAATAATGGTAAAATTTGTTTGATTTTATAGTATTTACATTCAATTATTGGTAATTATGTGCGAACACTTGAAATTACTTCAAAGATAGTTTACTTTGAAAATTCATAACTTTTAATGGAAATAATTGAATAAACTTACATTGAATTTGTTCAATTATTATATAAACTGATAAGTTCACAATATATTGACACGTGTACACTATAAAATGATTATAAAAGGATTGATGGATCATTTGAAGAACTCTCTCAATACATCTACTGCAACGTACTATTTATGTCAAATAACCTGATTTCCTTGAGAAACATCTAGAATATATGGCCTAGTAACACAGTTTACGTCTTATCCTCCATTTATTGCATTGTGTTCTCTCTGTTTATTATAATCATCGTTAAACAAACGATATTTCATCAGCTTGATGAAACATAAACAAAAGACATTTACTCGAGAAACGGTTCATGTATTCAAAAGAGAATGGCACGCAATGATGAAACGACGCAGTAGAAACTTACTGACAATTTTGCTAAAATTGTGTATAATATTCGGAAAAGAATCGATTAATATTTGGAATTTTTACCCGGCGCATCCACCAAAATTGCACGTCTAACAAGATTTGATGTGAAATTAATTTAGAATATAATATTTTGAAACGTAAATCAAAATCTACCAATTCTTGTTTTATTTTCGTGTTCCAGTGGAATTCTAGTCAATGAATAATACTCTAGAAATTTCCCAATTTATAATCTCAACAAGTACATCCACTTTTCTCATGCACAAACTCTAGTATCATGTTAATTCAGACCTTAATTACAAGTGAAATTTCAAGCAGACTAATTTTAATAAGCTGTTATCCTACAACAGGGAATACCTCATATAAATGTGTGGATTAACATAATTTACACACCACTTAAATTACATTGAGACTAAATCAAAGTGAAACAAACTGATACTCACAGTCTGTTAGTATTGTTTTTCATTAATCTACCCGATTTTCACATAGAGTTTTGTTATTCTCGATTAAGCCGGAATCGATAATGTTGTGTGGCTTTTTCGCTTTTTACACAATGAAAATCAATAAAAATAACATAAAACTATACGTGCCTGTTTAAAGCTTTCGTATAATTTATTTAAGGAAAGTAGTGATAGATTGTAATATTCAAAGTTTTTAAGACGATTGTAATTTTATCCGGCAGTGGATAAAAGCGAATTTCCATCAATATTCCAACGTCTAGCCGCTTTTCTTTCAAACTTAACGTTATCGAAATTTCACGGATTTATTTTAATTATCCAAGCATTTTATCCTAGAATATTTTTCCAAGTTTAACTATTTTTATTACTAGAGGAAATTTATTAAACAAACTTTCAAGAATGATAAGGATTCCTGGAAAGCATCGCCCGTTTTCGTCGTTTAATCAAGTTCAGAAAACACTGATTAGAGGGGATATTTACTGAATTTTATGTAAATTTACCGTTTTTTCTTCTAGCAAACGCCGTTTATTTCACCATGACGGATATCCAAGCGCGAATCCCCAGTAATAATGGTAAAGTTCTACGTGAGAATCGTCCATTGGTTACCCTGTACGCTCAGGGTAATTCAACCAAACGTTTTAGTCTAACTGATAAAACGGGGAATTTACGTATAATGCCATCCGATGGGAATATTCTATTCACGAAAAACTTCTTCAAGAATATCGGTAAAATTAATAAATTTCGAAATTTCTTTGATAATAATAGCAATGTCAGTAGCAACCATCAGCAAGATAACATCAACAATAACTGTGCAAGACAGTCAACAAAATGACACTACAACATATCAAATCGAAATAGAACATTTGAAATCATTAGATTGTGAATATTTCGTTGAAGATTTATGTTATTGGCGTTCTGCAGAATATCGAATACGTGAAAATACTGAACCAACAATAATTGGTTCACTAACTTCGACTTATCTAACGGAAATCTGTGTCGGATATAAAATTAATTACACAATTCAGCGCAATAATGATTTTAGTTTAATAAAGAAACCTGTATGGGCGATAAAATCACGTAATCGATTCGATCGTGAAGATAACAATCATATAGTACAACCGATTAATATTGTGTGTATCGTTGAGAATTCCCAACGGGAAATCCGAGAAGTACCAGGTGTAATTGATGTAATCATCTTGGATGTTGATGATAATCCGCCTGTACCATTACAGAAAGAATTCAATATCCAGATACCATCAAATACTGTCAAGAAGGTAAGTCAACTAAGATTAATTCTAATATAAATCTGTTCGTTTATGAATCTGATCGTTGAATTGAGTTGAATTGTTAGGAAGTCTGGATAATTCTAGTTGACGAATGGGGCATAGGTGAAACACCCACACGAATTAAATTGAATCGTTCTATTTAATCTTGGGATCATTGTCTCAATCAGAAAGGGTGAACAATAATAGCGGTGGAGTTCCTAAAAATATTCCCCTTCTAATTGTCTTAAACTGAATTAGTTTTTATTTTCTTCTATCAGAGGAGCGTTATAACAACCTTTAATTATTAATTTCAATTATCTCTCTAATCGCAAAGGTTAATAGTTTTTACCGAAAATTAGATGCAATTAAATATTAAATAAAGGATCGATTTTCGTTTCAACTTACGCAAATTCATCGTTTATTTTCGTATTTTTCATCGTAGTGATTCAATGTTTAAAGCACTATAATCGTCTCTTTAAACTGGCTTCACTCTTGCTATTCAACAAGTCTTCCAAGTTTGATAAATTTTGAACGAAATATTGTGTTAATTTTATTTTACATTTCACTTTACTTTGTAGTATCCATAAGGAAGGCAGATCTGGGCTTTTTCTCATCAATTATTCTGATAAAATTTATGATTTTTGGGTGGATTAGTTGACAATTCTATAGTAAAATAAAGTGTGGTTTTACTCATATAGACCATTATTTTTACTACAATTGTCCCCGTAATTGTTCTGAATCTGTTTGTGATACATAGCTGGGCTTATAAAGCTTTGTGTTCGGTTGGATAGACTGGAAACAGGTCCAAATTATTGCTGATTAAAATGACAACATTTATTTTAAAAACGTAGGAGCGTAGAATCTTGAAGATCGTAAATGTCTCATTTAAGCTTCAATTTAATTATTTTCAAGCTTTTAGTCGATACAAATCCTCGTCGACTACTGGAGTTTTTGCTTTTTATGGCACTTACAGCTCCTGAAAGATCGTCGAAAGATCCGATTTCAAATACGATGAATGATATAGTGAATTTTGAGTCTCCTGTTAGTTTTAAAATCGCTGAAATATCGTTTCATGACCAAAAACTTCGAAACAAGGAAGATCCTAATTTCGAAATTTAAGCCGTATAGTGGCATTTTTATCGCCCCTTGTTTCACAGAAAATCCAACAATGACGTCTAAAAGGCCAGACGCTAACAAACTTTATCATAAATTCCAACCGCAGAATAATTTAAAACCATTCTACCGGCCTCAAAAGCTCAACGGTCTGTGTAAATGTACACATGGCACGTCAATAGAAGTCACATATGAATGAAGACAAAACTCTCTTGTTTAATATTCTATTGTAAATAGTTTTTTTGAGCAAAAAAGTCTGAAATAAATCATCGATTTTTAGGAATTCGAGTGGTATAAATCGACTTTCAGCAAGATGATTGAGTAAAAACTGAAAAGACTAAAATACGTGTCAAGATAAAGTTTGATTCATTTCAATCATAATAAAACGCTAATCTCGTCATGCTTCATTTAACCAAATTCTAATAAATTTGTAAAGTCATCTATTTTATCAATGAAAATGCATTACGAATTGTACAAATATTTAATGTAATTAGTAATTATGCAAATAATTTAAGCCGATATAGAATTTTCTGCAATAAAACAATTTCAATGGAAAAAGAATCAATCCCACAATGCAGAACCTATTATTAATATAACAGTGAAAAGAAAACAGGTAGGAAATGTGATTTATTATTGTAACATAAGTAACAGACAAGAATCGGACAAATCAACAATAGAGGGTGGACATTCTCACCTTGACCTTATTTATTATAAATTAATAATCCAACAACGATGATAACAATAACTTATCATATCTATCTAATTTTAACGACAAATTTAAGACACAAAAAACACGTAAATACATTAAGAAAATAGGCTATTAACTATAAATTATCTCTATTTAGTCTACAAAATCTTCAACAACAAGGATAATAAATAAATTTACGTAAGTGGAATTAACTCAGCCACTACAATCAAGATAATATCAACTATTAGTTTTTATTGTCGTCTCTATTTATAGGAATCAACGATAATTTTTATAATCTATCGATTATTCGTCCTTTAAATATTATTGAATCGGGGTCATTTTCCGGCTATTACTAATTAAATTAACGAATTAATTTCCGTTATTTTAATGGAATTGGGTTGATATCTGTCCTGTCACCATCAACATTATCATAATTACCGTGCCATATTCAGTCGAGTTTTATAACACTAATGGTTCTTCAAAAAATTAGTTTTCGTTAATTATACGCCTAGATCCTTGAGGAATCTGATATTAGATCGTCTAAAACAAGCGTTCTTTATCGTTTAACCCGTAAACTTTACAATTTGGTTTGTCTAAGCTTTAATTATTGTTGAACAGGGCCAGGAGGCGCGTCACCTGGAACAATTCTTTCTCGATAAGGATTCATACGAAGTTAACGATTATAATGCGACAATATTGAATGATACTTTGGGTATTTTATCGCCAAATTGTACAAAGTATCCAAACGAACATAGCGATGAACGGATCAAACAAACAGCCATATTTTGCAGTAAGTACTAAAATTTCCAATATTCCTTTTTCAACCCCCGCACTTTTATGTTTGTTTATATGGAAATACACACCCTTGTCAACACCTACAACTCTACTGTCGAAATTACCAGGAATTTTTTTTACAGAATTTACCTTCATCAAGGATATGAAATTAGCAATTCCAACATATTCGATTATTTTACAATTAAACGACACGAATCTGATTAATACGAACCCTTTGGTGAGTTAATTTTATTAATATCAAGATACACCCCCACAAAACGATCCCATTGGTAAATTTATTCGACCGATAAACCGACCGTTAAACAATAGCCATTAGGAGGTGTTTATGTTTGTTGTAAATTTCAGGCGAGACTCAGGATAAATTTTCTGTTTTTGAACGAAACTGGCCACCATCCAGCACTACTGAAAAAGCCCTTACTGCTCTACCCGATGAATGAAGTGAAGATATTTCGGTAATAACTATCGGTTTATTATTCACGATTTGTTGATGGTGATTTTTATAGAACGGCAACTCCGTTTGCTCGAATTATTCAACCGATTGGTGAGAAATTGAAGGATGCACGGAATTTTCGTTTGAGCGAAGTTAATATTAATTTTAAAATATTCAATGTTACTCATAATGGAGGGATAGTTTATGTTGAACATATTCAATATTTGAGTACAGCACCTGAAAATATAAGGTATTGATTTTTCATAAAAATAAACCGTATTTAGCATGTTGTGTTTTACAGTTTGAATATCTCTTGGATACGTAACAATAAATTTGAGTACGACTTAATTAATATCCAATTAATATTTGAATCTCGTCCGTATTGTCAGAATATCTCCAAAATATCAATCGAACAGCTTGATTGGTGTTCAAATTATAAACATCCAGATGAATGTGTGAATTCGAGTAATTGTCCAATATCGACCGGAGGATCAACCAGTATACATAGAAGGTAAGCAAACAAAATGAACATTATAGAGAAAGGGCCGTAAACATTGTAGACATTAAGGGGTGGTTGTAACATTTCCACTGGACTGTTACTAATGGATATTAGAGGGTGGACAAGAAAAAATCCTAATACAGATTTTAAGTTCTGATTTATACCCCATAGATATTTAGCGATAATCTCAATGTTTCCATCAAATTAACGCCGAACATTATCGTTCGTAAATATTAGCAGATCCACCTTTAATTAAGAATTATCGATTTTTCTGTTGTGATAACAGCTCTAGACAAGAATCACCGAGATGCATGTGGCGCGGTGAAAAGAATCCGGGCCGGGAAGCCACCCATCTGTACGCCACGTGTACACCGGACTTGAACACTTGTCCGGACGGTATTTGTGACCCTTTAGAGAACTTGTTCGATGGGATCTGTCCGCAGGATTGTAGCAGTAAGTCTGAAATTTAAGCGATCGATTTATCTGATTGTAATATTTTAAGGAAGCGTCGCGTTCCCAACATCGCACAATACGAAAACTGGACGTGGAATCGGTCTGGGGGCTGGTGTATGCCATTGTGATGTGATATCGTGCTATTGTGATAAGCTGAAAAAACTGAAAAAAACGGCCAAAACTAATACGACAGCATTCAAGGGGAATATATTGGAATCTAATAATACACGCGTTGGAAATTTAACGGCCAGCAAAGTTTTAGGTAGACAGAATATTAAAATATCAGCTCGATTACAACCCCAATTCTTGTGCTACATTGTTGAAAAAGCACAACAGGAATTTGGGTTAAAGTTTGTTTATTTGTTAAAGAGATTAAGGACACGTTAGAAATAAAAATCGTGTTACACAGGCGTATTTTAGGTCAATAATTTCCGGTTTTATTCTCGATTATCTTTTCTTTGGATTTCCAGATATTGACTTGCAAAATTGCGGAACGTTATGCATCCTGGGCATCCTTACCGGTGCTCTATTTCTAATCGGAGCGATAGCCACGATCGTCGTCTGTTGGCGTTTGGATAAATTTCGCAAGGCAAGACATAAGAAACTCGGTGATGATAGTCAAGAGATGGTGTTGCGACTATCAGATTGTGCTGACGAACGTCCAGTACCACCAACACTCGATCCTTTACCATTAAATTTCAACATGACAGCTCCACTAGCTGATACAACAATCTTCAATATCATTAAAAAATACGAGGTAATCTTAGTTAATTAATGAATTTGTTGTTATATAAAATCTGATCTCGTCTAATGGTAGCCGGACCCGAAATGGGAATTCCCAAGGAATCAACTTATTATCGAACAAACTTTAGGTGAAGGCGAGTTTGGTAGAGTCTTAAGAGCTAAAGCTACGAATATCGCTGGACAAACAGGTAAAATTCGATTTTAACACTTTGAGTTGTCTATTTATTTAATCAAGTTTCAATAATTTCCAACACCACCTCTAGGCTATACAACAGTAGCAGTGAAAACACTTAAAGATGATGCTCGGGAAACTGAATTGAATGATCTCCTCTCCGAATACCAACTACTTAAAGAAGTTTCCCATCCGAATATTATCCGTCTGTTGGGTGTTTGTACTTCTCCAGGCGGTCCAATCTATCTAATAATCGAATTCGCTGAACACGGTTCTTTACGGTAAATCCATCTCAAAGTTTCTACAATACAATTGTGATTTGTAATTAATCAATTCTAGGAATTATTTAAGACGCAGCAGACATTTGAAATCGGAAACTTGGCGTCTACCATCATCGACAGGCTTGGACGATACAGAAATACATTACGATGAGCCGAAGATTTCCCAAGTGACGCCGAAAGAAATTTTATCGTTTGCTTGGCAAATTTGTAAAGGCATGGGGTATTTGAGTGACATTAAAGTCGGTTTCTTTTAGGAAAATTTGTCACAATTTAAAGCAATATTCATATTTCAGTTGGTCCATCGAGATCTGGCAGCTAGAAATGTTTTATTAGCGGCCGGCAAGGTTTGTAAAATTTCCGATTTCGGCCTCACTAGAGATATCTATGAGGAGGATGCTTACTTTAAACGGAGCAAAGGCAGAGGTGCGTTGAATAAAATCAAACTGTATGTTTTATTAAATTTTATTCCAATTTAGTTCCTGTAAAATGGATGGCACCGGAATCACTATCCGATCACATCTACACAAACAAATCGGACGTGTGGAGTTTCGGGATTCTAGTATGGGAGCTTGTAACGTTAGGCGCAACTCCATATCCTGGTATAGCTGTACAGAATTTATTCCATTTATTACGACAAGGCTACCGTATGGAGCGTCCTGATAATTGTTCAGAAACACTTTACAATATAATGAGGAATTGTTGGCATATTGATCAAGAACAACGACCAACATTTCACGAATTATCACAATTGTTTGAGCGAATGTTGGGCGATCAAGTTGAATATTTAGATTTAACAAACAATTCGATACATAATCGCAGTTATTTTTGTACACAATTAGATGATAATTCTAGTCCAGATTCGATCAAAGCTGATGTTCCGAAATTGATGGTAAACGATGAGCTTATTGAGAAAAACCAAATTAATCCCGTTAATTATTTAACAAAATCCCTATCGTACGTCAAATGCGGATCGTCTGTTAAACTACAAGATCTAACAGAACAACAGGATAACAATCAAAACAATGTTAATACTCAAGGATATGAAACACCGGTGAAAATTGTTAAAGATCTAAAAACACCAACAAATGATAGTCCGCAATATTATACAGATATGGCAGCTAAAGTTAATAATTTAAATACTTAAACAATAATTAAAATAGCAATTATTTTTATAAATTATAAATTCTAAATTTAAACTTGCTTTATAGGAAATGTTGTTAATAAATTCACATTATCTTGTATTAAACACCGACGATTGAATTTTGTGTGAATGTAATAAAGACTGCTTGATATTAATTATTAAGTGTAACAATTTAAATAAGTGTATGTCAATAAAACATAGAAAAAAACTACCAAACTTTCATAAATATCGAATTAATCCTTTCAATTTCTGTACTGCAATTGTGTTGAACTAAAATTCATTACGTTTTCTTTATGGAATTAATTCAACAACAGAAATTTGAATTTTCCCACTTTATAGTTATGTCAACAAATGCAGTGCTACCAATATTTGAAATAGTTCAACCAAACATGCCTAGATGGCGCAGGTTTGCTCACCAAATTCGGCAGTTCAGATCAAACTACAATAGAAGGTGTTGTTTTCTTCCCCTCTTTATTAGTTATGATGATAAAATAGATTAAAAATACACCGATAAGATAACAGGTACGTTCCACTATTATCAATAGATCGAAAGAATCAAAATTCAATATTAAAAAAATAGCGATTTGATAATAGATAAATAAACAAGCGTTTGTCATTTGTTATTTTTCTATATAATTAGATTTGATTAATTTTTTAATAGATAAACCGTCTAGAATTTAATAACATAATATAATTTCAATAATATGGGATCATATTTGAGCGTTATTAATTGACTACGATATAAATAGAATAAAAAAAAATCAAATAAAAGTACCAGATTATGGTTAATTGTATTTATGTGGGTGGCGCTTGCATCACTTCTTCGTTTCCATAGCCGCCTCGATTCAAAGAAATATGAAGTAATCATTTAATAATTGCACCCCTTTAAAAAACTACCCTTCAATGTTTAATATTATTACTATTATTATTAATTTCGAGATGAGTGGATGTCCGGATTTATATTTCGGTTCAATTACTCATCGATCTAAAAATAAATTTGAGCATGTTGTGTGTCATCTAAGATTACCAACAACTTGAAAAGATTGTTTATAATTTAAGTGGTAAATTAATAAAAACAATCATCCTCTATTTATTTCTTATTATCATGTTTAATTGCATCGAAATACCAGTTATGGTAAAGAATAGAAGAAGATGGTTGTATTGTCGCGAAAAAAACCATTTATTTATTGATCCTGTTCCTGTTTTGTCTTTTCTTCTTATACAACGGGTTTATTTAAGGTCATATATCTGTAATTATTGCCCTGTTGTTAAGTAGAAATAAATTAAAATAAATTTTAGTTGATAAGGCAGGAAATTAGGTAACAGTTTATATAAAAATAAACAATGTAAATAAATAAAAATTGTATCTTTTACAGAGTAATGCAGCTAAAAATAACACCATCCTTATCTGCCCCTGTGGTAGTATTATTTATTATCACTACCATAAAAGCCCAACCACCGTCACCGTATATACAAAATCCATGTACATCGAAACCAACATGCCACGAATGTATACAAACACCAGCATGTGCTTGGTGTTATGATCCTGTAAATATTTACTAAAATCTCAATAATTACCGATTAATTTTGATTTGTTTGAAGAATTTCGAATCAAGCTCACGATGCTTTCAACCATCATATCCAACACCACTATCTGAACAATGTCCAGAACAATTCATTTTCAATCCAGATAATGTAAAAGGAATTATCCAGAATGAGGCATTAACAATATCGAGGGGACGTGGCAGTGGTAGTAGTGGTGGTATTTATGGATCTGGTTTTGAATATAATCGAACCGAACAGGGTAGTATCAGTGGTAGTAAATTTGGTGGTGGTTTTGCTGGTGGTAGCGAGAGTGGTAGTGGTGGAATTACACAAGTCCGGCCACAACATTTAAGCCTCAAATTGCGAGCTAGTAATCAATCCATTATTTTCTATTTAAATCCGTAAAATAAAATTTTCTAGGACAATCTTATAGTATTGAAATGTTCTATACTCAAGCTGAAGATTATCCTGTTGATCTCTACTATCTTATGGATTTAAGTAAATCTATGGAGGATGATAAGGAGAAATTATCGAAACTTGGCGATCATCTAGCTGAGACTATGCAGAATATCACAACGAATTTCACATTAGGTTTTGGTAGTTTTGTTGATAAAGTTGTAATGCCATATGTTAGCACCATTCCAGAAAAGTGAGTGATTATTTCAAAGAATTGTTGAATTTCGATTTATATTGGTGTTGTTTTTTTTATTTTTCTCTTTGTGAATGAAACTAATTAGGAAAATTCTGATGAATGATCGTCGAAATCGTTAAATTTTTTTGCATTATGATCCTCTTTTTGTGTTCTTTTTGTTTGTTTTATGTTTTATTCAATTTAGGTTGGTGCATCCATGTACTGGTTGTGTGGCTCCTTATGGATTTCGCAATCACATGACTCTCAGCACTAACACGAATCGATTTTCAGTAAGTCAATAGTATGGGACAAATTCATTTTAATATTATTTTACCTACATCCTTTCATTTTTCCCTATATGCGCGATATTTGTATATTGAATCTAAATATTTGTGTATATTCGTCTACTCTAGTCTAGTTTGAAATTGTGAATGTTTCGATTAGAGGCATGTTTCTGTACGTGTGTACGTCTGATCGACATCTCTACTTCTGGTATTAGGATTTTTAGGTAGCCGTTTCGTGTACGTTTTAGGGGCATGTTGAATATATCCTAGTATTGGGACACATTGTTATTTATAGTAAATTAACTTTATATTATGTATATTTATTGAAAATAAACTGTAAACATATCCTAAATTTGGAAATTTAAATTTTAATGGATATGTTTATGGTAAAGGAATGCTGCATGTAGGTGTTAGATTTAGTTTATGGTTATAGTCTGATATCGCCGTGTCCCCATTGTGCATCCCCATACGGTTTCAAGAACATGATGCGTTTATCATCCAATACGGGACAATTCTCCGTAAGTTGACGATGGTTGCAAGAATCAATAACTCGATTAAAAAAAATTTTGATTAAATTTCCTAACGTTTACTAAATTCAACTCAATTTCAAATAATTTTGCAATGTTACTATTCACTATTTTCTTGTGTAAATACTGGCTAAAAGCATTTGAGATTGGTTTAAATACAAAAACAACCGTCCATTTCAACTAAATCACTCAATTATCGTTTTTCTAATAACAAAATTGTTCGTAATTCTACTAAATTCCAATACGATTGCTTCAAATTGATCCACTAATATTCTAAAATCAATTTTTTATTCCGAACTCCTCTAAAATCCTAACATTTAATTAAATTTAATTTGGAAATAATACAATCAAAACAATTCGAATTTAAATCTGTTAGTATATGGTACGTGAAGCTTCCGTTTCTGGTAATTTAGATGCACCAGAGGGTGGTTTTGATGCAATTATGCAGGCTGTAGTTTGTCGTAGAGAAATCGGTTGGCGTGAGAAAGCTCGACGTCTTTTAGTTTTCTCAACAGATGCAGGTTTTCATTACGCAGGCGATGGAAAGGTTAGTTTAATATTTTGATTTATTTATTTTATTAATTGAATGATTTATAGCTTGGTGGTATTGTTAAACCAAACGATGGTCATTGCCATTTAGACTATAGAGGTTATTATACAATGTCGGAAAAACAAGATTATCCAAGTGTATCGCAAATTAATCATTATGTAAAAAAGAATGCAATTAATGTAATATTTGCTGTAACAGCGGATAAAATTGGCGTTTATAAACAATTACAATCGCATATTGAAGGTGCAAGCTATGCAACATTATCGAATGATTCATCAAATATTGTTGAATTAATTAAAGAACAATATGAGGCAATTTCATCAACTGTTGAAATGAAACATAATGCATCTAGTGCTGTTGGTATAAAATTCTTTACGAAATGTCTAAATCATGATGGTGCATTAATTGAAACGAATAAATGTAGTAATATCAAAGTTGGTAGTTTAGTTGAATTTCGTATTGATTTAGAAGTAATTAAATGTCCAAAAAATCGCGATGATTGGAAACAAACAATACAAATTTATCCAGTTGGTATTAATGAGAGTTTAATTATTGATTTAGAAATGTTATGCGATTGCCCTTGTGAACATCCTGGTAATGAACATTATGTTGAAAATGCTATACAATGTCGTTATAATGGCACATACAAATGTGGTGTATGCGAATGTAATAAAGGTCGTTTTGGAAAGTTCTGCGAATGCGATGATAATAAACCAACAAACACCGATATCACTGTCAATTGTATCTCGCCGTTGAATCATTTAGAATGTTCCGGTCGTGGTAGTTGTATTTGTGGTCGATGCACTTGCGATACACGTCTCCATACAAATGAAGTATTTCTATTTAAATTTAATTAATCATATTTTTTGATTGATTTATTCTTGTAGACAATTTTCGGAGACTATTGTGAATGTGATAATTTCTCATGTGAACGTCATTTAGGTGAATTGTGTAGCGGTCATGGTATCTGTAATTGTGGTGTTTGTACATGCCATGATGGTTGGACTGGTTCGAATTGTGGTTGTCAGAATTCAACGGA